>CM034142.1:2012992-2546930 GCA_019914995.1 Acanthochlamys bracteata
AATTGCCATTATAAAAGTAATTAGTATTTTTGACAATAAAAGATATTTTTGGCTAGTAATTATTCCAAAAAATACTACTGATTCTGCAACAAACCACTCATTCCTGGCAATGCAAGAGAAGCCATTGAGAAGCTACTAACATGGTAAACATTTTTGGCATTGGGATAGATATTCCCCCCATTTCGTCGAGATTTTTTCTTTCTCTTTGGCCTCCTCCAGATTCACTTGAAGCCTGTAGAAGACGACTCGCCGTAGCATCATCTATCACACGTGCGTATTAAGGGTATTCATCTATCCAAATTTATTTTATTTTGTCTTGCATATAGTTGGCTCTACACTTCGAAAGACCTATATCTTCTTTAGGTGTATAGTCATTGTTAATTCTAATAAATACGAGAAGGTACTACAAGTTGTTGCTAATCTATGTGTTTCTCTGAGTAGCTACTCATAAGTCTTGTTGTAGTTATAGTGTTCAAATTTTTTTTGGGTAAATCTGCAGATCTATCTCTTGAAATTTAGGAAATGTATTGCTGAAATATTGAATAAGACGGTGAAATTTGATTTTGAGTTTGGCTGAGTTTGTTTTAGAAAGGCTTACTGGATTGGCTGAGTTTAGATTTAATCTAGGCTTGGTTTGTACAATGTCGGTTAGGTTCGGAAAAGGGCGTGATACCTAACTTGTCAGACAATGATGCCTATTCACCTTCATGGATGGATCACAAACTTTTGGACCAGGTTAGAGATTCAATAATAGGGATCCCAAAAACTTAACTTTGTCATCACTATAGTTGAGTCTCTCATTAAGTTTAAGAAGCCCAAAAGAGCAAGCCTGAAAAAAATTCAAGGACAAAGGTAGAAGAAATACTCACCATATCAATGAGGCAGGGCACAATCTAGCAAAGTCCAAGGGAGACTCTTCTCACAAACGATAAGAAAGCAGTACTAGCAGAAGGTCACCCTTGAAATACTTCCTTGGGGATAGATCTCATAAAACAAGAGAGTGTCCAAAATGAAGCAAACTTTCTGCTTTGATCGAACAAGCGAGGAGCCATGACGACAACATGAGAAAAAAAGACTAGCTTTACAAATCATTAACACCATTCAAGCCAAAGTGAAGACGCCGAAACGCGAGGATAAGAGGGAACTATACGTGATGATCAAAGTTGGTGGACATTAGGCACGCGTGTTAGTGGACACAGGAGCTAAGCACAACTTGATCTAGGCGAAAAAGGCTAATAAACCCGGCAAGCGATAAACGAAGGTGAAAGGATGCTTTAAGAAGGTCAACTCCAAGCCCAAATCAATTTTGGGTGTTGCTCGAAGGGTGAACAATTGTTTACGTGAGCGATCTGTCTTTGTAGACTTTTTTATTGTGCCCATAGATGATTATTGTATAGTTTTTTAGATGGAGTTTATGATTCTCGTGAAGGATGTGCATATTTTCCTTACCAACACCATGTGTATACTGGAGGAGGGGAATACGTACATGGTACATTTATCGAGAGAGATAAGCTCCAAACTATATCTACACCATACAACTGTAGGAGAGTGTAAAGAAGGCATAAACTACTTCCGATGCCACTCTACCAAAGTTGTCAAAATCAAGATTTTAGGTACAATCGTTATGATTGAGTACAATCGTAAAATCGAGATTTTAAGATAAGATCATAAGATTTTAGATACCGATAAATTTTATTAAAATTTTTTTAAATACCATTAAGGATCTTCTATAAAAACTTTCTAATTTTTCAAAATACATTTACAATTTTCTTTAAAAACTTTTAAAATTTTATAAAAAGCCCCCTCTATATTTTATAAAAAATTTTGTCAAAATTATACTTTTTCAAAAAACTTTTTAAAATTATATAGAAAACTCTCTAAAATTTATAAAAAAAACTCCTTCAAAAGTAAAATCGTATAAAATCGTAAAAGATCGGAATCTTATCGATTTTAAATTTTAAATCAGAATACTGGTGGGATCTTAATAAAAAAAAAAAATTACTTGAAACATGATGATTTAGTGAAGTTTTATCGTAAGATTTATAAAATTTAAATCGAAATTTTGATAATATTACACTCTACGGAGGAAGTGCCTACTCATTCGGACGAGCTACTAAGAAAAAGTCTGTAGGTTCTTGACGACTTCAAGAACGTTATACCGAAGTTGCTAAACAAATTACCACCTAAGAGGGAGGTTGACCACCACATTGAGTTGAAACCTCACACGAAGCCACATGCTGCAGTACCCTATCTCATGGCACCCCACAGTTGGAATAGTTGAGACGAAATTTAAAGGAGTTATTAGATGTGGAATACATCCAGCCGTAAAGGCACCTTATGGTGCACTCTTGCTCCTCTAGAAGAAGCATGATGCGTCAATCCAATTCCACGTAGATTAGTAGACACTCAAAAAGACTACAGTAAAGGCTAAATATCCAATCTATTGATAGCCAGCCTGTTTGATAAATTTTGAGAAGCACGCAGGTTCTCGAAATTGGACTTGAGGTTGGTTTATTATCAAGTGAGGATTACCGAAGGAGATGAGTGTATAATTACATGCGTCATCAGGTATGGCTCATTTGAATTCTTCGTCATGTCTTTTGATTAATGAATGTCCAGCCATTTTTTGTACATTTATGAACAAAATCTTTCAAAAGTTCTTAGATCGATTTGTCGTAGTGTATGTGATGACATTGTAGTGGATAGCAAAAAACTACAAGAACATAGTCAACACCTACGCCAACTCTTTCAAGTCTTAAGGGAGAATGAGTTATATGTGAAGTAACAAAAGTGCTTTTGCACAACAAGATGTTACATTATTGGGGTATATCATTGGTAAAGATATGTTCCATATGGACAAGGTTAATATTTAAAGACAATCAAGGATTAAGTACACCAAGGAAGGTGCTAGAGTTGAGATCCTCTTTAGGTTTGGTTAACTATTATAGGTGGCTCATTAAGAGTTGCTCGTCCATGGTGGCATCACTAACAGATCTATTTAAGAAGAACCGCACATGGGATCGAAAGTCAAAGTGCCAAGAAGTATTTGACGTGTTTAAAAAGGCTCTGATGGAAAAACCCGTGCTAGCTCTCCTAGTCAGGGTAATGAAGTATGCATAGATTCTTTTAGCTTTGCACTTGGTGGCGTATTGATGCAAGATGGTCATTTAATTACTAACTAGAGCTAAAAGCTCAACAACACCGAGCGCCACTACACGATTCAAGAAAAGGAGATGATAACAACGGCGCACTTCTTATTAAGAACTTGAGACATTAGTTGTTAGGTTTCAAGTTTATCTGCAAGACGAAAAATGTGGCAAGTAGTTACTACCTTAATCAAAAGAAGCTCTCACTCAAACAAGTGAAGTGGTAATGATTCTTGGCCAATTTCACTATGAAATATAAGCAAGGGAAGGCCAACTTGGTAGCCGACACGTTAAGCAGGAAAGTTAAACTAGCTGTCACTATCTAACTGTTTTCTTTGGTGGATCGCATCATGGAAGGGATAGAGTAAAATTCTCAAGCCAAGGAACTAAGAGAACGTGCAAGACACCCGTAAGAAAGAATCAATGCTTTATTGGAGGTATACTTGAGGCATTATGTAAGCGCCAACCAACGAGATTGGTTGAAGTTGCTGGATAACAATCAATTCTTATATAATTTACAAAAGAGCAAGTCAACTTGGACATGTCCATTTGAGCTGACAATAGGGCAACAACTATTGACCCCACAAGCAACTACCATCAGTTACAAAGAGAAGAGTCCATTAGCGCTTAATTTGGTGAGAGACTGACAAGAGAAACATAACTTGTACATTCCTACTTGACAAAGACAACAAAAAAGATGAAGAATGTGCTGACCACAACAAAAGAACCAATAATTCAACGAAGGAGACTTAGTTGTGGTGATGCTTCTTCCCCATCAAGCCCTTACATTCCAACATTTACATAAATTACATAAAGATCTTCTGCGGAAAAACAAAGGACCGTTCCCATTGGAGAAGAGGATCGACAAGGTGGCTATTCAGGTAAGACTTGCATCACACTTGAATTCTCCTAGTATTTCATGTGTCTTGAAGTCATGCCACACCAACAAAGAAGATTCAAGTAGAAGTGAACCCTTAAAGGTTCCCAATCAATGTCACTTCACAAAAGCAAATGTGGAGGAAATTTTGACGCACGAAGTCATTCCATGGCGTGCTTCTCATCCAAGCCTCACGAAGTACTTAGTGAGATAAAAGGGACGACCCGATAGTGAGTTTTAAAAGTATGAATTTATTATGGTAATTTCAGTCAAAGATTCATGATTTCGCTAAAGTATCTCGTCAGTCTGAGGACATCATGAAATAGATAGAAAAAAATGTCACGGTATGCTTTTTTATGACATTTTTTATCCCTTTTTATCATAGAAATAGAATTTTATGTAAGTTATTTTAGAATAACTTAGGATACTTTATAATCACCAAGATATTTTTTAACAATGCTAGATATTTCGAGGTGAATATTTTGTATAGGTATTTCGAAGAATTTTTCAAATCAAGTGTTTTCCAACATCTGATCAAAAGTGACGTTTGGCTAAGCTTTTCAAAAAATTAGTTTTTTAATTTTTTCAATTTATGTTTTTCAATACATCTTTTATAATTATTTAAAAATTTTATTTAAAAATTTAGAATGTATAAAAAAACTTTACGTAGTAAAATTTTTTTATTACTTATTTTTATTATTTTTTATATTAAAAAAGTAGAGCTTATTTTTTAAAATAAATAAAAATATTTTTTGTTCTAAAAAAAAATTTATTTCAAAAGCACTCACGACCGGCAATTAAGGAGGTTGAAATAGTATTAAATAGATACGGAACTCTCATTGTAAGACATCAGCTATAAACAAGCAAAGTATTCTAAAGCTTCTTTTATAAAAATTTTCTTTCAAATGTTGTATCTTTTGCCTGAAGTCCTTCTGTACACAAATTCTTTAGCTTTCTTAAATAGCTAGTTTGAAAGTGAGTCTAATTTATCTAGCAAAAGGTGTGATTGAATATCATACAAACCAAAAGAGGGTCTTTAAAATTATTTTTCAATTCTATTTTATTTCAACTTTTATTTTATATTTTTTAACAAATCTACTATAATATTTTATATTTTAAATTTAAAAATAAAAAAGAAATTTTATATCGTAAAATTTTATTATTTCTTATATTTATTATTTTTTAAAATAAAAAAATAATTTAATTTTTAATAACTTTAAATTTTTTTAATTTATTTAATAAGCACTTGTTACGTTTCTCGAGTCCCGTGACAATAAACATGCGCGATTTCTTTTTTTCAACAGACTGCGTTTAGAATTATTTATAAAATAATATTTTTTTAAAATAAAAAATATTTTTATTTTTTTAAAAAATGAGTTTTATTTTTTTATTTTTAAAAATAAATAAAAATATGTAATAAAAATATCTTATTACGTAAAATTTTTCTACACTACTTAAATTTTAAAATAAATTTTTTAAATAATTATAAAAAATATATTAAAAAAATTTTAAAAAATATTTGAAATACAAATTCAAACGAGCAGAAGCTGCCTACCTACTACCCGCAGTGTTGTAAATTTTACACTGTTTTGTAAAATATGAAAACTCAAACCAAAATTCATTTTGTCAGATTATACTCCACAAAATTCGTTGGTTATCTCGAAATTCGTTACACTCATGAATCCTCTTAGCATTAACTAGGCTGACATTTCCTAATAAGTTTTGCGAAACCGGCACCAACACATGTGAGGATAGCTTCACGGCGTTACTGCTGACGTAGAAATCACATACTGTCGTCTACGAAGCTCACAAATTCCGTTAAGAAGAATTCTTTAGGAGTCGTTTGAAAACGCTCAAACTAAAATAAATTCTGAAAAAACTTACTTTAAAATATTTTACAAAATAAACCTAACGTTTTTATTTAAAAAATAAAAATTATACATAAAAAATTAAAAATGTATAATTTATCTATGTTATTAAAATTTCTAGAAAAAGTTTACTATAAAAAACTTATTAAAAATAAATACTTAAAATAAATAATAAAAACAAAATTAAAAATTTGCCCTTCAGTAATTTTTAGAATTTATTCTAACGCTCTTTAGGTAAGTGTAAATTTGTCTTGTAGATAAGAAAACGACCACAAAACGCGTAAACCTTGATATGTGGACTAAACGTTTGAGAGGGCTTATGATAAAAAAAAAATTTAAATAAAATTTTCAAAATATATGCTCAACTTTTCTACAACAAAAAAAATAATAAATCCCACAATATCTAGTTTTTATATTTATTAAAAAATTAATAAATATAATTTATAAAAATATAGAATATTTATTTATAATAAAAAACACTCATCTACAGACATCTTTTATTTCTAAAAATATGACGGTCGAAAGATTATTTTAGAAGTATGACCAAAAGTAAATAAACAAAAGCAGCATTTTAAAATTCAATCTGAACCGGCCGGATCGATTTGAAACTTAGCGATTCAGCACAATTCAAGTTGAATGAGTAGTATAATCCAATATGCAACAAATTCGATAAAACTTGGATCAATCCGATAACCCGATAGAATAAATTAATCCAGTGTTATTATTAAAAAACTAAAAAATATTAAAACACGTTTGTTCAAAATCATTTCTATACATAAAAGGCTACAAATAATTATACATAATTATATATCATATAACTAATTTATAATGTTTAAAATATTAAAATTTTACTATATTTTAAACTTTTTGACTATTATCTTAACTCTTGAAGACTATTGCTTCAAAAATAAAAAATATAACTTCAAACAACATATTCAATATTAATTGTATATAATCATGATTTAAAAAACTTTTTAAATAATTGTTACAATAAGTATCATATAACATATATACTTTGTTTATAAAATTAATATTAAATCTAATTTAATTTAGTGAATCATGCCGATAATATTTTCAAATCAAACACCGGGTTGATTTTTAGACACTGGGCAAAGTAGGCAGGAAACCCACAACATCACACCAACTAGGCTAAGATGTTGCAAGGTGCACCCCATTGCTAGTACCAGGAACAAAAAATAGTGAAATGTATAACCTAAATGTCATCAGAGGAGCGCATTGAATTTGTGAAGTAGTTCTTATGATCTTTCAACATACTTCAAACGAGACTAACGAATGAAGACATGAGGCGCAGCATAGCGTAGGAGCTCTTCTGATCTTTCAACATACTTCAACAAGACGGTTACAATTTTGGCTGCAATTCACTTAAAACGGCAAAGAGAAGGAGCATGAGAAATAGCGCCAAAATATGGGATAAAAGCATAAAGATGTCTATACAAGATCTTTTTTAAGTCTGACAAAAACTAGTAAGAGTTGAAGACAACAAAAATGTAGTAGTTGATATGTTCCCTGAATGCCCATCTTCAAGGGACTGCAGGTCCTTCTAGTATACCTGCCAGTAAACACCAAACTACTCAAAGAAATTCAATCAACAATAAGTGTACCTACACATGCCATCTGCATACCTGAGCAGATACATTATACCAAATGCATGTTCTACTTGTGCACAAACTTTAGAATGATGGATTTGTACCTCCTTACACGTAGGTAATTACTCTTTATCCTGTACAAAACCAGCCATATTGGTTAAAGGCCAACCTTGAAGTAGGAAAAACTACTGATAGAGGAGATTTTCCAGACAGAAGATATAGAAAATCATAACCACCTCAATGTTTTGCTCAGACTTTCCAGATAATTGAAACATCCTAGAAAAAGCCCTTCGTTCTTGATCACGACGATCGGCAATCTATAAAAATAAAATCACGGAATCAGTCGACATGAAATAACAAGCAATTTGAGACATGGAACTTGAAAGCATTCTAGGCTCCTAACCTTCTTTTTAGCAGCAGCTAGTTCTTTTTTTATCCCTCCTGCAAACAGAGACAAACATCATGTAAAGTTCTGGTAAATGAAAACACAGTCATCCCTATACTAAGGGCTTGCCATCATTGGGTTCCAACTCCAGTGCCTTCTTGAAGCTCTCGACGGCAGCATCCACATCATTTAGTGCATTGTGTGCCTGCAAACCAACAGTCAACAATGTACCATACATTATTCAATATTCCGAAGATGCTACAGAGAGCACAACTGTTTCTGCCTGACTGAAAACGTATTCAAAACACGCGCGCATGCGCACGCACACACACACACATTGTAAATAAAACTCATCAGAACTTCATTTTGGTTCGGCATAAACTGACATGCATCTGTGCCATACATCAAAACTCATAAAGTAGACTTCACAATAATGAGGTATCTCAATACAAGCTGAAATTTTCTGGACAGTCACATCCTAATTCACATCAAAAGCAAAAGTCATTTACATATAAAAAAAGCATAGTAACTTGGAATATCTCCAAATACAGCATTAACCTTATTAACCACATATCACTAAATAAAATAGCTTCAAGCATACAACACATACCTCTTACAAGTTGGAGAAGAACAGAATGTGGATTTGGTTAAAACAAGAAAAAGTAATACAGGAAAACGAACTTTAAGCCTAACGCTAAAGATTACATAAACCGACCTGGCCTTGGCGGAAGTATGCTTTCGCATTACCCTCCCTTTCACGTACAGCAAATTCGGCATCCAACAAAGCACCCTTCAAGTCCCCCAACTTCAATTTGCAAGCCTACGACACAAGTTTAAGGAAAATCAGAAGGCAATGGAAGAGCTTCCAATCACAGACTTACCATGATTTTAGGCTAACAGAAGAAGATAACGAAAAAAGATGTCCGGTAACAATTAAGCACACTTGTGTATTTGTATTAGTATTTGTATTCAGATCAGCAAAAGCGAAAACTTTTACGCTCGCCATGTATATGTTAGCATTAGTAGAAGGATTGCTTTTTTTTTTTTCTAAAAAAAGGACTAACGGATTCAAATGTTCAAAGGCAAAACTGCTATCCTATCCATAATCCTAAACAACAAAACACAAACTCCACAAATGGATGTCCTAGAAAGCTGCTCTTTGACAAGCATCACACAATCAATAAACAGAGAAGAGTCCATAAGAAGCACAGACATGAAGTTCTTTTCGAACTTGACAGCATATACATGATCAGCTCTCCATCCTACATTTATTGCAGTTTAATTTCTTTTAATCCTTACATTTGCAAACGCAACAAGCAAACAAAATACTTTTATTGCATAATTTCTAAAATGCATCTGTGGGTGGGTCAGGAGATAACATCTAGCGAGCATTACATAGAACTTCTACATTCCATATCATAGATGTAAGTCAAGGACCAACAACTTGGACACTCCTGCCACTTTCAGCGAATAAACCTACAGGAATCAATTATCAGAAGCACTCCATTTTTTGTACATCGTCACCTTAGGCGCACATTGGCACATATAAGGTACGTAGAAAAATCAAAATCTAATCCCCACTATTAAATATCAAGAGCTATGAATCGTGAACATGCTTACAAAATTTTAGCTTAATCAGATCACGAATCAACCGTCATCCATCATTTTGATCAAATGACTGAAAAAGAAAAATTGACAAAAAATTGCAAAACATAAGATATCTTTTTTTCTTTTGGTCATCTTAATCAAGCGGCTGGATGAATATTGATTTGTGGTCCAATTGAACTGAATTTATTAACGTATTTACAACTCATAATTCTTCATATCTAACAGTGGAAATTAAACTTTGAACTTTCTGCGCACCTTATATGAGCCAATGTATGCCTAAGGTAGCAATGTGCATATATCTTCTTACGTGTATATATATAACAAAATGCAACATCAACACACAAACCATGCACACACACAAACCCACACACACACACACACAAACACACACACAGCAATAAGTTTCAAAGCAACTTACAGAACTATTTGTCAATATCACTGACTTAGTCTTGCGCAAATTTGAGCTCTTCTCTGCAAACATAAGAATAGTTGAAGTAAATATCTTTCTATTGGATAACTATAGTCCAGAAGAATAGTTCAATCAATACAAGTACAGTTTTATTGGTTAACCTTCATTTATTTCTTCCTTCTCCCAACAAATATCCAAGTAACGTAGAGCTTTGCGATACTTCTTAAGAGCCATCTTGTAATCTTGTTTCTGCACAAAGTAAACAAAGTTTGCACAGATGTACAGAATAAAGAAACAAGGTATGAGACAACAAGAGTCAACTGTATGGATCCACTTAAGCTCAATGCAGATTAAGCAAATCCTTCTCAAGAAAATATCACTGGGAGATGACAATTACAATGATATGCATGTTGACATGTGTAACTCAGGTATATTTCACCTTGAAATGATTATTGCCAAAAGTTTTAATAGCTTCCACAGCATTCATCCACCAGGAAACTTCCTCTTGTTTCTCATCAAGATCAGCAGGCCAATCAGGATACCTATCACCATCTTTAAAGAAATTGTTAACACCAAGATCTCCAGCAACAGGAATTTCTCCACAATCCGCAATTACAACATCAACACTAGGACAATCAGCATCTCCAACTGGAATATGCTCAATTGCACGAACCACTCCCATTCCTTTGATTACTTTTCCGAACACAACATGTTTTCCATCTAGATGAGGTGTCCTCGTAGTTGTTATGAAGAATTGGGATCCATTAGTATTGTGACCGGAATTTGCCATGGATAGCATCCCTTTTCTTTCATGTTTGAATTCAAAATTTTCATCATCAAATTTCAGTCCATAAATTGACTCCCCTCCGGTTCCATTACCAGCTGATATGTCACCACCTT
Organism: Acanthochlamys bracteata; assembly: GCA_019914995.1. Classification (NCBI taxonomy): domain Eukaryota; kingdom Viridiplantae; phylum Streptophyta; class Magnoliopsida; order Pandanales; family Velloziaceae; genus Acanthochlamys; species Acanthochlamys bracteata. The sequence continues at coordinate 2,023,793 of CM034142.1, forward strand.
GCACCATGAAACCCTTGATAACTCGATGGAAACGGCAACCCTGACACGAGCAGACTTAGAAAATCTGAGATACTAAACAAAAGAAAACCAATAAGGCTATTACAAAGTTAAAATAATGCATATATAGAAAGAATAACGCTTCTCAAACGCTTGTAAAACATCAATACAAGCATTTGTTGGCCACATCAGGGTAATAAGAAATCAACATACCAACACATCAAAAGTAAACCATCCTAGAATTGCAAGAGCATTTTCATATAGCTGAACAATATACCAAAACTTCATCACAAAGACCTCTATTCTCGCTAAATTTCAAGAATGATCCCTATGGTTTACAAAAGATTTCATTTTGATCCATGCAGTTGTTTATGCTCCACTTTGGTCTCCAACGTTTGGTCTCCAATAGTCATGCCGCTAGCTTGAACCTAATAACATTAACAAGCAATTCCAATAGTTTTGAAATTCAAAAATATAGAACACAGGAATCAAATGAATTTTTAAACTTATTTTCTTTTTACTTTTTCATAGTTTTTACCTACTAAAAAACCTTATAAGTTGTTACGTACACCAAAAACTCTCAAGTTATTTTTGCAGTTGGAAATCATACCAAAATATCTCTGATTATTTTAAAAATCTTCAACTATCTAATCAATTGGGTAAGCGATACTTTCTATTTTCTTTTTTTTTTTTAATTTTTACTTACATGGCTTAGGGAATTTTTTTAAAAAAATTTCTAAAATATGAATAGGGAAATAAAACCCTAATTGTTGTAGCAGACAATTGAGGAAGTAAAAGTTCTATGAAAATGCAAAATAACAGCTCCATCGTCATAGTTTCATGGGAAGAGGTATGTCATGGGTAGTGTTAAGTGTGAAGTCAGAGATAGTCGAGATCAAAAGAAAAGTACAATACATAAAGAAGTAATCATAGTGTCGCATATGCATTATGGTTAATAAATAAAAACATTAACTTTAACTATCAGCAAACTAAACACTATAGTTAGGGATAGAATGGCTTTTTAGAGTAACTAAAAAGATTAAAACAGCTTTTCTAATGCAAAAGTCAATTCATTTTCCTATTTAGAAAGCTAGAAAATTTTAGAAAAAGTCATTAAGTCAAGAAAATAAAACTACAGATATTTTTAAGGGAAGTGTTTCATCACAGGATTAAAATTATTAGGGAGCTGAAGGATTTAAAAGTTCTTTGTTTGCTTTAGAAAGTATAAAGCATTTTAGTAAAATAAAAATTATGAAAAGGATAAAAACACAATGAATTATTTGGGACCTGTGGTTTTATATTTTTGAAACTCAAAACCATATGGACTGCTAGTTAACAGTATTAGATTCAAACTAACGACAAAACTATTTTTGTAGCTTAACTAAAACCTTGAAAATCAAAGTGACGCATAAGTAACCACAAGGATCAAAAGAACCTTCTGTGGACCAAAAAGACCATTTTCGACATTTAGCCCTCGATTTTAGATTTCCAACTAAAGAAAAATGTATTTCCACTGAATGAGAAAATGTAGGGGTGTGGTTACAAGAACTACTTAAAGAGGAACACCACAGCTGACAGCTCCAACTGTCTCTTTTAGATGCACACCAGATTTACATATAGAGCAAGAAAATTAAGTGCTAACGTTCCAGCAATATCAGGTGACCACATATGGTATTTTCATACAAGTTTCAAAGTACTGCATGAGAATAAAAGAACAGGTTCAAGAAAATGCACCACGCCCAAACATTAAAACCAGGGGCACCACCCTCTAAAGAACAAAAAAGGAAATCAAAATACCCAACAAGACAGAGCAATGTAAAACCATGTCATGAAGAGGATCAATAGCATTTGTATTTGAGCCAACCAACTCGTCCCAAAAGCATCAACAACTTAATTCATCCTGAACTATGGCATACTTGATTCATACACACTGACATTGTTAGTACATCCTGAACTATATCAACTTTATGCATACACACATGACATTGTAGCCTCAGGAAAGGAATGGAACCACAAGAAGTTTTGGTTACAATGGCTGATCTCCTAGTGTACTGCTGGCTAACAGCGAAATTTCCACAGATGTGATTCTTGCCATCTACTATCATAGTTTCTGTTTCCACCATCAAAGACCCATTTCATATAGAGATGGCGTCATTGCTTTATCTTTGCATTCTTCCTAGTATTCTACAGTGATGGACAATGGACTAGTGTAAGGTTTACAATAAACTGTTTTTTCAGGACTAATGTAAGCTATCTATATAAAAGTTATATAGGTGAAAATAGTAACTAAATATACAAGCAGAAAATTTCAAAAAATTGCTCCATAAAGCATGAAAGGAACGATTTGGAATAAAATTTTTCGAAAACAATAATATTTTAAATTTTTTCAAAAAATAAATTTAACTTTTTAATTAAAAAAATAAAACTTAAATATATATATATATTATTTGACGAGATATATTTTTTTACTTTTCAAATTTATTAAAAAGTTTTAAATACTTAAAATTTATTAATAATATAAAATACTTATTTAAATGATGAGCAATTCAAAAATTCTGCCAAACGTAGCCGAAAAGTATTTGACTCCAAAGGAAAGGAAAAGAATGATAAAAGTACACCAGTACAAAGTTTGGTACACAGTCCTCAGTAGCAGAATGCTCTAAAGACCGTGATGGGGAGTAATTTTAGTTTAATTAAAAAATTAAATAAATAATAAAACATTTACTATATAAAACTTTTTATATTTTTTAAATTTTTAAATAATTATATAAAATTATACTATTAAAAAATTAAAAAAAATGCTTTTCCACACCGCACTGCCAAATGCACACTAAATTAGCCCGAGTCTATCACGAAAACCTTCACCAAACTCTGTAAAGTCAAACCCTTGGCAACCTAACTAAAAGGATCAAACAGAGACTCGGAAAGTACCCTGAGCAATTAGATTACCTCACGACCGGTACAGAGAACAGACTGACGCAAAGACCATTCTAACCCTCAATCCATCACCAAAGCACAACTTCACCTCAAAAATCCTCAAACCATCAAAAGGGTAAAACAGTCAAAAAATACCTCACCGGAGTTGAACCACTCCTCGTTGGAGCAGACAGTTAAATAGACTAAACAACCCTGACACCATCACCATAACCTCACTAAATCGTTCATGAAAGAAAATTACTAACGGAGATCAAATGACTGATTGATTTCAAAAAACAATGACAAAAAGGAAACCTTGAAATGGAGTGGTACGCCTGTGTTTGGACCGATCCCTTTCTCTCCAGTACAAAGAGCTCTAAAATTCTCAGCTGTTTTCGGAACAACGTCAGCGAACAACTCCGCGACAATCCTTCCTTCCATTTCACCGCCAATGCTGATGTCCATGTAACAGAGTGGGTTCGATTTGTTCTCCATTCCTCAAAGCCCTAACAGCACAACACAACGCTGGTCACTCGCTCTCTCTCTCTCTCTCTCCCCTTTTTTGCTTTGTTGCAGCGAATGAATTTGAATGACAAGATTGGAGGGTAAAATGGGAATTTGAAAGTATTTCGGTGGGGAACACTGTTGAGATCTTCGCCCGAAATTAAGAGCAGGTGAGTCGAGGTCGTTCTAGAGACTTCTGTAGCACTATCAAATTAATTAGCAATTTAAGACTAGTGTATAACTATTTAGATACTACAGGATCTCTTTTCTTTCGTGATGAACTAATTTAACATACGGTGCATTCTTTTTATCCTAAAATTAACTTTCTGATAGATCATTTAAAACTCACTTTATTTATCAAAAAATTCAAATAACTTTATCTGTTTTTTTCAAATCAACTTATAAATTATTTTTATAATATAAAATCAACTATTTTTACATCTACTTTTCATCTTCTATGTGTCACGTTTCTGCGCCAACATCAGAGAAAGCTTTAAGTCGAGGTTGTCTAGTTCGTTTCATCTCAATTATTTACACCAAAAATAACAACGCTGAGCCATCGAGAATTGATTTCTTCCACTGCAGTGACTTGATTTTCCATCTTCTTATACTTCTTGTGCGGTATTGACTTCTCTCATTCACGCTCTATCTCTACGTAAAAAATAAAGAAAACAAAATTTCAAAACATATGATAAAAAATACATTATTGAAAAATTAGTTATTGAGAGTAAATTTCAATTTTCTTTATCGTTAACAATAAATATTATATAGAACCATTTATATTTGAAATAATAATTGCTAAAAATAACTATTAGAAATAAATTTCGTAAAACTAAGTTTTTAAAGTACAATAAATATAACACTTTATTGAAATTTGATATTAACGAAAAACATTTGAACTTGAAAGAATAAACTTTACGACCTCGTGAATTATACTCACTAGCACACCAAGCATATTCAGCAGTGCTTATTATTACTTTTTAAACTTCATCTCAACTTTTATAAATTATAATATTAATAATTTTTAGACTTTAAAAAAATACTTCAATATATATATAAGAGATATAAATACTTTCTTTTAAGAGCATATGCGGGCATTCTCTTTTTAGTTTCTAATTTTTTGTGGAGTGACTTTTAAATTCAATCTTTACTATTAAATATGAAGAATAATAAGTTAATATTTTTAAAATTTTAGCTCAATCGAAACACGAATGCATCTTTATCCGGTCACTTAATCAAGAAGCCAGAAAGAAAAAAATATTAAGTTTATTTTTTCATAAATTTTAAAATATACTTGTTTTAGAAATATTTATTAGTCAAAGCACTCCAAAACATTCACCCTCTTGCGCCAACGTCTAACCATATACCTTTAATGATTTTTCTATATTAAAAGTGAGTTTCTGATATGCTTCAATTAAATTATATTACTACTTTAAATACAACTAAGACTTTGTATATTATTATATTAATTTAGTTATGTATTATTAGATTAATTTAATAAGATTATAGAGTATTATTTATTGTAAATCATTTGGTCTTAATAAGTATCATCTTCTGATAAAATAATTTGACTTTAAGTTGTGAACAATAGTAAAGAATGAATTACGCATGTCATAATATTTTGAACTTCTAATTCTAAAAATAAGTTGTTCCAATTCGAACTCCAAACTGAGATAGCACCATTTGATTTGAAATTCAAGCTATTTGAAACGTTTATGAATCAAATTTTCGAAAAATTCAAGTTGTTTCCATTATACATTAAAAGATTAGAAAATAAGTGTTTTTACAGAAAGCTCATTCTATTGCACGTCATAAGTAGTTTTTAGTTGGTCTAGTTAGTGATTACCAATATAAACATTAAGCCACTGTTTTATAGTTTTTAATTTTGATAGTGCGTTTGATTTAAGACTTTCTACAATATTTTACAAAGTTTATTTAAAATTTTATAAAATATGAAATAATTGTATGTAGTAAGATCTTATTATTTTTAATTTTTATTATTTTTGGGTAAAATAAAGAGCTCTTTTTGGGAAATATTTTTAAGATAATCTTTATTTCATAAAAACTTCATTATAAGACTTCATAAGAAGTCCCTAAGTGCTTCTACCATATGCATCTAGTAATCATACTTCTTTCCTGTTCACGTATCAACCTTCTAATGGAAGACTAAAATACAAAGAAATTTAATAAAATTTATTGGGTGAGCTTTTTCAAGAGTCTATGGTGTCGTTTGAAAATGCTTATAAAATAAAACTTTTCTAAAATAAAAATATTATAATTTTTTTGAAAATGAGCTTGATTTTCTTAACCTAAAAATTAATACTTATACTTTTAAAGGATGTATGACAAACAATTTTCTATAATTTTTGAATGTTTTAAAAAAACTCCGTAGAATATTATAAAAAATTTATTGAAAAATGTGAGGTGCTCTTTAACAATGAAAAGCACCAAATAAGTTCGCCCAAATAGCACCATATATACGATTTGAAAGATTTCAATTTTTAGGATATATTTCAGTTACAAACCTATACTTCTTCCGTTCAAATTTTTATTTGGAACTTCACTTTACTTCCATATCGTATTCTACTTCTACTAAGACTCTATTCCAAACTCCATTCACATATTTTAGTTACCACTCAAAATTCGACTTTTTTTAAACTGCCCTTCTGCAAAATTCAAATTCGCGAAACTCACTTCAAACATATTGCAACTCTCTTATAATTTTAAATTCTAATTGCACAAAGCAATTTGTAAAGAGGTTATTTCTTAGAATAATTTTTCTTTAATCAAATATATGTTTTTAATCCAACTTCGAAAATAAATTTTCTAACCCATTTTGGACATATTGGCCACACTACCGCACCACCCAATTGTTGAAATTTTTAGAGATTTTGATGATAACACATATTTGAGGATTCTTTTAACCTTTTGATGTATCTATATTGGGTCACCAACTGTATGGAACTAAGTAGCACACGCAAGCAAATTTACACAAAGTGTTCAATATTTATCGAAAAGCCATTTTTAAGCAAAATATCTTTTAGTTCAATCAACAAATTGGAGAATTTTTATTGCAGTTGTAAGTGGGTATGTCAAAGAGTAAATCAAGTTAAATTTGAAAGAATTTCATCAAGTATCAAAGACAGAAAAAATACTCAAATTTTGTTAATCGCATAGACACTTAACAAGATCAGCTTGATCTCTAGATAGCAACCTGCAGATGTGATATCTCACTATATAAGCATGCTTTCGATAATCAGATTTTTTCTATGAACATCTAACATTCTAAAGTAATGCAATTCAAAATCAGAGCATTATGTAAAGACAAAAATTTTACAAAAATCGGAGAAGTTTACTGTTTGCATAGGACTCGCTCGACGAACCTAATCAATATAACAACTATAACTCAATATCTTTAGTTCGAATCACCTTATGCTGATTTTGATTTTTGCCATTGGAAGCAGACTTGACAAAGTATCTACAATCAAAATTTGAGCAGAATATATCCACGAACGAACCGAAGAGAAATCAACAAATCGACTAGACAGACCAAGTTAACTAATGAACAGAATCGTGATATCTATTTGTGTAGAATTAGTTTTTTGGTTCCTGAACGTGCTAGCCCATTGCAAATGTATTCAAAAGTTGTAAAACATCTCTATAAGTTTTTTTTTAATTTACATGCATATTTTGTGTAGAGTATATTAGAAATACATTGTAAATCTACGAATTAAAGATGGAAATTTTCACCAACACAAGAAATTATACCCGATCAAATTCAAATCATCAAATGTTGGTGATTTTCTTATCTGATCTCTATATACAAATTGTAGAAGATATCTTGAAGATTATTTCTATTAAAGAGATCATACTAATCACTACGATAAATATGTAGAAAATTTGGATAATATGGGAATAGAAAACCCTACGGCTAATCACTTAGAACCGTTGGATGAGTTTGCAACTTCAATTGATGTCTGATTCATTTGAAACTTGGAAAGGTATTCCAGAGACTTAATGTAACACATCCACATCAGGAGATAATGGCTAGAGGAAGAAAGAAATTGCAAAAAAATTTATGAAAGAGAAACCATATGGCTGGAATGTTTCATACTAGCCTTGTCTTGCAAAAAGTTCACTTTGCCATGTCTTGTTTCTAGCCGTTGGAAGTTTTATCCATTGGTGAACATCTTATTTTGAGATCAAGGAGAGGATTTCAGTTTATAGTTTCAGCAATGAGGACAGCAAAGAGACACCGAAGAAAGCACCTAACTGAGATCATTCATTACTCTTCGAAAAAGGGAACTTCATCTCGTAAGTATTTCTTGAGTCTTGTTCTTTTTAATTCATTATGTGAAATCCCTTATGCCTTTTTGTTTGAGCTTAGATTTTGCTGTAAGGGAGATCACTTGTGCTAAACCCCCATTTCCATTTTATAATGTTGAGAGAAGATTGTAGGAGAACTTACGAGTTCTCAATTGAGCTATACAATATATAGGTTAGCTAAGTTGTGTTTGGCATTTACAGTAGTTGTTGTAGAGAGATTTTGTGAAGTCTAGATGGCTGAGTTGAGTTGCCCTTATAATGAGACTCGGTTTGAGATTGAGGTGTTTTGCGAAACATCATATCTCCGTGATTGTACATTGGTTTAATATTACTGAATTTCACTCAAGATTTCGAGTGACGCCCATGTAGATACTACTTGCCGAACTACATAAAACTCTTAGTGTGATGTCTGGTATACTTCTCTTAACACGTGTTATTTTGTTTAAGTCTTATTGTGCTAATACTTTCGTGCGGGTTATTGTTTATATTCAGTTACAATTAGCAACTTTATAGTCAATTAACAACGATCATTGATTGAATTCTAAATAGTGAATATTTTAGTATTCAATTTACCATAACTGAATTGCTCTTGAGTTGATATTTCGCATATTTCATTAACACCAAAAATCAAAATTATGAAATTTCTAGCGGTCATAATTCAAAATCTTTCTTGCACTCTTTATCATGTCGGTTTTGAATTGACAATCACCTATCAACAACATTCCTTCGGTTCTCTATTTTGTCTAGTTTCCAGCAATTCCACCCCCTTGTTGATATCCCGTCTGCTCTTCAGCGAACACCACCCTAATTCACCTCATCGGCCCTTGATCTCGTCAATTGTCTAGTGAACCTATCCGCATCAATCTCCTTTACTCTCTAGCGAAATCCTTCCCAAACCACCATTAAACATAAGGTACATTAAAAGATTTCTTTTTATTTGCTATCAGTGCCATCCAAGGTTGTCAAGATCGAGATCTTAGGTAGGATCATTTCATTTGCATAAATTCATAAAATCGAGATTTTATAGTGAAATCGTAAGATTTTACATACAAATAATTATTTAGTAAAATTTTTTATTTTAATACTTAAAAAACAATAATATTTATTAATATTGTCACAAATTAATAGATTTTGATCGCTGTGATTTCAAGTGATTTTGCGGAGCTTCTAGTAGAAGTTGCAAGCTTTTAATGATAACTTTCAAGTTTTCTTTAGAGGCTAAAAATATAATATATATATATATATATATGTTAGCTTGTTGTTATATTAAATTTTAAATTCTTGTGCAGTTGTGGACTTATTTTTTTCATTTTCAGCAGCAATGAATATCAATGAAATATTTAGTTGATATTTATTTCTACACACAAGCATTCTGTATACCATTACAAATTTACAAGAACATCAAATAAAAATTGTTCCATACTGCATACCATAATCAAGAATTCCAGATAGTGACACAGATTTAAATAAATTGGAGAATTTGAAATTCTATACTTCTATATCATTCATTATTGAAGTTACACACTTATACAATATTTCAGCAAGCTTAGACTAAAGTTGTACAATAATAAAACAAGCTCAAGTTCTAAACAATATCCCAAATTTTCAACAAGCTTAGGTTTGGATAGTGAAAACAGAGCCGTAAACTATTTAGATGGCTCTATCTTTCTGTACAGAGCCATCTAAAATTCTAAATGGCTCTGGACTGTTAAACAGAACCATTTAGATGGCTCTGTTTCATTGTCTAGAGCCATCTAATTTCACTGACTGGGCAGTAAGACAGTCTGATATTACAATTCAACCAAATAAAACACATTTTCAACAATATAAAATAGTCAATATAACCATATAACATACTTAACATGTCTACAGAAATATTACAAGTCTACAACTCTAAATACTAACCTTACAAACAGCAATAGCCAATAACCAATAGGGTACAACATTAAAAACATAAAAAAAAAAAAAAAAAGTTATCAACAGAAATATTATCAATGTCACGATCATCTCCATTACTATCTTCCTCCTGAGAATCATCTCCACTAGCACCACTAACACTACCACCATGAGAAGAACCAATATTTTCTAAGTAAATATTATCTATTGGAATCTCCACATCACTATCAGGCTTACTCCCTAGGCTTTCAATGTCATCAACAACATTCACTCCTTCATTTGAACTATTTTCATTACCTGAAGTTTGATTGAGGATATTCAACCATTCATGGTCAACAGGGTCGGCTTCTTGTTCTTAAACAATCCATTCATCATCTGAGAAAAGATCATCAAAGACAGCTGAACAACTTGAAGTTGATTTTGTATCTTTCATTTTTCTTTCTCTCAGCTTTAAATTGCACATCACGAATATTAAGTCATTCATCTCTTTGATGCAAACGATCCTTCTTTTGTAAAATTATAGAAGTCATATAAGTTGTTAGCCTATTAATATAACAACCTATTTAAACAGAGAAACTTATATTCTTACTATTTCAAATGCACTCCAATTACGCTCGCAGTCAAAAACTACAAATTAAACTTAATATTCGAACAGCAAACCTTTATAATTCAAGACACTCAACCCCAAATGAATCCCACCAATTAGCTGGATCTTTTGTTTGCCTCCCTACTATTATAGAGCTGATCCTAATTGTCCCCTTGCCTGTTTAAATGCTGCAAACTGGACATCTAATTTTGTTCTTTCATTTGCATCAGCCACCATTCTTTCTAAATAATTATATAATCCAATTTTGATCTCTGCATCATCTTTAAAATCTGAACTGTAATGGTAACGAGGATTTAAGTAATAAGCTTCAGCATGTAAAGGCCTATGTAATTGAAATTCCCATCTTTCATCAATAATTTTCCACATAGGTTCATAACTACAAAAATAAAAAAGATGAATCATTACAAATAATGAAATAACTAATAACAATGATAAAAATATTTAATTTTATTTAAGCACCAACCTTTTGTTAGTATTACTGAAATTCAGTCGTATTTTCTCTTTTACATTATCCATCTCTTTATATATAAAACTCATGGCTGGTTTCTCATCTGAGTCAACCAAACGCAGCACCTTAATAAGAGGATAAGCCGCTTTCCAACATGTCTGAGCATTCTTCCAGAACCTGCTATCTAGAACAATACCCTGTATTGCTTTTCATCTTATTTGCTTACAAATTTACTTGACTTCCATGCACTAGAGCTAAACATACTCATTAATACATCTTTATGCTCATTTAGACAACCCAACTTCAAGTATGAGGTAACAAAATCTAGTTGCACCTAGTATAATTAAATCTCTCTCATTTGTAAAATGCCTCAATATTGAAATAAGTAGGGTCCATCCATAAATGTATGTTATAATTTTTCTTCTCTTTGTAATTGTCACACTATGAACCCTCAACTTTTTTTCAAAGTCCTCTATAATGAGATCAATACAATGGGCAGCACAAGGTGTCCAATGTAGCATTTTTCTTTTTTCCATCAACCTCTCTCCTTCTGTCTTATAGTTTGCAGCATTGTTAGTAATAACTTGCACTATATTTTCCTCTCCAACTCTCTCTACAATATCATCTAACATCTCAAAAATCTTATCTGCTGTTTTAGATATATCAGAGGTATAATAGATGACAAAAATACAGTTTCTTTTGGACTATTTACTAAAAAATTACATATACATCTTCTTCTTTTATCAAACATAATAGAACAACTAGTTTTGCTCCGCTCTGTTTTATAACTCTCAAGAAAATTTTTTACACTAGTTACTTCTTTTTTCAAAATAGGTCTCCCTAATTTCATGATAAGAAGGAAGTTTCAGTCCACAACCATACCTACCAACCAACTCAACATTTTCAAAAACTCTAAATTTTTTACACAATTGAAAGGAATTGCACTTGTGTAAAAAAAATGAGCTATTTGTTAACAGCAGTCTTACCTCAACTCTGCTTCATCCCTCAACTCTGCTTCATCAAATGATTAATGCTTATTTGTGTGTTTCCAAACCTATAACACCTTTTACTAGAATGCATACTCATTATTTGCTTTTGATTTAAACATTGCTGCATCACCTCATCCCCAAAGACATCTCCTATGCCACTCCAATTTATTTTTTTTTTTGTATCTGAAACTTCTTGAACTTTAGCTAAGAGTTCTAAAAACTTTTACCTAACTTTTTCAGGAACTTGCTGACATAGTTCAACATTCCTATGTGTGCATGCCAAGTGATGTTTAAAATAAAAAACGCCTCCAGTAAAAACCTTTTAAGAAACTAGCACTTCACTTTTCTGAAATTATTATCTACATCTATACCATGCTCCCAACCCACATCGGACCTTTTACCAGAAGTGCTTTTTTGTTTATCTTTTCCAGAACCTGATGTAGACATTTTCTTAATTAATCAAAATTTGAAACGAAGAAAAAAATAACACTGCTAAAAAAAAATTACAATTATAATTTAAAACAGAGCAACTAAACAATCGATAATTTTAGTAACATACGACAATTCAAAAATTAATTTTATTTATTAAATATTTAATCTGTTGAAGTAACAAATTAACACCAATAATATTACCAACTATCAAGTATCACCAACACTCACCACTCAACATTCAACACTCAAAATTTAAAAAAATCTGAAACAAATATAACAAAATTAAAAAAAGTTAACAAAAGTATGTTTAACGTACCAGGGCTCAAAAAAGTTAAAGAAAAATTTGAATTGAAGAAGAAACTCCCGTCGTAGAAGATTTACGAACCAGTCGAAGCTATCAAAATCGAATCAAGAAACTCCCGACGTAGAAGGAAGCAATTCTCCTCTGATAGGCCTAAACGGAAGAGATGTGTGAAATTTTGAAGAGATTTAGTAGTTAGCCAAATTTGCAAAAAACCCCTCGCTTCATCAATTTACAAAAGACCCCTTAGAATGTAAGATTGTTTAAAATCATACAAAGATTGCGATCTTACCAATCATACGATCAAGATCGCGATCCAGGTGCGATTTTATCTAGAAAATGATTTTTCTAAAATCATGATCATTTTAGTGAAGTAAAATCGTAAAATCGCAAAATCGTAGGATTTTAAAATTTAAATCGGGATCTTAACAACATTGTGCCATCTATTTGTATGTTGTAAAGTCTTCATTATAATATCGTCATATAATCTTAGTGTAGAAAGTATTGTTTAAATTAATAGTAGTACCATCAAAGTGTAGTGTAGTGTAGTATTGTCATATTCTACTTTATATTTTATGATGGTCGTATTCATGTGGTGGTTTTGCCTTAAGTTCGTAATATGGTCATAGTACCATCAATAATTTTTATATGTTGTAAAGTAGCAATATTCACATAAAGTTATTGTCATAAATTCCTAATGTTGCCATAGCAATGTTGTGGTCCGTCGACAATTATTCGTATACTGTAAGATGGTCTTATTGGCATCATAGTATTGTCATAAGTTTGTAATGTTGTCCTAGTATGACAATAGTATTACAGAATAGTGATCTATATGTTTTATGGCGGTCATATTTATGTAGTGATGTTGTTGTAAGTTTGTAACATTGTCATAAAGTCTTGGTGAGGTGGTCGTAATGTTGCTTACTTGATTGCCTTAAAATAGTGTATCTGCCAAAATATTACAAGCATAAGAGTTTGAAGAGCAGAATACTCGTAGATGCTACAGTGTTGTTAAGGCAATTAGGCAACTATTTGAGATGAAAATGGCTCATCTGACCCACCCTTTTATGGCAACTACTCGAAATAAGAGATGATTCACTGAGAAAGGATCATTTAGAAAGGATGAACCCTTCACCTTTTCAGTAAATATTAGGCTAACTTTCTATTATATAGTGGGACATATATCACCAATATATTAGAAAATCAGTCTATCTCGAGTAAAAAATGTGAAGAGCATATCCTTTCTCTAAATGAATCACCTCTACTACGAAGGGTGCCTTCGACGTGTGGGTTTCAAACAAATCATCTCCACCTCAAATGATTGTCATGATGGATTTAATACTACTGCATTATGCTTACATCCGGCCAAAGTACACTTATATTAGATTAATATGTACCGACATGTAGATAACTTGTATTTACAAGACAAAGAAATATTTTTGTACATTGTATTTATGAGACTTTTGAATTGTTTCTAATTCAAGACAAATGAATTAAAATCAATTTGATTGTCATGTTTGATCTCAATCACATTAGAAGATTTGTACTTGTATTATATTTATTTATGACAACCACTTATTTACAATCAACTTTATCTATTAAGTTCTTTTTAGTGTACATCTATGAAAACGTTACGATCAATTAACAATACAACAACTACTTTACGATAAAACTATGTGACTATTTTACAATAATAGTATGACCGTATCACTACGCTACGACATGTCACGACAACCTTGCTACCACTTTAAGATCCCTATATGAGATTGCGACCACAGTACGATAGGCACATTTAGAGTACTTACAGTTTAGTGGTTAGTATGACGTTGTGCAGTCGTAATTAGTTGTTAAGACATCGTGAGTTGTCATAGTATATGGTAAAATTATCGCATTGTGGTTGTAAGATCTCAAAATCTATTATAGTAAAAAAAAATTAGATGGGATTTATGTAGTAGTAATTGGAATACTTTAGATAGTGGTACATGTGGTATTTACTATTTATTATGAATAGTTAGTTGTAATAATTAATGTTAAAAAAAAGTTTATATAAATGGTGGCATTACACAATATTTAACCAAAGGCAATCGTTATCATTTTGTATTTGTATTTATTTGTTCTCAATTCAAGCTTTCAGTGATCCTTACAATTGAAGAGCACACAATAAACGAAGAAACTAATATTGAGTATGACTATACTTACAAGTTAATGGCAACCTACCAACAAGCTTGCTACTAAAGTGGTCATATTGGTCGTGTTTTTGTCGTAAACCCACTTGCAATTAATGCTTCCTCGTGTTGTCATTGACCTAAACTAATTTTCTTTGAGTTATGCTAATTAGTTAGAGCTATTCTTCGTAGTCATCGTCTACTTGGTCACCTATACGATTCTACTCGGTAGTCAACACCATTCGTCCCTAGTAGAGGATGCAACTATTTTGGTTAAGAGCCTATTAGCAAAAGACATTTAGTAGTTGTGTTCATTTTTGCTTCTATTGATTGATCAGTTTGCCCAGATCTTGAAAAATATTCTAACTGCTTACAAAAGCTTCAGCCGCTAGATAGATGAATGCACCATTTTTGAGTTGGTTACACTAACGTGAGGCAACAACCGCAAGTTTTTTAAAATTTGAGAGCCATATTTCAGACTCTATACGAGCTTGTATCTATCGCAAGCGCTATAATCTTTATGAGTTACTTAGGTCTTGCATTTGAATCAGTTTGCGAGCTTTGTATAATCCAAAATAAAACTATTTTGAATGCTGCTATTTTGAGCTTTTTGCCGAGGAGACTCGTTATGATCTCTTTTAACAATGGTACCTTACCTTAGTTTTTACTCTACTATAATTTTTATTGTTACTTTACACTTCTTCTTCCACTTCAGGGAGGGGGGACGTATACACCCATTAGCTGGACTTCTCATTCTCCTTGTACTTGTTATGGTTAGCCTTATCATTCTACTTTCACATATTTTGTTCATCAGCTGTAGTTCTATTTCCTCTCATTCTGATAAGTGAGACCACACTGTGATTGGTTATTTTCAATTTCACCCATATCTGCCTATTCATTATTAGGAAGAGGTGAAGGCGAAAGCTTCCTTCTCAACTCACTCTTTAGTTACTTAAGCCAAATCTGTTGATAGCATAGATATTCAGCCTATCCATCATGATTATACATTTACTATCACTTTTTTCCTCATTACATATTGTTTGATAACACTCAGTCTATATTTATTATCTCATAGTCATGTAACTTATCTTTTATCTTACATATTCCTCATCTTACTTTACACCTTATCTCTACCAACAGCATTTGTGAAAATGGATTAGTTGTTGTCTTTTGTTCTTTTATCTATTTTGTGTAAGATCTTTAAACAGACGATTAGTCCGAATAGTAGTATCTTTTACCGATTCTCTTATCTCTTAGTTGTATTGTTATAGTTGCATTCGCTCTAGTTTGAGGCACATATTTTCGAATCTCATTTAAAAAATTTATTCGATAGTGGACTTCTTAAATGAGTTTCTTTTTCTCCTTTACCTGTATATGTTAGCAAAACACTTAACTCTACCCTTTAATGCAAGTTTATGTGAAAATTGTAATGCCTATGAATTAATTCATTCTAATATTTAGGAATTTGCTCTTATTCCATCTGTAAGTGATTTTTTATAGTATGTGAGTTTGTTGATGATTACAGTCGTTATTCTCATGTATATTTTGTTTGTATCGTTCTAAGCTTTCTATTATTTAAAACAAATTTATTACAAAGATTCATACTCAATTTAATATTAGCAATAAGATTTCTTTTTACGATGGTAATCGTGACTATAACAACTACTATGAGATCTATTTACAATCTGATAGAATCTTTTTTCAGCAATCATATCCCTATATTACTGAATAGAATAAGGTAGCGGAATATAAGCATCATCATATTTTTTAGATCTCTCATTCACTTTGATTATACTCTTTTATTCCTCAAATTTTTCGGATAGAAATCATTCTTACTTTTGTTAATCTTATCAATATTATTTTATCGTCTTCATTATCTGGCAAGACACCTTATAGTTTTTTTCTTCTCCTCTGTATTTTAGTATGATCCACTTTTAACTGCACTTATTTTTTGTCTTCTTTTTCTGACAGATCGAACAAAACTAACTGCTTATACAGCTAAGTGTCACTCACTTGACGTTAGTTCTGAGCATAAGAGGTATCACTGTAAAAATCTCTTAGCTTGTCGTTTTTGTATTTCTCATCACGTTACCTTTCTTGAGAACTCCCTATGCTTCTCCATCTCACCTATAAATGTGTAATTTTGACACTATATTTCATACTTTTAGATCCTCTGCTCCGTCTTCTATATTTCTATTAATCTTATTGTATTGCTATTCTTTATTAGTGTTGCCCCTTGTACGACGACTCAAATGTTGAATCACAAGAATCCTTCATATTCTTTGCATACTTTCATCCCACCACCTCCTTCCCCATCTCTATATTCACTGTCACCTACTCGCTAGTTATATCGCACTAACCAACCTCTTACTTGCTTTATACCAGACTATTCCTATTCGCTAAATAAGTTTGGTTTTTACCACTGTAGATTATTCTCCATAACTGCATTTTTCTCTTAGTGCTATCTGTACTACGTCAGCCTTATTCTTACCCAAATGCAATTCAATATCTTAAGTGGCAAGAGGTAGTGACAAAGAATTCCAACGTATTTGAATAAATAGTTATCGGAGAGAGTCCAGCCTATTAGTTGAAAGTGGATTTTTTATATTAAATTGACATAATGAATTCATTGAGTGTATAAGACTTATCTTGTTGGTCAAGGTTTTACACATGATAAGGCGATGGATTATATTGAGATGTTTGCTCGGATAGTCTACATGAATACAGAGTTTACATTACTAATTGTGCTGTCATACGTTAGTTATCAGATGGATATGGATAATGTTTTTTTCATAATACACCATCCAAGATTATCTACATACAGCCCCCTTTAGATCGATAGGACATATATGTCGTCTTTATTATGCTATTTATGGAATTAAAAAGACCGTTAGAAATTATTTTGAATGTTTTCGACGGACCATTATGGAGGCAGAATGTTAGTAGAGTTCTCATAATCACATTTCATTTATGCCGTCTCATCATAAGGGTTGGTATTTTTTTATCATATATTGATGATTCAGTAAAAATATACAGCGAACCAAAGCACCTTTATCAACAGTTCTCAAATGAAGGATGTTGGTTTTTTACACTATTTACTTGGATCGGAGATAGCGACAACTGATAAAGTGATTATTATTTCTTATCAGAAGTATACTTTAAACATTATTGTATATGTAAGCATATTACTAGATTGGTAATTGATACACCTCTAGAACTTAATGTCAAGTTTCGTCCCACAATGGTGAGCCTCACACAAATCATACTCAATACATGAGGCTAGTGGAGTCAACTGGTCTATCGTTACATGACTAGCATAGATATTTTTCATGTAGTTAGTGTTGTCAGCTATTTTGCTACTGCGTTTCGATCAGCACATTATACTACTCTACTTCAAATTTTCAGATATCATGAAGGCATTATTACATGCTCATTTTTTATGTCTTACAAATAAACAGTGGAGCTTCGAGTTTTTATAGATGTAAATTAGGTAGGTGATCTGACCACTAGACAATGTATTAAATGTTTCAATTTATTTCTTGGTGACTCAATAATTTCGTGAGACATAAGAAATAAGCAGCCGTGTGTGTTCTTCTAGAAAAGTAGATTTAGAGTTACGAATGTTACAACAACAAAAATTATTCATGTGTGAAGAATACTTTCTGATTTAGGCGTTACACCTATAGGACATATACATATATATTGTGGCAATCGAAGTGAGTTTAGATTGTAAGTAATTCAATTTTTCATTAGCGAATGAAATATACTGAAAACTATTGTCACTTTGTTTTCAGTATTTTTTCATCAGGCGGTATTTTCTTACTACATATTACTTATACTAACCAGTTGGCAGACTTTTCACAAGGTTGTATCCTTGTCGAAATTGTAAGAGCTATCGGGCAAATTCATTTTTGTTTGACCTATAATAAGTTTGAGAGAAGATACTAGATCGTACAGTTAGATTATATAAAAACTGGAGATATAGAAAAAATGTTAACACTTAATTTATGTGATTATTTTACTATTCTCATGCTTGTTTTAGAACTTTTACACCAATACTTTAGTGCTAATCCGAGATTCTGGAACCAAGAAGCATTTACATTCACCTTAAAGGAGTCATAGTATGGAGATATATCGAGAATTCTGAAAAGATGATTGATAGTAGTAGATGAAGGATTTAAAAGTTCAACCTGCTAAATTTTACCAGTGTGGAAAATACCTTTTGAAAATTTAAGCTGCTTGCTACTGTTGATTATTGAAATAGAAATCCTTTTGTGCATTCCACAACATATTAGAAACACGTATAACAGTCTCAGTTATACCTCATTGTTATTGTTCTCCAAAATTTGAAATTTTGCTTCTACCGTCAACAACATTGTCAAAAGTGGCTAACATACGTAATAGGAAGATTGTTCTAAACTTCAACTGCAAGCGAGAGTTCTTGGAAAATATGCATCAGAGTTTCATGTAGCTCTCCGCATGTCCAATGATTAAAGTACAATTGGATCCTCGTTTTACCAATTCTGTACGAATGGGAAAAATGTTGGACAAGCATCTCCATAAAATAGTTCTCAATTTTGGTAGAATACTATTTAAGTGGCAAAGCTTTTTGTATAAGCCACAGCTCGCTTCTAACCTTTCACTACAACAACATTCACTTTTGGAGGCCAAAGAGGACAATCAGTAATATATCGAAAAGGGTCGGCAATCTGCATTCCCGATTGAGACCTAATTGGTCAATAGTTAATTGGTAAAAATTAAGTTGTTGATGATGCAATTATCGACTAAAATATAACTTGATAAAAGCATTACTTACTCAAACTTCTAGTCAGTATCAGAAATCAATAAAATCTAGCCACTCAATGTGTAGCTGTGGGAAAAATAATTTTCAAGTTAGATTAGATTCGTATTAGTAGCGAAAGGGCTTGAAATACTATCCAAATATAAGAACCGGTAGCTAACTTAGTAATTGAGCTACCTAACCTGGTAAGTGCCGCGTCTTGTTTTGAGGTAAGCCAAACCACATCTTGCCTTGGTTGGTTTAATAGTTGAATCCCCTTAGTAATTTCTATTGGTTAGTCAACCATTTAATATTAGGATGTGATCCAATATAATATTTTATTTTTTCTTAAACTATTACTCATAACCACTTAATAATTGCAAGTGTTATGAATGGGGTGCCTCATAAAAATAGAGTCGTTCCTGTGAACGTAGCAAAAATATCAAAAATCTTACGAAAATTAATAACCACAATAAATATGACAATTTATGTGAGAGATCTCTCACCAATTTGAATAAAAATCTACTAATGATGCAAAAAAAATTACTTTTAATTGAGTACACAATCACGCAGCGGTACACACCAATAGGTAGTTGAGTGGACAACCTGCTATCAAAGTCCGTTGTCATCCAATGCTACTGTTGCACCTGTGCAGGCTGCTGCTCATTGCTCTTACACACTATGGTTGCTCGTGCAAATCAAAGCATACTAAAATCCTAATTAGTGATAGAATAGATGCATTGCAATAAGCTAATTAACGCGGTTTCGCCAAATTTATTCCACCATTTCTTCGGAATAAAATATCCTTCACTATTTATTATTGTAATTATTTAAACATATTAATATATAGAGTATTACTAAAAATTAATTTTTAACTAAAACTTATTTTTATAAATAATTTAGAAAATCAGAAAGTGAAAAGTAATTTTTAATTTTGAAATTTTTTTAAAGAAAATAGTTTTCATAACTTAAATAAGATAACAAATTGCAGGAGAAAAGAAAAATAAAGTAGAAATAATATTCATAAATTGGAAAGAAACATGAAAGTTGATTAAAAATGAAGTTTAAAAAGATTAAATTCTAGAGTGAATTCTTTTACTATAATTCTAAAAATAAATTACAGTGTTTTGATATTGCCAAAACACTATCCAGATGCATATAGCAATTTTTATCACTACAGAAATTTTTATGTAAACTTCAAAAACATGCTTATATCCCAAAAGGACTCTAAGTAAACTAAAATATCTCGCTAATATGGGATACAACGGTATTTCAAATTCAAACTCGGGTTGATAAGTCCCATGAAAACAAACTTAGATATAACGAATTGATACTACTATGATTACAACTCATATATCAGATTCGGAAGCATGTAAATAGAGGCGACGTTAGGCTGCGCTCTTTTCAGACTTTAGGCTAAAGAAAAAGCGCATAAAAGTAAAGAATAGTTTGAATGTGCCTGCATAAAGAGCATGCTTATCTTGATATTGAAGTCACTTTTTAAGTGAGTTTGTAAAAATAAACTTGATAAGAAATGAGTTTTCGTGTTTATTTTGTATTAAAATGAGTTTGAAAATAAAATTTTTAGTTCTACAGAAAGACAGAGCTTAATAAATTTTGAGAAAAAAATTCTAAATCAAAATCATATCAAATACATTTATTCAATTAAAATAAGAGTCAAATAATAAGAAGATAATTTAAAATGTGTCACAACCAGTAGTAATCATACATACAACTTTAGTAAAGAAGCAACACAATATCAGAAAATTGCACCAAAAGATAATCTTGAGCTACGAGAAACGTTCATCTCCACTACTAAATTCTGCTATGGTATTAAACGCACCTTTTGAAAGCGAGTTTGTAAAACATAAATTTAATAAAAGTAAGTTTTTCTTTTATTTTGTATTAAAAGTGAGTTTGAAAGTAAAATTTTTTATTTTAAATTTGTATTTTGGAAATGAGTTTTGGCAGAAAACACTTGTTTAAATTTTGTATTTATTTTAGTTTTAAAACAAGTTGAGAGTTAAAAATGAGTTTGCGAAAAACTAGATTTGGAGTATAGGTAAACAAACCCAAAGCTGCTTAGACCGGTTACAAAAAAACCGTATGGGGTTTCTCTAGCTGCTGATTTGCCACGATAAGTTGGTAAAATTATAATGGTATATATATTTCTCAACCAGACTTTTTTTCTCATTTTTTATTTCATTATCTTCTCCCCACCGGTTACTAGGGGTGGCAAATTTTGACCCGACTTGAAAATCTGACCCGAAATCGATCCGAAAAGGTCGGGTTCGGGTCGATTTCGGATCGATCAAAAAATGACCCAAAAAATTTAAACGGATTCGGATCGAATTCGGATTGACCCAATATTGACCCGTTTAACCTGTATAACTATTTATATAGTATATATTACTTAATAATTAGAAAAAAAAAGTAAAAAATTTGAATTTAATTTGTATATATATTTTTTCAATTTAAAAAAGTTTTAACTAATTTTTATTTAAATTATAAATTTTGTCAAAATTAATATTTTTCTTTTTAAATATATTATAATTAATAATTTATATATATTATTATTAAAACTTAATATTTATAATTTTTATTTAATAATTTAATTATTAAATGGGTCGATCCGAGTTTGATCTGATTATAAATAGGTTGGGTTAGAATTGATAATTTTGACCCATATAAATAAATAGATCGTGTTAGAGTTGAACAATTTTGATCCGGTTATTAATGGGTCGATATGAAACCGATCCATTAACCCATATTGTCACCCTTATCCGTTACTTCTTGCTCTACCGATTTTGCCCTCCTCCGGCAGCGATCTTTTCTCTGCATTCCATCACCAATCCTGTTATTTTTTCTTTTTGCAATCCTATTGCTATCAATTTGGTGAAACTCCCGCTCGCCGATGCATCAGGCCCAAACCCTAATTCGGCCGAAATTTTAAATCAACGCAATTTTGTCAATACGAACCTCTACATCAAGGTGCTTTTCCTGTGCTTCATTAGAGGCTGTGTGAGACTTTAAGCTAAGAAAAGCACATAAAAGTAAACAATAATTTGGATGTGCCTACTTAAAGGGTGTGTTTATTTTGGCACTAAACCCATTTTTGTATAATATAAATTTTATAAAAATTAAACTTTTGTGTTTATTTTATATTAAAAGTGAAATTGAAAGTGAAATTTTATTAGAATTTGAAATTTGAAGGTAACCTTTTGGCAGAAAAAATTAGTTTAAATTTCTGTATTTACTTTAGCTTAAAAATAAATTGAGAGTTAAAAATGAGTTTGCAGCGTAAGAAACAAACCCACATCCGGTTAGACTCTACAGTTGTAAATTAAAGATGCTTTAAAAAAATTTTTGTTGCCCAATTCAGTTTCAAGTACGTATATCTGAGTGACACTAGTCATCAGAATAGGTCCTTGATTAGTCTGTGTATTACTAACAGTGCTCTGATCGTCATTGTAATAGATATGCTTGCATGAGATTATTACTTTTAAATTGATCCATAGTTCTATTGTTCTGGAGGTTGTATAAATGTTTCGTTCATTTCGTGTACTTGGAGTTTATTACGACGTAAAATGTTCTCAAAGTATTGATTTAAAATTCTAAATTTCTTGGATGTTATGATTGAAGGTTAGAAGCGATAAAATTATATGATAACAATCAGTTAATAGTTTATATCCACTTTAGTTTACATCGATTTTAATAGGGCAAAAAATAAAATACGATCAAATTTTGTTCTTATCATTCTTATTTTTTTCATACCATTATAGTATCTACCCAACATTAAAAGTTTTAAAAGTATATTAAATACTATTCAAAAACTAATTATTAATTTTATAATATTTTATTTATATACTATAAATATTAGTAAAATAAAATGTTAATAATTATTAACAATATTATTCAAAGTAATTATTGATTTATAATAATTACATATCTACTATTAAATTTATTATATACAAACATTGGATTTAAAAATATAAAATTTTAAATTTATAATAAAATATCATTTATTATATACTTAAAAATATTTTAATCATTATCTACTTTATTTAAAAACACGAAACATCTTCCTCAACTTCAAATATCAAACATTACAACACAATAAAAATTAGTCGAACTATTTTTCAACATAAAACTACTTTTTCAGCAAAAACTCCACATCTATTTAAAAAACCCTAGAACAATTTTATCCAAAATATATAAGAACTATTTGAAAATACTTGTAATATAAAACTTATTTAAACCAAAATTATTTTTATTATATTTTAAAAAGAAAACTATCTTTTTCTACCCAAAAAGTAATAATAAATATTAACAAATACAAAATAAATTTTTTTATACTTTTTAAATTATTAAATATATTTTATAAAATATTATAAAAAACTTACTGCAAAATACGAAATAAAAACCACTTGTTGAAAAACTCAAATAAGCAACACCAAAACTCTAAAAAATTCAGCACAGCCAAACATGGCCATAGATTCCAATAAGCAGACTTTACTCAAAATAAGCATTTCGCAGCTGGTGATCATGAAGCCAAGGAACATAGTAGCTCACAGATTAATTCTTATTAATGCAACTCTTTCTACATTACTAAGAATAACAATTAAGATACAAGTCTCCTATTAATTATGATGCCTAGCAACATGGCACTCTATTGATATCGGTAGTCTTCATTACTTCAACCCTGGGCAAGGCAACCTGAAATGAAAACAACTTACATTAGTGCTAAACCAAAAAGAGTGTAACCGTACTTACATAGCTAAGCTTTCTCCTATCTTCAAAACAAAGTTTTTAAATAGCTTCCACAAGCACATTAAAATTCCAACCGGCAAATACTTGCAGTAGTTAGAGTGACATTGTCATGCACTACGACGAGTTAATGTACCTACTAGATATTTTATTAAATTCATAAAGTTTCCAAATCATTAGACGCACACTATTTATTTCACATATTTGTTTGATCATGGAGACATTATAGGATATCCTTCATTTCAAAGAGGAAAGCACCAAGGGAGTAAAAATACTTTTGCCGTAAATTTTTACTTACCCTAGTTTCAGAGATGTATCGGAGCTGTCGTCACATTCCTGTGGTGCTCCTGACTGTGAAACAATAGAAGTGACAGACTCAGAGGACTGACCTTCTTCATTCACAGGATTTTCTGGATCAACCACTTGCTTCCCAGCCTTATTCGGATATTTCCATAACCAGCATACAATAGTACTTTAATCAAAGCGCACAAACAAAAATAATAGAGATGAATATGGCAAAAATTACCCATTGCTTCAGTCGTGTATTTTCTTCCATCAGCTGCAATGCCTGTACAATAGAAATGACATGATGGGTTAAATCTTAGGTAGTTCAATGTACAGTTTGCGTTAGAAAGTTTCATGCTATTCATAGACATTTAAAAGTATGCTGAGCAAGACACAACCTTCGTGAAGCCTTATCCAGGTTGCACAAATTAAGATCTCAAAATGATACCAACCTTTGGTACAATCTACAATGAGTACTTGGTGACATTAACTACCCCATCACCTAAAGTGACTTCGACTAAAAGCTTTCATTTTTAGGATTTTATTGTAGAAAAAACTTCATATTTGTGATTCATTTTTGTGATATAGAATAATCTTTTCTCCTGTCATGTCATGATTATATTTCAATAGGCCAAGAGAAAGGCTCCATGAAACACTTACAATTCAGAACTGTCATGCCATAACATGCAACCTCATAAACAGAAATGTAGTCAGAACTGGATATGTAAGGAAGACTTCTTTACCCGCTGTTGAAGATTGTCAATCTGTTCCATGATCTTTACACCCTGAAAGGTTGAGGTCCTTTGCTGTAAGAGATAAGGCAGATGCTTAAAAGGTAGAATGACTTGGAGAAACTTATGTACCTTTCTATCCAGAACACGAGTCAGTCCAGCTTCTAGGGTTTTCTCTAGCTGCTGCAACTCTTCAATTGTTAGTCCTTGTAACTCTAGCCCTCGCATTTGCCTTCAAAATTTTTTTTAAAGAAAATATGTAGTTAGAAATTATGTAGGCAGATTTCTATTGGATAGTAAGTCATCTACCTTAGTTGATGACTTGTATCTTGGACTTTCTTGCTCAAGGCTTCATACTTAGTGCTCTCTATCTGAAAGTATACAATTACCCATTAGTCTTGTTAACTTATGAAGTGCATTTGCATTTGAGTCCAGAAGTGGTAACACTAAAGAACAAGAATAGCTGCATCTAGACTAACAAGTTTATGTATAGTTGAAGCGCATGAAATCATTACATCATCTTCCTTGTTTGTTTAGATTATGAAATCATTACATCATCTTACTTGTTTGTTTAGATTATGACTATAAATATGGGTAGTGATTAAACATATATACTTCATTGGCAAGACCGTGTCATGTGCATGTGTGAATTCAGCATGGACGGAGGAAATCGTTGACTCAAGAGAATGTTGAGGTCAGAACTTTTACTAGTACTGATATAACATTAATTGAGTATAAAAAGTCAAGTGAAGATGCTCACATTCAAGTCCAAAGTAGGCTCTTCTGGTTTCTTTAGGCCCTTTGAGTGCATACGGTATTTTTCTATGGTCTCTGCCATGCTGCATACAGGATCACTTTGATCAGAAAATTCCTCACACTCCTCAAAAAGGATGACATAATATATGCGATAGTGACTTTGGCCTCTCTTTAGTTAGAGAACCTGAAAAAGTATGTGTTTTGTCAAAATTTTAAGATACTTCGGTGTTCGCAGAAGGCTGCCCTTATGTGGAAGCTACACTAGTTTTCACGCAAAGTAGTTGTTCAACTTAAGTTTCAATAATAGTCAAGTATGTCTTTATTTTATGCAGCTCACATAAACTCATGTATGGCAAGTCCTCACTATGTAGAAGGTGTAATGCATTTATAAGAACACAAGGTTCTTGATTTTTGTAAAATTTCTGTACATGAAAAACTTCCGTAGGCAAATTTTGAAAGAAACATAGGTTTAAACATACACAATAACGAAATCACATTGTTAAAATCTAGAAAAAAAAATAACTTGGATGTTTGCAACCATACCAGTCCATGCACTGTAACCTTACTGCATGCAGAAACTATTAGGAAAGGGGTAACTAAGAACGTCCAAGACAGAACTGCTTTTATCAAGTGCACAGTAAAGTAATAGCAAGTGCCCATGGACCTTACAATCCAGGCAAAGAACCAATAAAGGATGAAATGCAAACCACAGATGAGGTAAGAATTTACGTGGGAAACTTCTTAAGAAAGACTAAAATACAATAGTACTCCACTTCAAGAGAGTATAAACTCTTCCAATGAAGTGTACACTCTATTCTACCATAATGTACAAGCGTGGGATCCAAATAGCTACCATGACATACAAGCTATGAATATAACTTGTGGATGCCTCTCCTAAGCAAACCCTTACTATACTTTCATAGTCAAACATTAAGCTGATGCGTAGCTTCCTTTGTTACATCGAAGCCAGCACCTTGAGGGTGCTCCAAACTTTCAGAGAATGGTGTCAAATGGCTGTCATGAAGCTCTGCAAGCTTCTTTCAAGAAGCTTCAAGGTCAGTTGATGATAGAGGCAGTTCGCAAGGAACTTCTGTAGTTAGGCATCACCCATGTGAGCCAGCTGCACGCTTGCTTCCCTTCTTCAGCTGCTATTAACATCCATGCCCCCTGCATATATGTTCACCTTCTTCAGCTACTAATTAGCATCCATGCCGACAGAAGGGGCTTCCAGAAGATGCTCAAGCAGCTTGCTTGGGAGTTGCTTCACTTACTTCACCTTCTTCTTCACCTACTTACTTCATATGATGATCAAGCTTCTTATAAGTTCATTACAAAGTTGATTTACTGTTACTTCCAACATTAAAAACACTTTCCAATATCTTAACCAAGGATTACAAAGGAAAAATAAGCAAGTCAGTACAAAAGTACCAAATCACGAAGTATCCTCTTTGAAGGTTTGCCAATGCTCTTTACACCAGGAACCTACCACGTCCGACTACCTTTATTTGCTCGTGCATGACTGCTTGCACATTATGGTGCATGGCATCAACGAGCGTTTCCACTAATAATGCATCCTACCTCAGCTTGTCTTGGCTAAACACACGACCAGCAACTTCCTCCATAGAGGACCAACTAAAAGATATTTGAGATTAGAAATACGGGGGTCAACATTGAATTCCACTTGTGCATGCCAAATCTGCAGCACCATCCGTAGGTAGATTGTCCGAGTCGATCAGTGTTTCCCTTATTATCTTAGTCTCGCCAAATTTGCATCCCTCCTTACCTCCTTCGGGGCAAAAGCCTTTTGGTTGGAATATCATCTTCAGCTCTCCATGCAAGAAGACTATCTTGACATTGAGCATATCGGATGTAGCGCTTAAAGTACGGACAACCTAGATCGCTATTAAGTAAACCACCGTAGACAATTTTATCAGAATTGATCCCTTCCTTTTGAGTAGCTCCAGAACCAGATCCTTCTTCATAATCTTTCTCCTCCACTATCACTGTGGTCACTTCTGAAAGTGGTCCAACTCCTCTACTGCTACATCCCTAAACACTCGAGCAACTAGACCTACAAAAAGAACATGTCCCAAATGAAGGTTCAGTATGGGCAGTTCAAACCCATAAAAATACCCTCAAACTCTAGAGCATCATTCAAGAATTAGCACTTTTCTTAGGGTTCACACAACATACAAACAAGAATCATCAACAAATTTCCAATTCACTTTTGTTGAGCTAGAAATCCAAGGCATTCACTGCTATTGTATTCTTCGTCCTTGTCTACATCCAACTATAAATTCTTGGTCAAAGTAAGAACATGGAGCACTTGTGACATAGAGCTCCTCTAACTTTTCCACACTTCCTTCGTCATGCCCATCTCTAAAACACTAAAGAGTACTCGGGGAGCCTGACGAATGCTTGCTAAGGGGCTTCATTCCATCTTCAGCCACATTGCTTCAGAGATGTAGACAAGCTGTTTCTCCAATATGGCGACGCAATTCTTCTTGCCAAAAATCGCCAAGAACGTCAACATCTTCATCTTCTACAATGGGTAGTTACTTAACGATACATACTTGCTCATCTTTAGGATGCTCTCATACCACATATTGGGAACGAGGTCACTCGAGCAATGCCTAATACAGGGCCGCTCCTGACAATAGCACTACGTAAGCAACCCAAGTGTGCACGCTGACCTCGCAATCCAAGCAGAGAACCAAGAGTGAATCCCAAGGGCAGCCATAACCATGCAAACCCATGAATAACCACCACAAAAAGATCCACTAAGCATGCAGGATTACAACAGTTCAGTTCAAGACAGTACAAACTCTTCCCATGATGTACGTAGTTTATTTTAACTTAGCGTGCAAGTGTAGGATTAAAGTTAGCTACCACAACATACCAATTGTGAACATCACTTGCAAATGTGTGTCCTTAGCAAGCCCTTGTCTTACTTTTATAGGCAAACTTTAAAATGGTGAGTAGCTCTTTTTGCCATCACCAAGGCAACACCTTTAGACTTCTCCAAAGCTCCATAAAATAGTGGTAAATGCTGCCATACAGCTCTACAAGCACCTTACAAGCAGGTAAGCCTATAGCTGATGTAAATCAACTACAAGCTTCTTTGAAGAAGCTTTAAGGTAAGCTGATGATGCAAACAGCTTGCAAAGAGTTGAAGCATGCTGCTCAAGTTAGGGCATCACCATTATGACTACCTAAATACTTGTTCTCTTCAGCTGCTACTCAGCATCCACGCCAACTGAAGGGGCCTTTACTACTACTTCTAACCGACACTATAACTTAGGACCATATATGCAAGCAAGTCAATGTGTGGATAAACCAGCTTCCAAGCTGAACAAGCAATCAAAAGGCTTTTCTTAAAAGGATGAAGGGAAAAGATAGGAACCAAAATCTTTGTAGAAAGTCAAAGGCCTAGTAGAACACAGCTGGTTATAAGGAAATGGAAACATGTTGCTTACTTGAAGCCTTCAACATCCTGTTCAACTAAAACATTAATAATGAAGTATATATATATATATATATATGTATATATATGTATATATATGTATATATATGTATATATATGTATATATATATATATATGTATATATATGTATATATATGTATATATATGTATATATATGTATATATATGTATATATATGTATATATATGTATATATATGTATATATATGTATATATATGTATATATATGTATATATATATATATATACTCTTCACTAGCTTGTCATGCACTATCATTCAAAGTAGTGAACAGTAGAAGTTGGATACACATTCGCCCAGTCGTAAATCGTGTTTTGACATATCTTTTTTGTTTCTATCATATTTTTATTTACATAAAATCATATAATTAGTATGAATTCAAGATAGCGATACTAATCGCAAGTTGCTCCTTGGTCATCAAAAGTTACAAATTGAGCTCAATACAAAGTTAACTTCAAGAACTGAATCATGATCTAGACTTAACGAAGTTAAGATCATGAGCTTGGAAGCTTTTGTCACCAATGTGTCATCAATAAAACAAAGTTATCAAATCAGCGTATTATGTCATTGCATCAAAGTTAGAGGGCTTCGGTATCTTGTATGATCTCAAAATTAAACCTATACGTAGCCTATACTGAATTGCATTAATTTTTTTAGTTTTATGCTTATCTGGAAAACATAAGCGAGATGTGGCACTTGTAATACATATGAGAAGTCCTAGTGATCACTTAACCAAATCAGAAAGTAACAAAGATCAAATCATGCTCACTCTTGATGAATGGATGTACATGCTAACTGTCCAATTCAAACAAGTGTTGTATTCTCTTCTCTCATATCAAGCATCGGTTATGCCAACCCTCGGTAGGACAATGTTGGCTTTGAAGCAAATTGTATCACATGGTCTTCAAGACATACAATTGGCATAGAGGATGCTTCAAGCAATGAAAATTTTTTTATGAAACCAACTCCAAAATGGGAATGACAATCTTATTTCATTCATTTTACAATTCCCCCTGTTTAAAAGAAAATCCCAACAAGCATCATCTTTCCTTAAGCCTACCTAAACGATTTCCAGACACTGAAATAGTTCATCACTATAATCTTTTATCGAATACAACTTAGCTTAATGCCCTGACATAATGTTATGCAAATTATGAACCACTTATTTATACCATTTTGACTATATACTTGACAAAGTTAAAAGATGGCATAGATGACCACCTAATTAGAAGATTAAGTCTAATTCAGGTAATTTTGTTATGCATCCTAACTTTGGAAGACCATGAATTTCAATCTAGAAAAAGTTATACAATGCTCAAGTCCCATTTAAATGATGTTATCATGTCCTAGTGTAGTCAAGTCAACTCTCTGCTAATATAATAAGTACTTGTCGAACCTGAATATAAAGTTTAATGTTTAGACGTGGTTTCGGTAGTTATATGTTCATAGTAGTTCTTTGTTTAAATATTCTACATTACTGAGTTCAGCCTGTCTTCTATCCATTATACTTTTACTTTGAACTCAAAATCAAAAGTTGTTATATGTATTGGATAAACAATTTTCTTTATTTAGTTTCATGTATTTTGGATATATTTTGATACTCCATCAAAAAATTCATACTAGACAATACTGAAACATATGATCATTTCATAAGAAACAAGCAAAATAAAATTGAACCAAATATACTTGCACTTCATGCACAAGGGAATTTAATGTGAAGTTAAGAAATTAATGAAGGCTGCTCAACTAATATAATCACTAAGAAAATTTTATATTTAGAAACGACTTTAGCAATTGCTTAATTCGTTTGTCAATTTTTTTAACTATAAATTTTTAAAGCAGTTTTTAGAAATATAATTTAAATTTTATTTATATTTCTTGATGAATAACCAATGAGTAATGCCATGTGGCATTTTTTTTAGAAATTGAGTAAATTCGTTACTAAGCTCTCGAAACCGAATTGATGCGCTGGTAATTTTATCGTTAAAAAGACATAGCAGCAATATTTTGGGTCTTCACAATGATAAATCTTTCGTATATAAGATATTTCATGTAGTTTATTCTCTAGTACAAGTATCTGTGTAGAAATTCAAGAGCATTAATAATTGAGCAAGACAAGAATTGGATAGATTGTTATATAGGAAATGTTTCAGAATGCATATTTGTGGCATGTGAAGTGAAAAGAGCAAGGTTGCAAACTATTATAAAGTACAAAGCTCTTTAATTTGTATTAGTTTGAAATTAAGAAACAATATACTTGTGTTGATTTCATGCCTTTACTACACAACAAACTATACTGTACCAAATGTATGTCCAACAATCACGAGAAAGAAAGCCTATAAACGAGTAAAACTTCTAGAAATTCATAAAACAAATGGAAATTAGTTAGATAAATCATAGTCCATAGAGAGAACGTACAATTAACTTCAACGAATTACTATCCAAGGCTATGTAAAGAAATGCATTGGATTTGAAGACATACAGATCTTATCGCATCTATATGTAATATCAATGTATAGCATAAGTTTACCAGCATGTTTGTTGATTTATGTTCCATGTAACTCTCATGCGTATATATCCATTCACGATATAAGACTAGCTACTTAGAGGCCATTGTTAGTGAAAACCATCTCTATTTAAGTCTTTATAGGTCCATCAATAATAATCCGCAAAAGCTCAAAAAAGATATATACTTGCAAAATTATCAAAATAACATATTTATCAAATAGGTACAAGCTCCTTCCAACTTATTCACCATGTGCTTTCTTCTAATTTAGTAGAAAAAAGTAGTAACCAAAGTACAGTAGTTGTTTTCTTCATTCGCTCTCATGATCACCATCTAAAGAACATCTCTAGGAAAACAGCATAACGAATAAGATAACTGCACTAACCAATCTCCTAGTTCCCCTTATTTGAAAATTAAAAAAAAATCTAATAGCTAGCTCTATTACAACCTTCATACAGTGAAAGGTGCTCATGAAAGTGATAACGATAACAACGCATGTTAGTACCAAATCTACTGATCACTATGGCTGGGTGGTGAAAGCTCGTTCTTAGTTCTTTTGTTGATTTAGCTACCAAATGCTGCACTAGGTGATCATATGCAAGCTTTGCTGTAATTATCACTTTAATTATGGCTTTCGTTAGATAAGTATAACCGTACACTGCTACAATAACAAGTTATGAATAATATATTCCATATATAACAACAGCAACAAAAAAGAAAAAGAAAAAGAAAGAATCTAAGGAAGATCCATTGAGAATATCTGCACTAGCTAGTGGTACTTAAGATCTTATATTACATGTACTCAAAGCTAGCTTAGTGGAAGACATCACAAACACCAATCTTCAGCTTCCGTACTATAAACCCTTAACAACTTGAGAGAGAACAAACACATGCACGAACTGATCAAGAACAATCAAAGAACTAGAGAACGCTCTTCAGAACAGTAAATGAAAGCAAGAAAGCAAAACCTAGCTAGCTAATGCAACAACATATCATATATTAAAAAGCTACAGATACATATGAAATTTACTTCTTGGTTATTACCTGGAGCTGGCGAACTGGAAGAGCTTGCCTGTAGCAGAGAAGACCATCAGAGCGACCTCCGCATCGCAGAGGATCGCGAGCTCTTCCGCCTTCTTGAACAAACCTCGCCTTCGCTTTGAGAAGGTTACCTGTCTCGCCGACAGGTTATCGATCTTCCTGATCTTAATCTTCTCCCTTGCCATCAAGCGATCAAATTACGATCTACCAAAACAAAAGAAGAAAACAACAAAGATCATAATCAGACGTCAAGCTTCAAACTACTCTTATTTTGCTGATCAAAACAATCAAATGAAAGAAACACAAAGAAAATAAAAAAGAAGAATATAGAAAAAAACAATTAAAAATCCACAGCATCGCTGAACTTCAGTGATCACCATCAGCTGTGTCTAATAAACCAACATATCAAGTGGAAGAAAACACAAAATAACCCAAAAACAACAAGAAGGAAGAACAAACTCTCACCAAATATTGAGAGCAATTACCACATAAACAAGAAGTCAAATGAAACGAGAAAAAGAACAGCAGAAACACAAGAAAAAAGAACGCAAGAAGAATCAACAACTACCAGTTACAAGGATCTAGATCCAGTTATGTATTCTCTATATTTATCCATAAAATTCAAAAAACTGATTAAGGAAAAGACATTCATAGAAAATCAAAACAGAGAAAACCTACCCTTTTCTGGGAGCTACAGGACAGTACTTCCCTTCCTTTTTTCCCCTTCCTGTATCTTTCTTCTCCCGAGCGAAGGAGAAGAGGAAGAAGAATTTTGTTACTGTATATCACTACAATTTGTGGTTATATGTGTCGAGGAAAAAAGTAATAAATCTCTCCCACAAAATCAAACCTAACTATCACTTTTTCTCTCTAGCTGTTCTGCCTATAAACAAAGACTCTTATCTCACACATGGTCTTATCCTAGGTAGGCTAGCTTTCATTTTCGTTCTCTACTAGTTACAGTCTTCCACTATCTACCAGCAGGGTATTGCTTCTCTTTCTACGTTGTACGGATAATATCATTTTTGCTTTTACAAAAATTTTGGGTGAGAAAGGAGAAAATAGCCAATAGGTGAATAGGGTTTCCGTACATACGAATAAAGGATGGTGGGTCCGTTAGCAGCAGGAGCAGTAAGACGAAGAGAGACATGAGAAGGAGATGGTGGCTCATGTCGCGTCAAGGGGACAGGGATCGATGCGTCGGTGATGGATGGATGGATGGATGCAGTAAGCTAAGCGCTTTTTTACCATAATATCGTGGGCGGTTTGTTACTGTTTACGGCAACAAAGAATAAACAGAGAAATTAGTCACTACTTGGGCTATCCTGGATTTTACAATTGAAATAAAATAACAATTGTTTTTTCAGTTCTTTTTCATTATAATAGAATGCGTCTCCAAATGTCTTTTTAGAAGATATTTGGTTTTCTTTTTAAGTATTTTTTATTTTGAAATTTTATGTGATATTTTTTAATAAATTTTTAATATTATTTTATAAAAGTTTATTTAGATTTAAAAATTATATATTATTATTTATTTAATAAAAAATAAATACTTTAAAAAATTATAATAAAATGTGAATTCTATAAATTGCGGACTGTCTGAAATTATTTAAAATATATTTTACAAACTTTATGAAAACTGTTAAAACATAAATTTGTTATTTTATTGCAGAAAGTAAATAATTTTATATTTTTATCAAAAATAACTTATTATATTTTCTAAATAAAATTTATTAAAAGTTTTTCTAAAATTTGATATGAATATGAAAACCGTTTAGATAAACATACCATACATTTTTAAATAAAATTTTTAATATTTTAATTCATATTTTGTAATATATATTTTATAAATATTTAAAAAGTTTATTTAAAAATTTAGAAAGTATAAAAAAATTTTATATAATGAGATTTTTTTATTATATATTTTTATTATTTTTAAAAATAAAAAAACTTATTTTTTAAAAAAATAAAAATATTTTTTATTTTAAAAAAAATTAAATATTTTTTATTTTAAAAAAATTTTATTTTATAAGTGATCTCAGACGCACTCTGGATGTGTAGTCAGAAGATCTCATGAGAAGTGCCACCAATCACACAGCTAATATTAACCCATTCCATTCTTATCCAAAACCGAAGGAGTGCGTACGAGCGAATCACAATGATCTGTAAGAAGAATCAATCTCCACAATTTTTCTGTAGTCCACTAGCTAAACTTTGGTAGAAAGCATGATACTCTAAAATTGAATCTATTTTTCCGATAAATTAGTATATTTTCAAGATAAAATTATAGTAATGTATACATAATAATAATATGGTGTTGTAATTAAGCTGAAGCTAAATCTAAACATAAACTTTAATTTGCTTGGTCTAAGATTGAGCCAATCACATAATAAACAACGATTAGATAGTGCTATATATAGATATATCTAGTTACTTTCTTTAATTTTCTATTCATTCATGCACTCCGAATCGTTGGTCAAGTTTATCCGATTCGTTCCAAGAATATTGTTATGCATCAACTGCCTAAGCATATGAGTCTAACCATCCGTCAAAATTATCACGATCGAAATGTTATTTAAAATCATTTTGCTTGCGCATAATTATAAAATCAAAATTATAACTAATATTTTTTTATGATTTACTCATCAATTAATTTTTTATAAAATTGTTTAATACTTACTAAAATTACTAAAATTTTAAAACATAATATCTCTTATATTTTATCTTATCATAATAAATTAACAATGTTTGGTTCATATTAGCTATATAATCAACAATTTTTTATATTCTATTAACTTATTATCATAACTTCTTTTCGAACATTATTATTATTTTATAAATGCACATTTATATAGTTATATCTATAGGTAGAAAATCTAATTTTTTATTTAATCAATCATTTAGGCAACAAGTAATCGACTTTTTCGCCTCAAATTAAAAAGAAAAATAATAGACCACCGCACAGTATAATTTCTTATTCCTATAATAAATCACTCACATAATATATCAAACACCAACTAGTTACAAATGAATGATGGATCTTATCTAACTATTTCAATTTTGCTAGAAAATATTGAAAAGCTCTCCTGATTCATGAAAATTACTTATAAATTAAAATCATAAAATCGCAAATAAGATCGAAATTTTAAAGATTTTAGAACTAAGTTCGTGATCTTAATAATTTTAAGTAAGATCAAGATCTTGTGTCTATGATCGTTTTGTTGATATAAAATTATAAAATTTTCAAAATTTGAATCGAGATTTGAACAACTATGCCGCTAATCAAAATTCTATCAAATCAAAATAAAAATTCGTCCCAACGCCAAAAACTAATCATCGAGGATCAGAGACCATATGCCTAAGGTATTCTAATTACTTGCACCCAAACCTGCATATGGCAAGTTTAGCACAAAGAGACTCTTATTGCAATACAAAATATACTTTATATAGATGTTGTATGTGTTCCTCCCAAGTCTTGTTGTATGCAAGTATATCATTAACAAAAACTAACACAAATTCTTAGAGAATGGGACAAAATAATCTCAATCGTTAGTGACTGAAAGATTACAGCTGCATTCGTCAAACAGAAGGAACACACTAAGAATTCATAATGCCCATCATGCGTTCTCAAAATCGTCTCCTGTACATCTTCTTTTTGAAGTATTTTCTAATTTTCACTTGTTCTAAATTCAACAGAACTTCAAAACCAGCATGCTCATTCCACAATCAAGCATCACCATCTTCTAAAAGTTCTTAAAACTAACATAGATCGACAAGTAATAATGAAGTGAAAAATGTGAAATCACTAAAATTGAGTAGGGAGATAAATAGGGAAGGGAGAGACAGAAAAAATAATATATCTTGATGAAATCAACTTTTTGGAAATTATTAACGATGATAATAACATGATAGACGATATAAATTTGTGGAGAAAAAATCCGCGAGTTTTAAATTTGTTGAGAGAAAAACTATGAGCGTCATCAATAACCATTTGCAGTCGATAAAAAATTTGCTTAACGATATTTCTATGGAAGCAAAGGAGCAATCAGCAATGATGTCGATATTCAAAATCAAGTTAGGAGTAGAGCGAACTTAGCAAAAAGAAGAAATATAATAAAATTAAAAAAGGTTAATCAGAGAAAGTAAAATGTAATGCTAGATCATTTTTTTTCACCTTACGTAATTGTAGAATCAGCGGATACGATTTACACTCACTATACAATAAATGATAGTTAAATATTTTATCACTAATTCATCTTAGTGGATGATTGCCTATACATTGAATAATGTGAATTAATTTATTTATATCTTTATTCACCTCTATTTATCTAAGTGTTAGTGTGGTTAACACTTATTAATCTTGGGAGTCTATTTAGTTCAAAACTAGTATAAATTTTATTTACAAAAATAGGGTTAAAGTAGATTTAAAATTTGTGTTTTCTTACAGATGGGTTAAATTAGATGAGCCAGATTTACCTAGTGATGATCTTATTTGTTTTTAGAAAAAGAAAATCTTATGTGTTGAATGACAAATTTGGAAAGACAATATATATATATTTTCTGTCTTTAATGAACCCATAGAGATGGTAAGTTAAAAGGTCGAGTATGAATACGATATATGCATAAAAATGAAACGAATTTAATCTTTTGAATGTTGTGGCTAATACTAATGCTAACTTGTGTGCTTTAGCGTGTTAATTGGGCAACCATTCTAATGCTAATATCATAGAAGACTAAGTATGTTTGAAGTGTTTTAGAAACATAAAATATTTTTGTCATATTTTAAAATTAAGTTTTATTTTTTTACCTAAAAAAATAAGATCTTATAATATAATTTTTTTATAATTTAAATTTTAAATAAATTTTACAAAATATTATAAAATATTTATTAAAAAATATGAAATACTTATTAGAATGAACTTTTGAGAGAAGTAATGCTAAACGCATCCTAAGGACTAACGACAATATTTTAGTTACCTAAGGACTAACTTTTGAAAAAAAAAATTATAATAAATCTAATAAATTCACAGCAACTAAAATACAAAATAATTCGAGTTTAAAACTTATAAAAAAATAAAGTAAGCAAACTACGTCCTTAGAAAAAAAAAAAAGTAAAACTCAATATTAAGCAATCACAATAATGATACCAAAAGCTAAAACAAATGGAGATATGCGCAGAATATTATTCAATAAATTTGCTTGAATTAATGGTCGGTGCGGTACTTATAACATATGATAATCTTCAATAATAAACAGAAGTAATAATTGAGTTTCTTATTAGGCATATATATATATATATGGAATAGGATATAGACACATGTAGGCCATAAAGACACATGTGTACACATGCCGGCCAAAAGTGGCCGGCGAGCTCCACAAATCGAATCTCCACCGTTGGATATGAAGAATCATGAGTTGGAAACATGTTCATAAAATTTCAGCTCAATCGGAATACGAACCGACCTCCATCGCAACTCTTGATCAAAATGACATAAACTTTTAAATTTGACAAAAAATATATATTTTGTTTTTGTATCACTTTTATCAAGAGTTGCGATGGAGGTCGGTTCGTATTCCGATTGAGCTGAAATTTTATGAACATGTTTCCAACTGATGATTCTTCATATCCAACGGTGAAGATTGGATTTCGAGGCTCGCCGGCCACTTTTGGCCGGCATATGTACACATATGCCTTTAAGATCTATATGTGCCTATATCTTATCCCTATATATATATATACTCCAATCCTTCCAAAATATAATATGTCAAGACCCAAAACTAGACCCTGACCGGCATTGAACTAAACCGAGTCTAAACAAGGCCCAAACTCGGCCTAACCCAGTAAGCCTGAACCAAAACATCATAAACGGTTCATCAAATATCTCCAAAAATAAATACATAAAATTTCTGCAAAACTTTCCCTAAAATTTCAAGTGAAAATCTGTACCACAATAAATCACTTAATAACGACAAAACAGAACAAATAAACAAAATCATATAAATACTAAAATCAACAAAAATATCTATGGGCTACTGGTAGCCACCGACACCTATTACAATCCAAAATAAATTCCATCGTAATACCAAATACAATAAAGTACAAAAAAAGTCAATACCCTTCGAGAATTACAGAGCTAACTACATGCCAAAAGATTTATCAAATACCCTCCGTACGCTCTCGGTCCAGCAATATCGAGTCTAATCAGCGCCCGTTAGCTTCTGACCTATCTGGGGGAGGCCAAAGAAGAGAAAAAAGAGTGAGCCCAGTCTCAGTGAAGTAAAACAACAGAATGCTCAATTTAGATAATGCATTAAATAGGCATTATAGTACTATCTACATGAAGCAGATGCAACGATAGATCAGATCAGATCAGATTCTACTAAGTCCTGAATCGTCCCATACCGACTCAGTTCTTAGCAGAGATATACGATAATATGAAACAATGTTATGCGACACTCTCAAGACTATAATACATATACATATATATAGTGCACCCATGCAAGCAAATATATGTAATAATGTATACGGATGCATCAAGTGTCATAATCATACAAAATAGGCGATCGAGTGAGATCACTTTTTCAATTCACATCATACTATCGGATATATCATACAAGCATACATACGTAATACGTTTATATATATCAAACCACAGGTAAGCTCGGTGCCCAATATGTCTTGGGACCCACCGGCAAGTAATATCATCATAGCTCGGTGCCCAGTATGTCCTGGGACCCACCGGCGATCGATATCTTATAACTCGATGCCCAGTATGTCCTGGGACCCATCGGCTATCCATATATTTCGGTGCCCAGTATATCCTGGGATCCACCGTATCAATATCTCATTCAAGCATATATAATATAATAGGTTATGACAGTACATACCAATGCAATCCCTAACAAGTAGATGCAACATAATAGGTTTTCATTCAATGAACATGTTATGCTCAATGCCTTCAATGCTATCGTGATTATACTTATGCATATATGAAAGAAAAAGTATTGACATGTATATAGCATATTCTCATAATTATGTCATTTAGTCTAAAATATGCAAACATGCTAGTAATAACTATAAACATGATGTGGAATAAATCTAAGCATGTACAGGCATATGTAGCATGAGAGATAAATCATAATACGTAACGAGAATGGCAAGGTACGCCAGAATTTTCAAAGAAAATGCTACCTGTGCCGAAAGCCTTAACGTTAATTTAGGAAGAAAATATGGCACGGTAACCCTCACCTGTAGTCCAAGCAAGTATTTGTATCAACTGTCAACTCTAAGCCGCACCGTCCGAATTCAAGTCATTCGTACCGCCTAACGTGCATACGGGCATATTCAATAATAAGCACGCTAATGAAAGCTAAATCAAATACTTGTAATAAATATCTAACTAAGTTTGAATCCAAAGTTTAATAGCATATGGTGAACTATTCTAGAATTTTATTCGTTCAACGGTTTATTCAAATTCCTAATCCACTACACAATAAGTACTAACTAACGAATCTAAGAAGCTTACCGACGAGGCGAGACGATCGGATGCTATACGACTTTAATCGGCAACAACTCACGTATTTTCAATCCAACGATTTCCTAAAACGAAATGAATTAATAATTCATCTAACAACAATCTCAAATACGCGATGCAAGTATTTTTAACTCACCTAACTAGGTCACCGGAAAGTTCGCTGGAAAGGTTCGCCGGATTCCGGCGAGCTAGGGTTCCGGCCAAATGCGTTCAAAACAGTAAAAATGAATAATACCGCTAGTAGAATCCGACGAAATGAACGACGAGTTTTGATTTTGTCGCCGGTGGCCGGAATCGACGAAATAACGTTCGGCGGCGAACTCACGCGATATCAATCGCCGGAGCTGAAAATCAATGCAATTAAATGAGGGAAAAGGCTTAGCAATTTGAGAGGAATGTTTCTATCTACTTACCTTCGC
This sequence comes from Acanthochlamys bracteata, assembly GCA_019914995.1. Lineage (NCBI taxonomy): Eukaryota > Viridiplantae > Streptophyta > Magnoliopsida > Pandanales > Velloziaceae > Acanthochlamys > Acanthochlamys bracteata. The sequence goes on from CM034142.1 coordinate 2,064,694, forward strand.
CGAAACGCCGGAAAAATGGCCGGAAAAATTTTAAAAATTTGTCCTGCACGGCGTAGCTCGCCGGAATTGATAAGAACTAGCGGAAATGAGAAGAAGGATGACTTGAGAAGATGAAATGGAGTGAATATCGCAGGAAAGGGGTTGATTTCACGCCGGAGAGGAGCCGGAGCAATAGCGGCTGGGTTAGGGCAGAAAAATGAGGAAGGAAGGAAGAAGAAAGGAAAAAAAAAACCTTAAGCAAGAGACATTGCATGTAAGGGCCACTATTTCTTTCAATAACTTCATGCAGCCCATAAGGTTATAGTTATTACATAATACTATTACAAAAATCGTACTCCAATTTGCTTATAAATATGAAAGTTATTGAGCAAAAACGCGCGTAAAAGTGGAGGGCTCTTGAACGTGCTTTTGTAGTTTTCCTTCGTAAGTTTGAGTCTTCAAGCGCGGGAGTAAAGAATTATTTGTAAGATATTAGTGCAACTGTTTTATTTCACCTTATATTCTAACTAATTTAATATTTATAGTTATTGCTCAATAGAAATTACAAAAAAAAAAAGATAAGTATGACTTGTGGTTTTTATAATTTAATTATGAAGTCAAATAAATATCAATAATATTTACCTGAAATACTATTTTTATACAAAAATAGACCTACCAAATAAAACTTATTTAAAGATATAATCTTTTTCAATCTCAAAAATAATTTTTACAGTATTTAATATTGTTAAATTTTAAAAATATAGATAAATTGTACTTTATGTATTTATAATATAATTATATTTATATAAAATTTTAAGTTAACAAATGATAAATCCGTTTACTGGTTTTATATTTGTAATTTTCAGCTATCCAAAAAACAAATAATTTTCTTAATTTCGCAGAACTTATAGGCCTGTTGTATACGCAATTGGGCTTTCTGGGCCCAAGTTGTCTGGAATTCCAACATTGTCTACCCAGGTTTTCCTTCTCATAAAATCCATATGTTGTATGATTCTTTCGAATAATTTTTAAAATTTTGAATGCAAAAAGTTATATGCTTAAAAATTCTTTTTGAAAATTTAAAGTATATAATAATATAGTAAGATAATTGTATGTGTAATTTCTTTCAAAATCATATAATTTTTATAGATATTTTTTAAAAAGATCTACTTATTTAGCTGATTACTAAAAAAAGAAAAAGAAATCTCTTAAAGATTCACCCAAATTTAAAATGAAAATGAAATTAACAAGGAGCCCAATTATGAACAATCAAATCTGTCAACAAAACCAAATATTGAGGCGGAAAACAAACATCTCGTGAATTTTCTTTTATTATTTGATTTCTTTTCGTCTGTGTTCATTCTCTTGTGTGGTTGTCCGTTATATCTCTTCTCTTCTCCCTCCCCATCCATTTAATTTCAACACATTCGTTCAGATAACTCTCTTCCAGCATTCCCCCTCAAACATTTGAAAGTTTCGTTCAATTTAAATTTTGGCGACCTAGGGTTTTCGCCGCCGGCGGATGCACGGAGATGAGCCGTTGGTCGTGGGACGTTTCTGGATTTGAGTTCGATTCACGTGTTCTTTCCGATAATGATCTATCGAAACCAGCTGTTGCTGCTGTGGGGACACCGCCACCTCTTGTTCGGCGGTACTCGATTTCGACGCCGTCCATACCAGAGATTGCCGCCACTGCTTCTGGTCCCAGTGCTAGTGCCAGCTCCAGGTTGTTGATTGATGATAAGTTGCAGAAAGTCAAAGACCAGCTCAAGGTGTGTTGTTGCTGGCAAGTTTGAAGTTGTCCATTCTTTGGAGTTTGGATTGATTTGAGAAGTCTTTTTTTTTTCCCATGACTTTGGAGTTAATTGGGTTTTTGGTGTAGTGGTAATTCTTTTTGTACTTTATAAGGAAGAGCAAGTATGGTTTTGATTTTTGTGTAAAATTTTGGATAGGCATGGAAGGTTTCTTGGGGAATTAGAGTAGCTGTGGGTTTTACTAGCAGAATGTAGTAGTGGAGAAGTGCGTCAGTTTGAATTTTTGGAGATCTTAAATATTGATTTGGGATTTGAACTCAGAAGGCTGCATATGTAATTGGGAAATTTGAGTGGCCTTTAGAAGTTAAGACTGGATGAATTCAAATAGTAGCATGAAGTGCTGTTCCTAATGGGTCTGGATGTGCTGTAGCTAAGAAGGATGGATACCGTATTATATTTGAAGTTCTGATTACCTGCGTGGACATGTTTAGATTTTGGCAATTGAGCTTTCTTGAAAGTTTGGAGTCATAGGAGGTTTCTCTAGAGGTTTTTGAACCTGCATGGAGATACAAATGAATTTAAAGCACGATTAATTAGTGAAATAATTTATAAAGGTTATGTGATAGGCTACTCCTTTGAGATTTTATGATTCACAAATAAATTTAGAGCTTTTATTGAAGTATAAGAGTAACAGTGGAACTTGTGATAGCAGAAACTAGTAATGTTGTTTTGAGAGTTAATGAGAAGAAAGCGGTTGTTGGATTTTAAATAACTTGTTTCAACAGGTGCTGATGATTGATCTTTGAGAAGTGAGAAGATAGCCATAATATATATTATCTCCTTCTTTATGAAGTTATGATTGGCCGCATGCACATTATGTGGTTATTCAAGTATAGTTGCATAAGCAACTGACTTTAAGCTATTTGTGAAAATTGTATTTGGAAAAAAGTTTTTTATGGCTGTGCTAACTTGGCATTACTAGCCTTGTTAAGCAATAAGTATGAAGCAACAACTTCAGAAATATTTGACGACATCGCACTTACATTGGCCAACAAGCAACAACATCATTTTGTGGCGCTTAGGTGTGTTTAGCCGCACGAAAATGGGGCCTCACTTTTTCTTGCAAAAATTTTCACTTCCGTGAGGCTATACTTGTTTGGTTGCATTGACGCGGGATACAGATGAGTTCTCACCCACTTCCTCAAGACGTAATGTGTACAGAGTGGTGGTGTCTTTAACTTCTAGCCTTTGTGTTCTGAAGTGGCACTTTTGAGAAAACTATAGATTTTTATCTAATTTATTATATTAATAAATATATCTGGTAAATATTTATATGTAATATTATATTAAATATCTAATGAAATTTGTTTTATCGTATACAAATATATTTTCCTTTTATGCAATATTTATTTTGTAACATAAGTTATACTTTGCATAGTTATAAAAATAGTAAATTGTTTTATTGTAATCATTATTTTATTAATGATTTTATTAAAGTATAAAAATAAATCATAACTGTATAAATTTAAATAAAATTATTTTAGAAATTTTTAAGTAAATATCTTATAAAATTATGTAATAGAATATTGTAATTCTATTGCCTCATGTAGTTTCATATTGGCAGTATAAAATCAAAGTCACTTCTTACAAAACACTTCCATCAAAACGAAATGCCGAAACTCTCCAATTTCCCACCACTTCCAAAATTACTCTTTTTTAACACTTCTCCCGACAAGCACTTCCATACAACTAAACATGCCCTTGTTGAAGAGTGAATTGTATTTAGTTTCAAATGTTGTGTCTGTGGATTGCTTACCATTTGTTTGACTATTAATGTTCAAATTTAATTCTCAGTTAGTTATAGAAGGATCAAAAAGACTGAAGTAGATTGTTGCTTTCTGGTAAACACAATCATGATGATAAAGGAAAACTCAATATAAGTTGGTAAATGCAGCAATTTGATTTTATTCTTTGCATGATTTTAAATTCATAAAGTTTTTTTCCAGAATCCTCATATTCTTCCCCTTTTTGTTATAAAGGAAAAGCTTGTGTGCCTTTGTGATAATGTATGAACTTAATTGTATATGGATTAGCTTTAAATGAATGAGAATTATTGTGCTCATGTACATCCATAGTGTAGTATGATCCACTGTTCAACAGCGCTCATATGTTTGTTTCTTTAAATTGAGTTACATTTGGTTTCTAGATTCAGGAGATTCAGGAGATGCATGGCTGAGACATTTGGTTCATTATAGATGTAATTTTCTTAATAAGTAGATTTAGACATGAACAGTTGAGAAATTTTGTAAGGTTCATTATAGACGTAATTTTTTTTAATAAGTAATCTTTTTCTTATTAGTGCAAGGCATTTTAGATGTAGAATTTCATATGTTTTTACGCTGGTGTATCAACTTTTCTTCTTCTAACAAACTTTGTTTGCTTGGTAGCATGCCAGGGAGGATTACCTCCAATTGAGGCAGGAAGCTAGTGACCTTAGAGAATATGGAAATGCAAAACTGGATCGAGTTACACGCTATCTTGGTGTACTTGCAGATAGAGCTCGGAAATTAGGTGAGACATCTGGAGACTCTCCTAATGTGATAGTGTATTTTCATGTCATTGAGATCAATGATTGCAAAATTTACATGTGTTGTCAAGCTTGTACTTATGACATAATACGTTGCACATACAACTTTAGTTACAATTTTACTTCGTCGGTATAAAAATGGCTATAAAAAGTTTTTATTTACTCTGTGATAAAACAGATTAAACGTTTAATGTAGTTCCTTATTATTCTATTCCAACAACTATTAACATAAGTAAATGTAAAGTTGAGTAGAAATTCATGTGATAAGAGAGTTTGTTAAATTTTGAATCTAATTAGTTTTAAGCAAAGAGTTCCTGCATTGCATGGATCAAGTTAGTACAAGTATGTTGATGAAGATTCTAAACTCTTTAGTGATATGAGGAATCGTGGGGAGTCCTGTATATTTTGTGCCTTTACGTGATGTTGTAATTTACTTCGCACTGGTTTTCTGTGATATAACGCTCAATGTATACTGTTCCAGATCATGTTGCACTGGAAAGTGAAACCAGGGTTGCTGTTTTGGCCAATGAGAAGAAAAGAATGTTTAATGAGTTCTTGACAGCTAGAGGTACTAATATCCACGAGTACTTTGTAGATTTTTGTTGTGGAAGAGCTAACAACTTTTCATACTATCGAAAATATTCTGGTATCATTATTTAGTTGTGTTTCAATGCTTTGACTACAGGTAATATAAAGGTGTTTTGTCGTGCAAGGCCACTATTTGAAGACGAAGGACCATCAGTTGTTGAGTTTCCTGATGAATACACAATTCGCATAAATACTAACAATGATTTAGCAACCAATCCTAAGAAGGATTATGAGTTTGATAGAGTATTTGGGCCCCATATTGGACAAGGCAAGTATGTCTGTGTGTGTACTCTCTTCTTCCCAATTATGCTGACAATGTTTCCGATTGTAACTTTTAGCTGAATGTATTCTCTAAACTTCGCCTAGGAGAACTGTTCCAAGATGTTCAGCCATTCGTGCAGTCTGCCTTGGACGGATATAATGTCTCCGTATTTGCATATGGACAGAGCCATTCTGGGAAAACTCATACGATGGTTGTTATCTTTTCTGCACTTGTTCCACTTCCTTTTGCTTCACGTTATCATTCCTGCGAGTTTCTCTTGAAGTGCACTTACACTTTCAAGGATTCTATTCTATATCCGATTGTTGCAACATGTGATATAGTGCTATCCAAGGTTTTTGCTGCTCCATTTGATAATTGCTTTTGCACATGGCTTGTCCTAATTCACACTTATGGTTTTTATAAAGGTTGTTGATAGTGGAATTCTACTAAATATGATGAAAAAATGAAAAGGGTTCTTAAAATTCAGATCTGATTGGTAATAGTATTCTGGAGAATATTGGTATGCGGAGCTTGTTGTGTAAAGTGATGTCTGGTTAATACTCATAACATGATACAATTGAGATGAAAGTCTTGCAAAGTGGGTGTTTGATTTTCTGTTAAATATATTAAGAAGGAAAACAGTTGATGACAATAAAGCTATTCTGAAACACAATCTAATATCTGTTGTTTGTAATGTTGTTTTCAAATCCTAGCTACGAGGCCCTGCCTATCCTTGGAAGGCATACTTCAGTGTGAAGTTGAAGTCCACTCCTAATGATCATAAATTTTTAATATAGAAGTGATAATCAAACTGTGATACAGATGCTGTCTTTGGATAAGCATGCAGTTTTGCGTATTTGTCTTCATGTAATCATTTCTATCAATTTGGCTTTCAATAATTCATACACCACTATTTGCATATTTTGTTAATCAGGGACTTAAATATTATTTAGTAACTTTCTAAGGTCTTAGTAGCTGATGCGTATTTTATTGTTTTTAGGAAGGTTGCAGTCAGGAACGTGGTATTCACTTGCGTTGCTTCGAGGAGCTCTTTGATTTGTCAAATTCTGATACCGCTACCACATCAAAATATAACTTCCATATCACCATTTTTGAGCTTTACAATGATCAGGTTTATTCATGAGGACATCTTATTTTATTTTATTTTGCAGCACTTTTTTTATATTTATAAATCTAAATGTTGGGATTTAATATAATGAAAGCCAAAACATACCCACAAAATATGCGAAATTCTATATAAAGTTATTATAAGCAAAAAGTTGAAGAAATGAATTATTCCAAAATTTTATGAATAATTCACAAATGATTCCCGAATTACTCCAGCTTTTTGTTATGATTTCAGAAATTTCATTAATTATATATGAAATCAAATAAAAATGTAGATAAAGTGTTAAATAAGTGACTGAACTTCTTCCTAATAATTTCCGAATTTTCTAATTTTCTCTGAATTACGAGCTACTTGAGCTCACTTAATTATTCGCGAATGATGAATTTGACTATGAATCAAACTTCTTGAATCTATTCATCACGTGTGTACTTTTGTATCTCAGTTTAATGATGGCTAACTTGTTACTCGATAGGTTCGGGATCTGCTTTTGGAATCTGGAAGGACAGGACCAAGAGTTAATATTGGGTCTACAGATTTTTCTGTGGAGCTTGTACAGGAGAAGGTCAAAAACCCTCTTGTTTTCTCTGAAGTGCTTCATGCAGCAATTCGTAGCCGTGGTGAAGATGCATCAAAGGCAATTGTTTCGCACCTGTATGTTGAGTTTCCAAGATTGCGTTTATCAAAACTCTTGATTGTCTATCATTTACTATTGGTAGTTTCTCTTTTCGATTATGCTAAGAATGTAGGATTTTTTCTTATGCCATCCTATTCCTTTTAGAGGATAAATTTGCTGTCACTAAACATTTGTGGAGTCAGCTTCGTAATTTCTCTTTGCTCCATTTTATTTTAGGATTGTCACCATTCACATACATTACACTAACTGGATCACTAGGGAAAATCGCCACAGCAAACTCTCTCTTGTAGATTTACCTGGAAGTGAATGCTTGCTAGTTGAAGACACAAGTGGAGATCATGTTAAGGACTTCTTGCATGTCTCAAAGTCACTTTCTGCGTAAGTATTTGCATTTCGTAATGGTTTTTGCTTAGCATGCTCCTTTCTAATCTGACTTTGTAAGGAATAGAAGTGGGTCTATCTATTTCTATTATTCCTTTATGTTGCATTTCCTCTGGCTGCAATCTAGGTACTATTGTACTAGTTGGAGGATAGCCTCAGTAATTTATGTTAATAAACAGGTGGTAGGATCAATTGGTATGCCTAGCGTGAGTGTTTTATGATATTTCTTTGTAACTGTTAATATCTTTTATGAGATTTTCTTACTACTCTCTCTTGCAATTAGAGATAAGGGACCCCTTGAGCAAGCAATCTGGAATGAAGTGCGGATGGGTTGAAGCTGTTTTCCTTTGTTGGATGTTCTTATATCTTGTGGAAATTGAGATGCATCCTTAGATGTCAAATTCTTGCTGAAGTCCTTGCTTTTGCAAATTGAAAACAGGACCCAATGGCCATCAATCTGGGATTTAATGCAGATATGGAGTGAAACCATTTTTATGCCCTAGATTGTTTGGTCTATGCAAGTTACCGTAAACTTTAAGCAGACCTTGAATTCAAAAGTGTGTTGGTCTTTATGATTTTGGGCTTTGTCTTATTACGTAACAGGGCCTGGTTAATACTTGAATTTTGCATGGCTTCGGCTTTTTGCGGTAGGCAAGCGAAACTTGGGCTTAGTTTTGTGTGGATCTTGTCATGATTCAAAATCAATTTAACTATATCTTTGACTGCTTAGTGTTCCATTTGTTACTTCTACGTTTTAGGACAACAAAGCTGTAACTAGTGTATGATGTGTCATACGTCTTGTTAAGGGTCAAAATAAAGAACCAAGGAAATCTTCTGCATTATTTTCTGTTACGGATTTAGTAGTTTTATCTTTCACTGGTGTACATGACCACCTTGGATTCGATAGGATACTGTTAGCTACTTTTATGCATGTTTGTTCCTCAAATGGTGATATTGACAACACTTGCAATTCTTGTATGGTAATTTTAGTATAAGATATTCCTAAGAGTTTAGCTATTTATTCTGTAGTATTTTACTTGGAAAGGTATTTGCTAGTCTTCAGCAGGCTTTTGATGCTCTGGTATTATGGAATGCTCCTTGAATAAGTATCCTTCTTAAACTGTTTACCCAGGAAAATGCATTTTTAGGTTGAGATTCTGCAAGAAGCTCTTTTGATCAAACTTTAAGCTTCAATCTAGAAGCTGAAAAAAATTGCTTGAAGCGCTGCTTTCACTAGATATCTTCCAGCACTTTTGGAAACAAAAAATGTGTTAAATGTAGCCATTAGTAACCTTTCAAAAGCCAGCACCGAGTGTAGACTTTTCCATGTCGCTCTTTCATCTAGCTTGAGCTTTTCAACTGCTCTACCAAAAATACCCAAATGGAGGCTGGAGTGATATCCATATTTCATCCATGTTACGTCTTACTTATTCTAAAGTTCTTCGTTTCAAAAGCTTAATACAATTTTCTATTGACGTTTTGTATAGGACTTGATCTGTATACTATGAAAGAATTATAAATAAGCCTACCTTCCGAATATCATTTTCTTTTCTCATGCTATGGCTTTCCTTATAGGCTGGGTGATGTTTTATTTTCCCTGACTTCAAAGAAAGGGGACATCCCCTATGAAAATTCACTGCTGACGACACTACTGGCTGATTCCTTGGGTAGGTGCCTTTCTGCCATTATGTTTCATCTTTGAGCTAAATTGATTGTTGATATTTATCGTTTCTGTTCTTTCTTGGAAAACCTGATTGCCATGGTAAGTAGACACAATTTATCGTCTATATGTTGTTATTATTTTATTATCATTTATTATTGATTGTTGTTATTACTACCACTACTATTGCTATTATTATCATCATTATCTCTTCGAGTAAAGCCACTTAGCAATGATGGCTTGATTTGAGCTTTTAGGTGGCTGCAAGCAGAAACCTTCATGGTGGGATTGGCATTAGGTAATAGTTGAGAGGAGTAGCATGCAGGTGAGTCACTGGGTGATTCCAGGGGCTTGAGATGTTTGCCTGGACTGCATTGCAGCTGTTGGACCTAAAACCTTCTTGGTAGAGGAGTTTCTACCAAGTTTTAGAGGTGCACGACTACTTGTCACCTAAGTGCTTAGGGTACTTAGCAACTTAAGGAGCAGCTGAAGGAGGCTGGAGGAGGTACAGAGTGTCACGCACATGGTTATTAAATTCTCAATTTAAAATTTAAAATTCTATGATTTTACATAAACAAAACGACCCTACTTGACAAAATTATAACATTGGAGTAAGATTCTGATCTTAATTCTAAATTCCTTAAGATTCCGATCCTATTTGCGATTACGATTTCAGCTTATAAGAAATCTTCATGGATCATGAGAGCTCTTTATGGTTTTGATCGAAGTCAGAATAGTTAGAGAAGATCTATCATTCGTTTGTAGTGGGTGCGGTGTTGTTTTGTTTATTGTGTGAGTGGTTTGTTTTGGAAATAAGAAATTATTCGATGAGATCGAATGCAGAGTTCGAAGGTGTGAGCATTGTAATGAGAATGGTTTGGTAAAATGCTCTCGTTGTTCTTCTTGCTGAAATTATTGATAAGATGAAAAGTGTTTGGTTTTTCGAATTTCGTATGAAGAAGAGAACTAACCATACACACGGTTGTTGCAAATTATTAATAGGATTTGAGTTTATCGAAAGGAGATTTGGATTATTTTTTTTTCTCTTTATTTTGAGGCAATAAAGACGATTGCCCGTCGCCTAATTGATTGATTAAATAAGAGATTTGGTTTTCTAGATATATGTATAAATATGTAAGTGTATATTTATAATATAATGATATAGTATGTAAAGAGTTTGTGCTAATAAGCTAAATGAAATATAAAAAATTATTAATGATATAGTTCATCTGAACCACAAAGATGAACTTTATTAATATATTATAATAAGATGAAATATAAGAAAAATTATGTCTTAAATTTTCAGTAATTTTAATAAGTACTACCTAAAATTTTAAAAGTATAATAAAAATTTTATACAAATATTATCAATAAGTAAAATCTTACGATCTTATTTATAATTTACGATCATTGTCAAGCAAAACGATCCTCATAAAATTCCGATCTTGATAATCTTGATCACGCATGTGTTAAGGCATGATGCTCGTGTGGAGTTTAAACAATAGGTGTTGCGTCTGTGAGTCTCCAGAATACTCTGGCAGATTCAAGCAAAGCTGCTTTAACAACTACTGCTGTCATGCCAAGTGCTGGAAGCATTAGCATGGGCTGGCAACAGTTGGGAAGAAGCTGGCAACAACTGGTAGCAAGCAGTAGGCCAAGATGCTCTTCACCTAATCAGGTGTGCCTATACAAGTAAAGCATTGGCCATGCTTGGTTGATATGAAAATGTTCATGATCAAAATATCATTAACGCATATTTGTTTATAGCATGTGTTGCGGTGGTCTACTCTAGAACCCCACTCTAGAATCCCTGCTTGTCTTAAATAAAGTTGAGTGTTGTGCTTTGGTAAGAGAGGAGTAGTGTTCTCCGAGGGAGTAAGTGTTCATATTTACATAGTGAATTTTTTAATGGTGGCCGCTTGTAGGTTTTATGCTTCTTTGGGAAGCGGTTTTTCCACAAAAGCCTTGTCTTTCTTGTGGTTTATCTTTGTCTGGTCTCAATATGTTATTGGATTGCAAGATTATGGGGGAACATGCCTATTTTGCCGTGCACTTGTTAGGAATGGCACTTTCTTGGTTATACCCAAGTTAACATGTCTGTAACATCATCATCGTCATCATTATTATTGCTACTATTACTATTATTTTTATTATTATTATAATTATCATTAATTATTAATTATTATTATTATTGCTACTATTACTATTATTATTAGTATTTTGTAATGTCCCTTGTTTGTGATCTAGCTAGTGCTTGTGGATTGATTTTGGAATGTCCAAAATTTCCCTTTTTCTAACAATAACTCTTTACACCTCTTTTGTGTCCCACCTTACCTATCTATTGCATTATGTGATCTACTTTTGTTGATGTGCTTTGTTGGTGTCATGAGATGCAAGTTGGAGAAATTATGGGAAGCATAGTATTATCTTTTTGTAATTCTATAAATTCATGACATATAATGTATCATTGTCCACAAAATTTAACATAACTGAGTATTGATATGTGCTATTATGAAGCACAAAGCAGAGTTCAGAATTCAACACCCTTTTAGTGCTAGCAGTGTCTTCTAGATTGTGCTTGTATTCTCAAAAGTGGGAAATAAGGGACCTCTTCCATACTAAATTTTGGAAGCTCATTGGTTTTAACTTTATATCCATAAATGTGATAATATTGTTTTTCAGGGGAATGAACAGTTTACTATTGTGAGCTTCTTTAGTCCTCTTATCCCATATAAGTTGATTAGATTGTGATCTTATCCAATAATGAACAGTTTACTATTGTCATCTTCTTTAGTGCACCAAAAACTGTTTCCTTCTGTGGTTTAATTTGAACTGATGTGGTTCTTGTGGAGTCCAAACAAAACCAATTCGTTGCTAATTTTGACTAATTTTGGTCTTTCATTTTTGACCAGGTGGCAGTTCAAAGACCTTGTTAATTGTAAATATTTGTCCAAATGCTTCAAATCTTTCAAGAACGCTGTCCACACTAAATTTTTCAGTGAGAGCAAGAAATGCTGAACCAAGTCTTGGAAGTCGAGATACAATTAAGAAATGGGGAGATGTGGTATTGTCCGTTTCTGTCCTTTTGCGATTGTTAGGTTTTGTTGCTTGTTTAACATATTGTTACCGTGTCCATTTTTCTGTTGAACATGCTTTGTGTTTTCTGGCATTGCTTTCTTTGTAGGCAAATGATACACGACGCGAGCTCTATGAAAAAGAAAAGGATGTTGCTAATCTAAAGCAAGAAATTTCAGCGCTTAATATTGCCCTTGAAGAAGCCAATGATCAGTGTATTCTGCTCTTCAATGAAGTGCAGAAAGCCTGGAAAGTTTCATTTACTCTTCAGTCAGATTTGAAGGTGCTTGAATTATTTTACTTAGCTCTCTCCCTAAACTTATATGATACGTGCTATAATTTATATCATGTGCAACATTTGTGGAGTAAGAGTAGTTTAACACAATTAAGCTGAAGATGCTTTTGCTTAAAGTGTCACTGGACATGCATTTTAAGATATGAGTTACATGGCAACATATTATGTAATTAATGCTGCATTTAACTTGAGTAATATAAATGTGTGACAACTGACAAGCAATATGGTTAAGGTTTATTGAAAAAGTTGAATTAAAGCAAAAATATATAGTTTTGTAATATTTTAAGAAAATATGTCATATTTATTGGCTGCTAGTTTGTTCGTACATCTTTCTCTTTTTGGTGCATATTTAGGACGTACTAGTGTACTGCACTTTATACTGTTCTTTCTACTTCTTCACATAGATGAGTGGGTTTTGGTGAAGGTTTACGTGTTACTAGTGGATATGCCAATTGTCAACGACAGAAAGTTTTTGAAAATCAAAGCTGAATACCTCATCTAGCCATCATTTCTATTCATCTATGGGCTAACACTAGAAGAATGCATGTTAAAGCTTTACGAGATTTAAACTGTAGTTATGATAGATTCTCAGTAGAATATTGTTTATTGAAAGATTGTTTCTATTTGTCACCAATCAGTGCTCACCAATTTACCACATAATTTTTGAGTGCCTATCCTCAAGTCATTCTAGTGTAAGATGGTCGAGTAAGCTGATCTCTGTTTATGTGAGAACTAGGTGATCGATGACATGAAACAGATGGAAATTTAGAGGGACTAGATGCTTTTTAAATTCATGCAGTAGCACACATGCAAAACACTCAATCAAGAATATTATGCCCTGGGCCTGCAGTTGTCTATGCGTGAAAGCAATCTATCCAGTATATTTAAGATTGTAACCTCTTCGATTTACAGTGTGGGATAGCACTCTAGTACGCTGAGCACAAATATTGATCTTTTAACCTGCTAGCTGTTTTCAAATAATCCAGTTAAGGTGATGTCTTATATGTCCAATGTTCCCCTCAAAATTTTGCTCCATTTGTACATTTGTCTTTTCACTCTTGTGGATTCTGACAAATAGGCTGTTGCTCTATATATTTTGTACAAAATAGGAACACCATTTATGTTTATAAATAGAAAATTGAACTTCCCTAGTTAGTATGTCCATGAGAACTAAGGTTCTCATAACCTAACAACAATTCCTTGTTTAGGGAGTGTGCAAGAATCAATGTAGTATTCCTGACCTTATCTTGGATTTGTATTTTGCAATAAGCTCTTTAAAAGAGCAGAGATTACATTTATCTTCTTTCAGAATAGTGTAGAGAATGCTCTTTCTTAATAGTTTTTCTGGTCTAGAGTTTAGAAGTATTGATTGAATGCACTTAAAATGCCTTGTTATAATTTAAACTCTATTATTTATGCAAGCATTACATGCCATATTTTATTATCTTCCTGATCATCCAGTCATATGTAGAGACTGTGGCTTGGGTAATCAAACTATGGGCAGCTTCCTTACACACCTTATTTGCTCTAGTCATGAAACTTACATACGTTTCTGAGATTTGTGTCTTTCTCTGATAACTTTCTTTGATGTAAACCTAGCACTTTTCAATTTCTAGGTTTATCTCTTTAATTCAATGGGAACCCATATATATATATACACACACACACACAAAAGAGGAAAGATCACGTATTTTATATGTCTAGGTGATGGAATTGCTCCAGTTTTTTCCTCTTCATAACTTACTGTGTAACATGTTTATGGACCTGTAGTTTAACATTCTACCCCTTGTTTGAAACATGTGGCTATGAAGTGCAATAGTTATTTTTAAACTGCAGGTGCTCATCCTTTGATCTTTATAGCATTCGCTACACCTGTGAATAATGCAGCAATATGTAGCTTGTTACGTTTAGATACCGACTTATCCTTCTTTACATGAGAGCTGCCTTTTCCAAAGCGTGATCTTTAAAAAATTATTGAAGTAAAAAGTATCACTTTTCATTTATTGTCTTTAGTTTTGCATTTATTATGTTCCTTTTAACATAAAGAGAACAGGTGGATAAATGAATAGTCCAGCTATGGCCTTATATTCTAATACCTTGCCTCTTTTGCAGTCTGAGAATATAGCTCTTGCAGATAAACACAAAGTTGAGAAGGAGCAAAACACACAGCTCAGGAATCAGGTTGCACAACTTTTAAAGGTAGAACAAGATCAGAAAGTGCAGTTACATGAGCGTGAGACAACCATTCAAAACCTGCAGGTACACCCTTTAGAAAATTTCAAATGTGGGTTATAAATGCTGTATCTGAGCAATTGAGAGGGGTACATTGGTTGAGGTTAGGTGGTTCATTTCTTATAGATATATAGTGCATTTTAGTTTATGCCTAGATCTTGCTGTATGTAGCTTTGTCTATAAAAACTAATGCTAAGGAAGAATAGAGCATGATGTTGTGTTTAGAAAAGTTAGCTTTGTTTGTTTATACGGAATCACTTTTGGTGACATTTCATCTACGCTTTGTATCACGTTCCTGCTTTTCTTGGTAGTTTTATTTTCCTTTAGGGAGTTGAATGAATGACCTTTGTGTTAATATTTTCATGTACTGGATCTATGTGATGTACAATATGAGATTGACATCAAATCTTAAAGTATGACAGATATAAGGTGGGAATAATTTCTTTAACATATTTTGATGTAAGCAAATAGGATTACAGAAAGTAAATTGTTTTATAACAAAATTTTATATAACTATCATTGATGTGTGTGTTTTCTAAATTGATGGATAACTTTGGGTTGTATGTTAATATTTTGTTTGTTCCCCAATTTTGGTTGCTTGCTATTGTCTATCTAAATGCTGACATTCTTAAGAAGTGATTATTATATGAATTAATTGTTTACAAGTACCGACTGTTTATGTTAATTGAGACAACTTTATGATCAGAGTTCATCAGAAGTAAATATAGAGAGACAAATTTCTTAGATTCATTGGGTTTTTTCTTTGTTTTTGTGAAATGGAGAACTTACGTGCTCTCCAGATTACCTGATTAAACAGAAAGTAAACTGGATTGGCGATAGTGCTTCCAGCTTTCCAAATTTTAAAACGGAAAGGTTGATGCCGTTAACAATTAGGCATGATTAAAGTGTTTTGGAATTGAGGGTGTATACTTAAATGTCAAGAACCTAAGTGACCTCTGAAAAGTTCAAGGACCTCAAGTAAACTTAAGCCTTGCTTTAGGGTTAATATGTGATTGGATGACCACATAATCGGTCTGATCAGTTAGCATTCGATTTAATGGCTTCATAGTTGATTGATCTGTTGGTTCTTTTGTGGATAATTCTATAAGTCTATTGACAATTCTTATGCTTAAAAGATTCCTATTCTATCATTCTTATTCAGGCAAAACTAAAAAATATCGAATCGCAACTCCATGAAGTTATGCACTCTAGTGATACAAGATCTGCATCACAGTCGGAGTCAACTGGGATCCTCTCCACTACAAAGGCCACCGAGGATAGTGCTGACTCGGCATCAGTCACGAAGAAGCTTGAAGAGGAACTGTCAAAGAGGGATGCACTCATTGAGGTTCATATGAAAAATATATAATCTTCTTTGGTTATGTGCATTTTGTATTCTAGTTGTCAATAATCTTTGGATTAACATTAGATCATAAAGTATGTCGATTGATGTGAAGCCTGTTTAATTTATTGTTGTATGAGTTGGGACACACTGAATTAAGTATGATATTGCATTCTGTTTAACAATATTTTGATGTTTCCTGTTGAAATTGAGTTACTTGGTAATAGAGTCTTTCTATTTGTCCTCACATTTCCCATATAGTTTGATGACTAGGTCATTCCAAATATAAGCTCGATTTGTGTATAGTTCTAACCAAAGTGCTCTCTTCTATTGATGTATTGTATCTGGTAATTATGTATCTTTGATTTTGCAGAAGTTGCATGAGGAAAATGAGAAACTGTTTGACAGGCTTACTGAAAAAGCTGGCTTTGGCAATTCGCTCCAGGTTTGTGCATAGCTTCTTTTTGCGCAGAATTATTTGGAAAAATAGTCTTTAATGTATGAGCTGGAGAAACTTTAGCCATCGATATTGTCTTTAATGCTCACATCTTTACTACAATGGACAAATCTTCCGTAATTTTTTATCCGTGTCTAAAATAAAGAAATTTATATAACATATTATCCTACTAATTAGGTTGGCTATATTTAAGGGTTGAGGTAATGGGTCCCAGTAGGGTCAAATGGGCTAACACTTCTGAAGGATCAACTAGATATAGAAGGTTTAACAGGAATAATGGGATAAAATGAGACCTTTAGATATTATCAATGACGTTGAAATGGTCACACCTGCTGCCAGCTATAAGCTGTTGGTTTCACTGTCAAAACGCTTGAGCCACATCCTGTGCTCCTAAGTCCGAAGCGGGATATTCTTGTCATCTTTTCCTCTTCTAAGTGCTATTTGTTTCTGTTAGCCACTGATAAATTTCTGGATTCCTCACTGCCTATGTGTACTGCTGTAGATAATTGTTGTCTTTATTATTTTTTTTTAAAGAATTTCCTATATGATATATAGTTTATAAATTTTCACATGCTTTCCAAACCCTTTGCTAGAAGAATCTTACTTTGAGAAATTGCTTTTGTTGGTTCCCAATCTGCAAATGCATTCAACTGGTAAAAGTATTGTCTTGCAACTTGCACATTTTTGTAACAAGGCCTTTGCTTTTTTTAACCAAAGGGTGTAGGGGATCGTTTGTTTCTGAAAACACTTGATGCTACCCTTGACATTCTCTACATTAAATATTTTTAATAGCTCCTTTGATGCGTTATAGGACTGCAAACATTCAACTTAAATGGTAAGCTAACAAAGATGTATTTGCATCCTGCACACAAATTTTGACTGTAGTATTTTGTGACACATGGCACCAACTTCCCCTATCCTCGCTGAACCAAAGCATCATGCATTTGGCCTTTAATGATTCAAGAATGTGGTTTCCAAGTATGTTTTCCCGTAATTGTCATTTCAAGGATGTAGTCCTGGAATAGCAACCTGGTGCATCATAGTTATGTATATCCCTATCTTTTTGTTATGTTTTTCTTATATAATTTAAATGTTGTGTTTTTGCCATCAGTTTCTTACACTGACTTGAACAGGTATCAAATCCAGCCAAAACAAATGCTAGGCCTCCGTCTCAAGATATAAACAGGTAAGAGTGATAAAACTGTGTATTAGTAAACATGTTAAATTATTTCTTTACCTCCTTGATTTTAGCAGGAAGGGTAGCATGGCGGGAGGCTCTTTGGATGTCCTTCCTTCAACTCTGCGCCAGGAGAAATCTGACAGCACAGCACTTGTTAAGTCTGGGCCTGAGAAACCTAAGACAACTCCTGCAGGAGAGTATCTAACTTCTGCCCTAACGGAGTTTGACCCTGATCAGTCTGAGAACTTAGCTACTGTTGCTGATGGGGCAAACAAGCTTTTAATGCTGGTATATTCATGAGGTCTTACAAGCTAATATTAATTACATAATATGGTGGAGAAGTTTTGCGGCTTCTCTTGCTCTTCTTCTTGTAGTTTTGGATGTACAACTTAAGGTGGTAATAGGTATACCTTGGAACTATGTATGCTTGTGTTTATGCTAAAGAAATACCAATTATATGGGATTACGCAATATTGTTGATGTTCATCTAAAGACATGTCTGATTGTAATGATAAGCAATTATACTTTCTTAACAACATCACATACTTCAAACTTGACAATGACCATTTCAATAAAAATATCAAATTATGTTACTCCTGCTGACACAGTTATATCTTCATATGTTAAACCCAGAATTGTTTTCGGTTTGTGATATACTTAACTAGTTCTCATGCTATATTCTTTTGCTTCTCTCCTCTACCTTCCATTTTCACTTTTGACCGATTCCAGTATCTGGTTTTTCCCCTAGAGTAAGCTATTAAAATTGTTGTATTCTAGGTTTTGGCTGCTGTGATTAAAGCTGGTGCTGCACGTGAACATGAGATCCTCACTGAAATTAGAGATGCCGTCTTTTTGTTCATCCGTAAGATGGAACCACGAAAGGTCATGGACACAATGCTAGTTTCCCGAGTTAGAATACTTTATATAAGATCTTTGCTTTCTAGATCACCAGAATTGCAATCTATCAAGGTAGTAGAGATCTGCAAACAACACTTTCGCAATTTCCCTGTTACTTCATATATAATTTCCTTTTATATTCACATTTTTTTTATAGGTTTCTCCTGTCGAACGATTTTTAGAGAAAGCAAACACTGGGCGAAGCAGAAGTTCCAGCCGGGGTAGCAGCCCTACCAGATCTCCATTGTACTATGAAGCTAGCTCAAGAAATGCTTTAGTTGATGAGAACCACATTCATGGTTTCAAAGTGAATATAAAACAAGAGAAAAAGTCCAAGTTCTCTTCGATTGTTTTAAAGCTTCGAGGAATTGACCAGGTATGCTGATCGATGCTCTTCTACCGCCTATCACAATCATTCCCCTTTGGTTCATTGTAAAGGAACATACAAATATTTTTCCCAGCACTCATTTTAGGGTATCTGAGAGTTTTGCCTACTTCCTGATCAATTAAGTAGCTTTTGAATTGACAGGAAACATGGAGGCAGCATGTTACGGGCGGAAAGCTTCGGGAAATAACAGAGGAGGCCAAAGCTTTTGCTATTGGGAACAAGGCTCTTGCTGCTCTCTTTGTTCACACTCCTGCCGGTGAACTGCAGCGTCAAATTCGTTCCTGGCTTGCAGAGAATTTCGAGTTTCTCTCAGTTACTGGTAATGATGCCATAGGTGGAACAACTGGGCAGTTGGAACTTATATCAACCGCAATCATGGATGGGTGGATGGCTGGTCTCGGTGCTGCACAGTCTCCCAATACTGATGCTTTAGGCCAACTTTTGTCTGAATACACAAAATGGGTTTACATCTCCCAATTGCAACACCTTAAGGTTTGTAGCACTAGATTAAATTTGTGCCTGTGATTTTTTTGCATGTTTAGATGCTATGCTACTTGAATTCATGACATTACACCATATCAATATGGTTGCATAGAAACAAAGAATACTTAAAAAACAAACAATAAGGAGATATGTACAACAAGAAACTAAGCCTTTATACTACATGTGTGGGGGCTGTTACATTAATCCGTTTTTCTATTCCGTTCAATTATAAATTAGATCTAGCTAAAGATCCTATTTCTCCAAATCTTTCACCATCATGCTAAACTAAGTTAATTATGGTCTACCCTATTTCTCCTAAAACTGTTCAAATGAAATCGTATTACTCTTATGTACCATAACATTTTTATGTATGTGCAAGATATGCCCGAATCACATAAATCTACTTTTCCTTTAACTTATTTTCGATCAGTGCGATAGTTACTGTTGGCGTATATTATCATTTCGTATTTTATCAATTCTAGCATACCTACATATTTATTGTAACATTCTCATTTTCTCTACATTTTATGAACATCTTGATCTTTAATAGCCCAGCACTTATTAATGTATAATATTACATGCCGAATGATTATTCGATAAAATTGGTAGTTAGCTTTAAAAGGATTTTCATATCACACAAGATTCCAATAGCATATCACCATTTCATCCATCGTATTTTAATTCTATGCACAACATCGTGTTTAATTCTTTCTTTCTTATGAATAATTAGACATAAATATTTAAAATTATAACTTTACGGTACAACACAATACTTTATGGTAACAACAATGTTATCATCATTCTTGTGTTTACTAAATTGACAATATATGAATTCTGTCTTAGATGCAAGACCCTTAGATTTTGGGGTGCTGTTCCAATATTTCAATTTATAGTTTAATATTTTTGGTCTAATTAACAAAATTATGTCATCGGTGAATAACGTACACCACGTTATTTCATCCTGAATATATAGAGTGATCTTATCATTACTAAGATAAATAGGTAAGTATTTAAAGCTGATATTTTGATGTAAATCATAATAATAAAATTTTTTTATTAATATCACCATTACGGTACACTATTGATTAACTCTATGGTGCATATCTTTAATGATCTTTGTTATGTCTTATGTATACATTTTCTTTCTAACATCCACCATAATACTTTTCTAGCTACCTTTGTCATAAGTTTTTTCTAAAAGTATAAAAACTCTATGTAGGTCTTTCTTCTCTTTATGTTGTTCCATCTATTAACTGAGTAGATAAATCTCTTCAATATAGATCTCTCTGGCTTAAAATTAAACTGACTATCTGAGATCTTTAAATTACATTTTAATCTATGCTCAATAGTTTTCTCCTATAATTTTATTGTATGGTTCATGAGCTTAATTTCTATGTAATTTGTATAATTTTGAGTGTCTCCCTTATGTTTATAAATAGGTACTAGAGCACTCTCTCTTCATTCATTTGACATTCTTCTACTCTTCTCAAATAACATTAAACATTTCTGTTAACCAAGTAATGCCTATTTGACCTAAATGCCTTCAAGCTTCAATTGGGAATCCATATGGGCCAATGACTATTCTTATCTTCATCTTTTCGGAGCTTTCCTAACTTCTGATGGTCAGATTCTTCTAACATAATTAACAATTTTATGTACATCAACTTTCATCAAGTCAGATGGAGAATGTAGACTTTGTAAATTCTTAGTATATCTATGTGGCATGCAATACATTCTCTTGGTGTCAATCATTTCATGCAAAACATTCTTTCTGTTTCATTCTCAAGGTTTCTGCAGTCTTATATAGGAGAATCATCATCCATATCCCGCCGATTACAAAATCCCATCCATATCCCATCGATAAACTTGTTTGAAATTTCTTTTAAAAACTTCCTGGAAACTCCCTAATATTCTATTAACCTAATTAGTCATTACAATGTTTCTCTTATCATAACTATGTGAATGCACTTGTCCATAACAGTACAAATAATGTGGTTCAAAATGTTTCGCTGAGGTAGAAATCTATTTGTTTCTTGCAATGATTAAGTAATGTTGATCTTGATCAGATTGGATCAGTTTTGTGGTATAGATGGATTTGGGATTATATGAGACCAAGCTTGTTTCATTGCAAGTATGATCAAAGTGGCATTGAAGCCTACATCTCAGGCATGAAAGTTTGAGTCGACAATTTTAGAAAACTGCGTTTGTTTGGGTCAGATTATGATTTTATAGAGCTTCTTATTTTGTTAAAGAGGTTGATGGTTTTGTTATTCTCTTTGAAGAACACACAGAGTGGTTTTCCGTATTGGCTGATTCGTTACTATAACTAGGAATGCTGATAATTCTGATGGTCTTGCATATGGAGAATTGATGAAATGATCTTTGATTCAGGATATAGCAGGTACCTTGTCAATGGAGGAGGCTGCAGATCCTGCTCATGTAAATAAGCTTCGGTCAGCCCTAGAATCTGTTGATCATAAGAGAAGAAAGGTATGGCAGTAGTCTTTAAACTATTTTCCTGTAAAACTCAAATCTGGCAAACCTGTGGAGTTCCAATAATTAGTGGAAGAGGAATATTGTCTTATATGCCAACATTTTGTTCCAATTCCTGCCAATCCAAATATAATAGATTGCCTCATGCCTAGAAGATGGGTTTGTTTGAAGTTGGTAATGGTTGATGATGATGAAGGGTTTTTTCTAGTGTGCTTTGCATATCGAACCTTTGCCCACAATTAGGGGTAAACTGATGTTTCTCTGAATCTGGCGACTGAACTAAGTCATGGTGCATGCAGATTCTGCAGCAGATGCGCAATGATGTTGCTTTGCTAACAAAAGAAGAAGGTGGCTCTCCAATCCGAAATCCTTCAACAGCAGCTGAAGATGCACGATTGGCGTCTTTGATATCCCTTGATGGTATAGTGAAGCAGGTCAAGGTATAACACAGCTGCTTTAAGTCTTTCAATCGTATTCTTTTTTACAGCGTTACCTTATTTTTAACGCATTTATGCTGCTGTAGGAAATCGTGAAACAAGCATCTGTAACTTCTCTAACAAGAAGCAAGAAGAAAGCATTACTCACGTCTGTGGATGAGCTCTCAGATAGAATGTCATCGCTTCTTGACATTGACCATCCTCTCGCGCAAAAGCAAATTGCAGATGCTTGTAGAGTTGTAGAGGTACCATTTGCAGACTTCTTGTATGCCTCTCTTAAGTTAAGTTTTTTTTAAAAAGTTTTCTATTTTTATTTATTAACCTCACAATTTTAAGTAGTTGTCTGTAGGAGTGCTCACGATGTTCATGATGTTCTTAAGGCCTTACGTGTACGTTTGGATTAACTCCATGATGGATGTTTCTTAGCTAATGTTGTGGTCAATTTGCTGTTGCAAAGGAGCTGCATGTGCACTTTATTAATTTTGTGCTAAAATAGTTCTACTTTCTGCACCAGAGGATCGTTGTTCAGTTGCAATTCTGATTGTGGCAGACAATGTCCAACTAGTTGTATTGTCTGGTCTCGTAGCTATGCTCACTTAAAACTGACATAATTATTTAATGCTCAAGATTATGGACAAGATTCACCAAATGATAACTCAGATTACCATTACTGTTCTTGACTATGAAACAAAGCAATTCCTTATATTTTGTCATTGTAACAACCTGACAACCATTCTGATTGATGCAAGAAGTATTATCCTAAGGATTTACAGCCTAATTTAATTCTTTCTCGTCAATTCTTTTAAATTCTAGTCATGTAACTTCACTATTCATTTGTGGAAATACTTTAGAATCCCCCAAGCGCTCCTATATGCATGTCAGATTGAACTTTTAGGGTAACTTTTCGCAGTGTGCACCAGAAGAAGTTGGTCGCTCCAGCAATGATGAACGACTTAACCAGCCATCCGTGGGTTCGTCTGGGAACACTGAGACAGAAATCAATCAGTGGAATGTGTTACAATTCAATACAGGTTCAACATCACCCTTCATAGTAAAATGTGGTGCCAACTCCAACAATGATTTGGTTATTAAAGCTGAGGCTCGAGTCCAGGAACCTAAAGGGGTTGAGATCATCAAAGTGCTTCCAAAGCCTTCTGATCTTGCGGAAATGAGCTTTGAGGAAATAAAACAGGTCCTTGAACATCTACCTGAGGCTGTAAGCCTACTCGCTTTGGCACGTACTGCAGATGGTACTCGAGCCAGGTATTCACGATTGTACAGGACACTGGCAAGTAAAGTTCCATCCCTCAGGGATCAAGTGGCAGAGCTGGAAAAAGGAGGAATTGTGAAGGATGGAAGATGATCAACAACAAATAGTTTCTGATGCATTACAGTATCTCCTATAATATTTATTGCCTCGAATATGGAGGCCTTTGAGATTTAAGTCCACTTGTAGACTACAGAAACGGAGCCTAGTCTTGTGGATTTGATATTATTCATTTTGCATTACTAGTGCAATTTCAAGACCTTCAAGTACTATGAAAAAAAAAATGTATATTTCATATATGATGCTTCAAAGAACTCATATGCCTTTTCGAGATGGGGCGTAGAAGGGGGTTTTACATGAAGATGAGCAAGACTTGATCCATACTTTAAGCTGCATCAGAATTTTTAACAGTATGTTATGTTTATTTATTAATATTATCACTATTTATTCTAACCCCAAGTGTCGTACGTAAGTGAGGTTGTGTATCTTTTAATCAGCGCAAATTAACGGGGAGAATTAAATTAAATATATTCATTGTTACTTCTAACGTTATTACCTAATATATTTAAGATAATCGGGTTGGTAATCTGTTTTTTTGAGTAATTAATAGCCAAAAATAATAAATATCATCTATTTTAATTTTCTATTTTACAGGTAACTGTTGTCTATTTATAATAAATAGCCAAAATATATGTACTTTTAATTCTTCCATTTTGGGATTTACTTTAGGCTATACAAAACGAGGATCTATAAATGTGCATGTTCAAAAGTATAAGCTAATAAAAACTATTTTTTATGAGAGGAAAGGGGAAGACTTAAAAAATGTGTGCTTGTCACTTTGAAAATAATATTTACTCGTTGGTGAATATAATGTAGCACAATGGTATGATAAGATCCTTGCAAGTGCCTAACGTGATTACGTTTAATTGTTACTGTCTTTCCTTTTAAGAAACTTAAAAAGTAGATTTAAATGTTATAAGAAAATAACTTGCAAACGGGAATGCGTACTATTCTTATAAGGTCGATTCATAGTTTTAAGGTTTCGGTGCATTAGGGGTGGCAAAATTCAATGCGACCTATGAAGCTAAATCGAATCCAACCTATTTAAATCGGGTTTGAATTTTCTAAACAACTAAAAAATGATCAGATAATTTAAAGAGATTTGGATCATTTTCATATCAACAAGAAATTGATCCGGAATGTTATACAATCACACACAAGTCCCGATCAATCGTAGTGGCTAGAGCAAGATTCCTTAGGTGAAAGCTTGCTTTACCTGGTCTTCCTTCAATTTGTATCTTTCCAAATTTTGATCTCAATTACTTCCATTTTATTTGCTTGTAGTTAAAGATCTCATCATGGGTTCGTAAAGTAAGGAGTAGCGAAGAAAGAAAATAACTTCTAGTAAGAGAGTAAAAAAATATTGCAACCATGGTTCACATAAATAGCAATGTTCATCTTGGGTGATTCAACTGTAAGAAGAAAAAAAAGAAGTTCAGATCGTTGGAATTTTCACAAGACAACCAGCTAAATCACTAGCCAAATTCAAACGATTTTGCTAGCAATGGTTATATATCATCTTGTAGGGTGACTTCATTGAGTTGATCATGCCATTACAAATAAAAAAGCACAAAGATTTTCTTAATTCTTCTGGGGTGAGAAGTGGATCGAGTTGTACTTGTTGGTCACAAACTGCAGCAGTGCGCTGAGTTGATCCTCGAGATAGATGGGTGTTTTGTGATGAAATGCATGTAGCAAGCTTTGTAGACTTGAACCTCACCTATTCTACTTTCAGATAATGTTCTAGAAATTAGACTTCCCTTATTCATATGTTTGATTGGTCTAGCTTCTAGTTGGTTATTTCTTTCAAATGGGGTCATTCCAAAATTGTGTTATTGATTTTGATGTTCTAAGCTTCAAACATATTCATCAATATGAATTGTAGATCAGCAAGTGATATGAATTATAAATTCGTAATATAAATCATCTTAATGATTAAGAGGTATTTGCTCCCTACCGGTGAAGCTATAATATTGAGATGAGCTTTTTTGGTCACCATAGGTACGTAGCTTAATTTGTTTTATGATAACATATAAAATATAATTTATCTATTCAATGGCTATTATAATTATATCTAGAATGTGTAGTTATTCATGAATTAACCTGAGTTTGAACTGTTAATGGCTAGTGTTGATAATTTTGACCAACGTATATATGTTGGTTGAATTAGAGTTGAAAAATTTTGAACCGATTGTTAAATAAGCTGACTTACCATTTTATTATAAACTAGTATGTACACATACTATGCATGTGTTTACTTTTTATCAAATCTTATAAATTAAAATGTATTTTAAAAAAATAATTCTATTATATCTTTGATAGAATTACAAGAAATCTACAATGATTCGATTATAGCAAAAAAAAAAAAAAAAAAGGGAAAAGAAGTGTATGTTTTACAAAAAAATATCATATTCAATAGCCATTAGGATACATCTATTCTTAAAGAAATTATCCGAAAAGTGTCTTTTTAAAAATGATTAAAAAACATTAGAATAAGAGATATTTTATGTTGGTAGACGAGGTATTTTGAAAAAGCTAGGTGTTTGAAGATGTTTTTTCATTTAAGCATAATAGTCAGATCCGAACCAGATCGGCCGTGTTTAATAAAAATTGATGACCCAATCACCGTTTCGGACTGAGTCGCTCGCATACTGAGTCACCGAGGAGAACAAAATAAGAACAAGCGATCAACCAACACAACATCGGTAGTAATGAAGACTAAATGCTTCCGTTCTCGTTTGCCCCGATTCGGCCTTCATCGGCAAATGGGAAGTTAGTGACAATTGGAGTTGGTGTAGTTGGTGATATGAATTTGGATCATTTGAATATTGATGTTTCGGTCCAAACATTAATTTTCGGCAATCTAGGTTCGTTAGCGAATCCAGCACCGAGCTCGCACGGTTGCTATTGGCGGCTCAAGCTCCTCAACGGCAAAAATAACACAAGAGAAGAGAAGAAGAAGGAAGAGGAAGCTCTTGAGAGAAAGAGAGGTCAACGATGAAAAACTTTTTCAATCTTATTCTTCTATTATTCAATGTAAATACATATATATAGACTCCTTATAATGCTAAATAAGGAGAGTTCTAGAATAATAAAAGATATCTAATTCTAAAAAAAGATATTTAAAATAATTAGGAAAGATATCTAGAATATTTATGTGTTGACTCACGCCAACACTCCTCCTCAAGTTGGTGCAAAGATATTATCAATGCCAACTTGCCAATATGTCTGCTTAGTGAGTCATAAAAATTTTTACTCGAAACACCTTTTGTCAATATGTCTGCTAGTTGTGCTTCGGAGCTCACAAAAGGTAACTCAATCAACTTTGAATCCAGTTTTTTTTTGATGAAGTGTCGATCCACCTCAACATGCTTGGTCCGATCATGCTGCACTGGATTATGAGTAATATTTATTGCAGCCTTATTATCACAAAATAGCTTTATAGAACTCTTTGGAGGAAAATCAAGCTCTGTCAATAATATTCAAAGCCATAAAAGTTCACAAACTCCATGTGCCATTCCTCTATATTCAGCTTCAGCAGAAGATCGAGCAGCAACTTTCTGTTTCTTACTCCTCCATGTGACTAGATTACCTCCAACAAATATAAAATAGCCAGATGTAGAGCGTCTATCTGTCTTATCTCCTGTCCAGTCTGCATCAATATATCTATTTATATTCAGATGATTATATTTTCTGAATAATAATCCTCTACCTGGTGCAAATTTCAAGTATCTTAGAATTCTTTTCATAGTTTCCATATGATCAACACTTGGAGAATGCATAAACTGGTTGACAATGCTCACAGCATATGCTATATCAGGACGAGTATTTGATAAATAAATCAACCTACCAACCAATCGTTGATATTTTTCCTTAGCTGTTGGCACTTGATTAGGAAGCTCTGCTAAGTTATGATTCTCAATGATAGGTGTGTCGGCAGGTTTGCAATCCGACATCCCTGTTTCAAACTATAAGTTAAAGGACATATTTTCTTTGTGATAGAAAAATACCTTTCTTAGACCTGACCACTTCAATGCCCAAAAAATATTTCAACTCTCAAAGTTCTTTTATCTCAAATTCAGAGGCTAGATATGTCTTCAATTTCTGAATTCCTTCATGATCATTTCCTGTAACAATCATATCATCAACATAGATTATCAAAATAGTTACCTTATCATTCTGGTTCTTCAAAAATAATATATGATCAGCATTACTCTGTCTGTAACCATATTTGCTCAAAGCTTGACTAAATCTACCAAACCATGCTCTTGGAGATTACTTCAGCCCGTATAGAGCCTTTTTTAGCCTGCAGACATAGTCAGTTATTCCCGATATACCATAACCATGCGAAAATTCTATATACACTTCTTCTTCTAACTCACCATGAAGAAATGTATTCTTTACATCAAATTGCTGTAAAGGCCAATCAAGATTTGCTGCAAGAGACAGCAATACTCTGATACTATTAATTTTTGCAACTGGAGCAAAAATCTTATGATAATCCACTCCATAAGTCTGTGAGTATCCCTTGACCACTAATCTTGCCTTATACCTCTCGATCGTTCCATCTGCTTTGTGTTTGATGGTGTACACTCATTTACAGCCAACTGCTTTCTTTCCCTGTGGTAGTGGCACTATCTCCCAAGTCAAATTCTTCTGAAGAGCATCCATCTCTTCATTCATAGTTTAAGTCCATTTAGGATCTGATAAGGCTTCTCTAGTGCTAGCAGGAATATTTACAGTTGATACCTGATTAATAAATGCCACATATGATGGAGAGAGTCTATGAGAAGATACATTATTAACAATAGGATATCTGGAGACTTTTCCTTCTGGTGAATATCTGTCAGGAGGTTTTTCACGATTTTCTCTATGTGGCAATTGATAACTCCTGTTCACAATATGAGAATTATTCAAAATTTTGTTTTGAGTCTCAGAATTTACCTCACAAATATCTTCAGAAACTAGAGCTGATACTGTCGGGTGAGATAGAGAAACTTCTTCCACATTATCAGTTCCTTCTACCTGTTCTGACTCTCTTAGTATGGATTCAGTAGTATGAATGTCCTTCTGAACCATCTCCTGAGCCAATTCATAACTTTCTAGTTGTCTCTGATTGTCTTCAATGTGCGTTGAGCTTTCACAAAGCTCAACTGTAAGCTAATTCAGATCTTCTCTAATCTTTATCTCCCCCTAAAGATCAGAATGAGATGCGGAGTCTCTAAAGTATATTTCCGATTCAAGAAATGTCACGTCCATAGTAACAAAAGTATGACGTGATAGGGGATGATAGCACCTGTAACCCTTATGATGAGGACCATACCCAACAAAAATGCAGCCCAAAGCACACGGATCCAATTTATTCCGTTGGTTTTTCTGCAAATATACCAACGCAACAGATCCAAAAATTCGAGATGATAGTGAAAGAACAGACGGTATAATGACATATGTAGATAAGACTTCAAGAGGAGTTTTATAATTAAAAATTTTAGACGGCATACGGTTTATCAGATATACTGCAGATTGAACTGCTTCTATTCAATAGTATTTTGGAACATAAGCACCAAATAATAAAGCATGAGCTGTCTCAAGAATATGTCTGTTCTTTCTTTCAGCTACTCCATTCTGTTGTGGTGTTTGTGGACAAGTGGTCTCATATATAATACCATTCTCTTGAAGATAATGGGCCAAAATTGTATTAACATATTCTCCCCCATTATCCGAGCGTAATACTCGTATTGGGAATGAGAATTGTGTCTGCACCATTTTATGAAATCGTATAAAAATATCTACAACTTCATTCTTACTCTTCATAACATATAACTATGTCATACCAGTGCAATCATCCACAAATGTCACAAACCATCTAATGCAGTAAGTGTAGTAACAGGAGAGGGTCCCCAAACATCCGAATGTACTAATTCAAATGGAGTTGATTTTTTCTTCATAGTAGAAAGATATGGCACCCAGTGACTTTTTGCAAGAATACAAGTTTCACACTGAAACTCAGACTCCTTAAGGCCCAAAAATAAAGATGGTAATAAATGACGTAGATAGGTAAAAGAAACATGACCTAATTGTCGATGTCAAAGCCAAACTATGTTCTTTTTATCAACATCAGATCCACGAACGCTATGCACTCTTCCTGAACTGATATAATCCAAATAATATAGGCCTCCTCTTTTAGTACCACGCCCTATAAGCTCATGTGTCTGAATATCTTGAAGTAAACAAAAATTTTGATATAACATAACAATGCACCTTAATTGTTCAGTGATTTGTCCAATAGACAATAAATTATTTGATAAAGACGGGACAAGTAAGCAATCTTGTAGAGACAAAGATGGTGCTAATATCACTGTTCTAGTACCTGTCACTGGATAAGTGTCTCCATTAGCATATGTCACATTATGTCTAACTGAAGTAGATGTAGTTTTAAAATTTGTCGAATCAAATGTCATATGATCCGTGGCTCCAGAATCTAGAATCCATCTTGTATCTTTTCTAAAGTCTGAAATAGTATTTAGAGCACAGATTTGGTTACCTGAGTTTGCAACGTCTGAACTATCCGGTGCTTTTCTAAGGACCTTTCTTTTTTTCCTCAATTCTTCCTACCAATCTGGATATCCAATTAATTTAAAATATGAATCTCTATTATGGGCAAACTTACCACAATAAGTACATGTCTGTATTTCTCTTGAGACTTGTTAAAAAACAGTCCAAATTTTTTTTTTTTTTTGTCGGGCTGGGTCTGCGTGTCGTGCCGGTTCGGTTTAGTCGGTCCGGATCTGGTTCAGGTCGATCTGTCGGCCGGCTTGGTCGGGCTCGGCTGTGGTAGCGGCTACCGACGACGAAAGCTGATCAGGCAGCGGCGAGAACCGCAAAGGTTTGGTTGGAGATGGAGATCGACGGCGGAAGCTAGGTCTGGTGGATGATCAACGATGAAAGCTTAGCGGCGGCAATCGGCGGCGCAGTGATGATTGCAGCAAGAAGCGGTGGCAGTAGAGGTGTTGACAGCGGAAGTTTTTTTTTTTTTTTGTAAATCTAATCCGATTAAATCGTCGGATTTGTTCTAATCGGAATTTCTAATGGTTGTAATCGTATTTCCACGATCGCAACGGAAAGTTTGGTCGCAATCTGTCCGTAGCAGTCGTTATTTCCACGACGGCGACGGCCAGATCTAGAGTTTTTGCTCTGGTACTATGATAAAAAACTCTTTCAATCTTATTATTCTATTATTCAATATAAGTACATATATATAGACTTATTATAATGCTAAATAAGGAGAGTTCTAGAATAATAAAAGATATCTAATTCCAAGAAAAGATATCTAAAATAATTAGGAAAGATATCTAAAATATTTATGTGTTGACTCACGCCAACAGTCAACGGCCGGCGATCAGGAGGCTTGAGATCGAGTTTACTGGGAGAGAAAAATCGGATGAATGAAGGAAAGAGATAAGATAAATAAAAAACAAAAATCAGACTTCTCTATAGAAGTCTTGGAGATAGTTAAAAATATAAATAGGCTTGAATACTATATATGTGTACTATATAGCATCAACGCAGGCAGATAGATAGGAGGGAATAATAAAGACAAGCCAACTCAAAGCATCTATCTATTCTTTGATAACTTTTGGCTAGCTAGCTAAATAAGAAGCTAACCTCAATGGTGAGAGCTCCTTGTTTCAAGGTGGGGCTGAAGAAAGGGCCTTACAGTCCTAAAGAAGACCAGATTCTCGTAGCTCATATCAAGGGAGAAAACTTTATCGGGAAGGAAGAAGATGCAGTCATCCAACTCCACCACCTCCTGGAAAGATGTTAGTTAATTATTGCTGGGCCTTCAAGTTAGGCTAGGCCCGAATTAATAGCGGAAGGGTTTAGAGGTGATGGCCAAGTGAAAAATGGCTACCTAACTTATATGTAGGCCAACGACTCGTATTGGGTTGGATCAAGTGGACTTTGGTTTGATAAGCTTAAGAACCCACGCTTCTTAATAATCCCATATTGGCTGGGTGTCAATGTAGTATATCAAATTAGATGTTAAAAAATGGCCCAAGTAGTATAGTGAAATAAATTTCCCGAACATTTTTCGTAGACATGTAATATCTCTTTGGACGTAATCATTTGCTTCACGATATTTTATGTGTTTTGCTTCCTCAATTTATTATCCTCTGAATGTGGGCCAATTACATATTCCAGTTGGTTGTGAGTGAACATGGCACGAGTGATGGAGGGAATTATGGTGGTTCCTCGTATGAAGAAACAGACACCCCTTGCCCTCTTTATTGGTAACAAGCTTGAGGTCTTCAATCATTCATACCGCAATGCAGCATTTCAAGTCAAGCTATGCCTACGTATTCATATTGCTACTAGATAAATGTAAATATGTAATTAAATTAACTTGGAGCTTGAAAAGCTTTTAATTAGTGTCATGGACTCTAATGAGGACTTTCATTTGTTGGACTTTCCAAAATTAGTCACCATCTTAATTCAAGTTTTGAAATGTATGTCTTACCAAAAGTATGTCGATTGTCCTCAATTTATTTATAGTTAGCTTTTGATGTCTAGAGGTAAAGTTTCAGTACAAAAGCCTTAATGAATTTATAAAGACTTAGAAATTATATACATAAAAATTTGAATTTACTCCTCTCATTATCAATTAGTTTTGGAAAACATTATAAATTCATCATATAGTGTGTGAGCAAGTTAGGTTGGATTGGTACAGAATGTGAGCTAATCTAACTTCATCTTATTATAGGACAAATAGCTTGCTTTATTTTAAAACATATAATCCGTTTTATTTAAGAGCAGTTGTCCTCTTCATTTTATTATAAGTAGTTTATTTCATTTCAGTATAAATAGCCGATTTCATTCAAGAAAAGTTGTCTATTTCATTATTGGGCAAGTAGGTCGTATCATATTATTTAAAAGAAAAAACAAAAAAGAAACGCTCTACTGAAAGACTATAAAGATAGAAATAGTCCTGTATTGTTTGTCAATAATTCTAAAATGATATTTATAAAAATTTGAACTCATTTCTCTTATTGCTAATTAGTTTTGAAAAGAATTTAAATTCGTCACATGAAACGAATTGGACCGAGAAAAAAAAAATATGATAAAATTCATTATGATAGTTTTACACACACACACACACACATATATATATATATATAGCTTATAATAAGAGAGCATGTCACAAACTTAATCAATATGAGATTAAAAATTATTAAACGGACTGAATAAGAGGGACTTATATACAAGCCCGAATATACACGCTCTAATGGTGGGTCAAGCAATATGAGTGTGCATAATAATATTTAAAATCTTATTGTGGGGTGCGACTTTGTGAAGAAATATATCAGCTGATCAGAAAAAATCACACGTGGTAAAAAAATAGTATTCGACAGAAAATGCTCATGAATAAAAATGATAATCAATTTCAATATATTTCAATCATTGGTGCTGAATAGCACCCTAATTATCATAGAATAGAGTGTATGTCTAGTAGGTGTAATCTACGCACATGAATAATCTCTCTAATAGTAGCAGCTATCGCTTTATACTCTTCTTCTGTAGAAGAACATACAATCATTGTTTGTTTCTTACTATGCCACGAGATTAATAAATCACTAAGAAGCAAAAAGAATATATAGTAGATCATTTGGTGCCTAATCCATATCAGAAAATGCTGGAAGCTCCAAATTAGATATAAAAACATAAAAAAGTGAGAGACTAATGATATATCGAGGATATATGAGAATAAGAAGTAAACTATTATAATGTACTGATTGAGGTCTGGAGACAAATTAATTGATAATACTAACTGCAAAACAAGTATCGGCATCATTAAACAAATATGCACAAGCTAACCAAATAGTTATCTGTATTGATTATGATCTGTGAGAGGCTACCATCAGGAGGACGAGCTTCACGTAAAACTCTAAAGGAGTGTTAGTTATGTACTATCTACTATATCTATTAATGTAATAAGCTGAGAAATAAGAATTCCTTTACAACCTTGAGCAATCTCTAATTCAAGAAACTAACATAAATAATCAAGATCTTTCATTTGGACTTGCTCAAAAAAATGTCTTTCTGTTATTGCTATTCGAATCATCTTCTATTATAATCATGTCATCCACATATAATAACATAAATACTTGATCCTGCGGTTACACCGCACAAACAAAAAGTGATGATAAGAACTCTGCTGAAAACTTACTTATATATTGGCTCATCTAAAACACTCAAATCGGAGCATATTTGAGTACATAAATATCACGACGAAAGTGACATATATGACGGTGCAGAGAGGCATAGAAGAGATTACATATAAACAATCTTGGATGGATCGAACCATCAAGATCGACTCAAAAATTATCGATCAGAACACTAAATCGGTCTAATTTATAAAAAGATTGGGTATATAATTAATCCGTTGTGATATGGAATAACCCTAACAGGTCCTCTAAGGTAGATTTTAGGTTGATTAAAAATTAAAATTCTTTTTTCTTCTCGCTGTAAGCCTGCAACAAACACGATGAACCTTTCTATTT
The DNA here is from genome assembly GCA_019914995.1 of Acanthochlamys bracteata. Taxonomy (NCBI): domain Eukaryota; kingdom Viridiplantae; phylum Streptophyta; class Magnoliopsida; order Pandanales; family Velloziaceae; genus Acanthochlamys; species Acanthochlamys bracteata. The sequence continues at coordinate 2,098,833 of CM034142.1, forward strand.
TTCTTCTCCATCCTAACCTGATCTTCTACGCAGCGGCGCCTCTCTATCCCCTCGACTAGATCAGCTCCCCTCAACGTCATCTCTATCCGATTTCTTCTTTGCTCACACGCCTGAGCAACTCTATGTACTTGCCGGTAACACTGTCAGCTGACTTGCGGTCAATGTCGCCTTGTATCGATCGTCATGGCTCTCTCCGTAGTTCCTCTCTCCTAGTTTCTTCTTTATTTCTTTTATTTAAATATTTTAGCCCCTAATTTCCTTAAGCGTTTTTCTGGTCAATATTGAAAGAAACAAAAAATGAAAAAGGTGGCGCAAGTGCGAACTATGTAGCGACGACAACGCTTGTTCCGTAGTTGGAGAAATTTATATGGTTTAATTGGTTTTTAAATTTCTAGGTTTTTATCTCCTCGTCTGTGCTCAATCGTGCGAACCAAAACCATGCTTTGGCTTTGGTAATGCTTGATCGTGGATGCCTGAGAAGACAATTTTTTCTATTTTTGCATATTAATTCATTTTTATTAGATTGAATTGGAATTTGCAGATGGTTTGCTGTAACGAGCACTTTGCATTCGATGCAATGAACTCTCCAGTGGAAGCGAAGTGCGATTACATCGTTTTCGGAGGCGGTACGATTTGCACTAGCGACGATGTTATCGACGGAGTTTCGTATTTTGTTGTTGGAGCGTGGTAGTTTGCCAAGCGAGTTTCCGAACCTGATTTGTACTCAAGATAGTTTTCTCAACGCTCTCATCGACTTGGCTGCAGCAAGCACGAACATCGATGGTTGAGAACTCGGTTGCAGCAAGCACTAACTCAAATTCATGTTAGTTGTCAAGACCCAAAACTAGACCCTGATAGGCACTAGACTAAACCGAGTCCAGACAAGGCCCAAACTCGGCCAAATCTAGTAAGCCTGACCGAAAACTTAATAAAACTAACTTGCAAATATTTAAGAAAATTTCGACATAATCTTCCCTAAAAATTTAATAGGAAGAACTGTACAAGTAGTAATATTTATACTTATCATCAAAAATCCAAAACACGAAAAAAAAAATAAAAATGAACAGCATAAAAATCATTTTACAAACAAAATACAACTAGTGGCTACCGGTAGCCGTAACACCTATTATAATCCAAAATAAATACCATCGCAATACTACATACAATAAAGTACAAGAAAAGTCAATGTCCTTCGAGGATTACAGAGCTAACTACATGCCAAAAGAGTTATAAAATACCCTCCGTACGCTCTCGGTCCAGCAATACAGAATCTAATCAGCGCCCGCTAGTTTCTGACCTATCTGGGGGAGGCCAAAGAAGAGAAAAGAGGGTGAGCCCAGTCTCAGTGAGGTAAAACAGCAGAATGCCCAATTTAGATAGCTAATGCATTAACTAGGCATTATAGTACTATCTACATAAAGCAGATGCAACGATAGATCAGATCAGATACTATTAAGTCCTGAATCGTCCCATACCGACTCAGTTCTTAGCAGAGATATACGATAATATGAAACAATATTATGCGACACTCTCAAGGCTATAATATATATATACATATATATAATGCACCCATGCAAGCAAATATATGTAATGATGTATGTGAATGCATCAAGTTAACAGTAATACAAGATAGGCGATCGAGTGAGATCATATCTCTAACTCACATCACGCTATCGAGTATATCATACAAGCATACATACGTAATACTTTTATATATATCAAACCACAAGCAAGCTCGGTGCTCATTATGTCTTAGGACCCACTAGCAATCCATATCTTATAACTTGATGCCCAGTATGTTCTGGAACCCATCGGCTATCTATGTATTTCGGTGCCCAGTATTTCCTGGGATCCACGGTATCAATATCTCATTCAAGCATACATAATTAATAGGTTATGACAGTACCTGTTAGGTTCTGTATTATCCTATACCAATGCAGTCCCTAACAAGTAGATGCAAAATAATAAGTTTTCACTCAAAGAACATGCTATGCCCAATGCCTTCAATGCTATCGTGATTATACTTATGCATATATGAAAGGAAAATATTGACATGTATATAGCATATTCTCATAATTATGCCACATAGTCTATAATATGCAAACATGCTAGTACTAACTATAAACATGATGTGAAATAAACCTAAGCATGTACAGGCATATGTAGCATGAAGGATAAATCATAATATATAACAAGAATGACAAAGTACGCCAGAATTTTCAAAGTGAATGCTACCTGTGCCGAAAGCCTAACGTTAATTTAGGAAAAAAAGGTGGCACGGTAACCCTCACCTGTAGTCCAAGCAAGTTTTATATCAACCGTCAACTCTAAGCCGCACCGTTCGAACTCAAGTCACCCGTACCACCTAACGTGCATACGGGCATATTCAATAATAAGCACGCTAATGAAAGCTAAATCAAATACTTGCAATAAATACCTAACTAAGTTTGAGTCCAACGTTCAATAGCATACGGTGAACCATTTTAGAATTTCATTCGTTCAACGATTTATTCAAATTCCTAATCCACTACACAATAAATACTAACTAACGAATCCAAGAAGCTTACCGACGATGTGAGATGATCGAATGCTAAAATGACTTGAATTGGCAACAACTCGCGTATTTTCAATCCAACGATTTCCTAAAACGAAATGAATTAGTAATTCATCTAATAATAATTTCAAATACGCGATGCAAGTATTTTTAACTCACATAACCGAGTCGCCGGAAAGTTCACCGGAAAAGTTTGCCGGATTTCGGTGAGCTAGGGTTCCGGCCAAGAGCGTTCAAAGCAGTAAAAATGACCAACACTGCTAGCAGAATCTAATGGAATAAACGATGAGTTTCAATTTTATCGTCGGCGGCCGGAATCACAAAATAACATCCGACGGGGAACTCACGCGAATCGAGTGTCGGAACTGAAAATCAACGCAAATAAATGAGGGAAAAGACTTAGCAAGTTAAGGAGAACGTTTCTAGCTACTTACCTTCGCCGGAACGCTAGCAAAATGGCCGAACAAATTTTGAAAATTTGTCCCGCACGGCGTAGCTCGCTGGAATTGATAAGGGCTACCGGAAATGAGGAGGAGGATGGCTTGAGAAGATGAAATGAAATGAATATCGTTGGAGAGAGGTTGATTTCACGCCGGAAAGGAGCCGAAGCAGTGAGGGTTGATGGGTTCGGGCAGAGCGGTGAGGAAGGAAGAAGAAGGAAAAAAATAAAAATAAAAGATATTGCATGTTAGGGCCACTATTTCTTACAATAGCTTCCTGCAGCTCACAAAACTATAAGTATTACATTAGTGTAAATAGATTGATCGTGGATGCTTGAGAACTAGTGATGCAGTTGTCCTTCATCATCTTGAAAGTCTTCTTCAAAAAGTTTTTTCTTCTAGTTGAGGTGGTGAATTAGTACCCAATTAAAAATCAACTTCAGTAGTTGTATCATTGCTAATTTTCCCCTGCCAAGACGTTGAGCAGTAGACTGAATCGTCGATTTCTTCTGTTTAACTCTTCTTAAATCATTAGGCGAAACTTCAGCAGTTGTCCTTCCTCTCGCACTGTTGATCGGTAGGTCGATCCGTTGACTTGCCGGGCTAATTCAAAAATCGTCAATTTAGATAATTTTTGTTCCGTTCAATTTTTACAATTATGGTAGTGATAATTGTTATTTGTAAAATTTTGTTAGTCTATAAAAATAAACAAGTAAAAAAGGGAGAATTTCGTTGGGTACTAAGAAGCAAAGTTTGCAAGCAAGGTCATAACTGGAGTGGCCGAATAACTAATGTCATAGAGAGAGGCTAGCTTGGCTCTTTCATTGAGTTGCCATTTTGTAAATTGAAGGTAATTAAAAGAGTTGAATTGCAATTTGCCTTATTTCATGTCAAATAATATATCAAGTAATCGTGAATCTGATTCAAGTATCTTATAAATGAGAAAGCTATAATTATATACATGTGATGGTCTTCTATTTGTAACCGTGTAAATCATATCATAATTTTTATTTAACAGTTTTAAAAATAAAATATTATATTCAGATTGTAGGAGATATATATGTTCATCTATTGAGTTAATTATATCTTAAATTTAATTTGTAACTGTGAATTAATTCTATTCTTTTGATATAAGGCGTTTTAGGTTTTTGTTCATCGATAATTTTCATTGATTTTAACCTTTTTAAATTTCATGTTCATGATTATTTAGTCATTTCACTAACACAAAATTTATTTTCCTCTTTGTAAATACAATATTTGCTATGTAAATTTATTAAATATATGGTTAACACATTATACGGTATCTGAATGTCAAATGATGGACAATATTAAATTTAAAAATCAAGCGGCAAATATGACTTAGATAGTAATGATTTAAGTAAGCAAAATTATTATATTTATATAGGTATCAAAATAAAACTGATAAATATTTTAAATTTTAGTAAACACTTGAGTAATAAAATATCAAAATCATTTACATGACTAACCAATATAAGATTCCTGCTTATAGGTTTCTTATCCTCCCAAACAAAATGTTAGAACTCGAACCTAAAGTTAAAATTCAGCAAATAAACTTAAAAAATAAAAATTGGTAAAAACAAATATATTTTCTAGGATGGAAATTTCTTTCCGGACTTTATAAATTAGCCTTCCAATCAAGATTATCAAAATCTTGATTTAAATTTTAAAATCTTACGATTTTATAATTTTATATTACAAAAGTGATCCCGATTTTAAATAAATTTATTTCAATAAAATTCCACCCAGATTCTGATTTGAATATTAAAATTGATAAAATTTTGATCTTTTTATAATTTTATAAGATTTATTTTTAAAATTTTTTTTATAATTAACTAAATTGAAAAATTTTTGTAAAATTTTAAGAGAGTTCCATAAAATTTAATAAGTTTTCTAAAAAACTATAATCTTGAAGAATTTTCTACAATATATAGAATAATTCTTCAAGATTATAGAAATTTATCGATATATAAATTTTACAATTTTATTTTAAAATTTTAATTTTATATTTTATTCAAACAAAATAATTTTAATTAAAATTTTAATTTGGACAAGATCCCAACATCTCCTGATAATGAAAACAAAAATTTCAATTTCCTATGTGGCTCTAGCACAACCAACAACGCTCGCTCTTGGTCGCTCCCTCTCCTCCTCCACTAGCCACTCAATTATTCTCTTTTTCTCGAGCTTTAGACCACCGCCGTCAATGGCCGCTACCGTACAACTCCCTGTCGGAGCGCCGCTGCTACCGCAGCTGTCTTGGCGGAGAAACCAGAACCGGAAACCTGTTTGCTTCCTGCAAGATTGTCGAGGTACTAGAATCTAATTAACCCAAAATCAAACTCATGTTAGCCTCACTTTTTTCTGTCTAACCAAGGGCTGCATCATGTGCATTTATTTGTTTTTTTGGTATATAAAGATGGAAGAAACTAATTTGTTACTTTTGTGGCTATTAATTGCGTATTAGCATGGTAAAGTTAGGTTCGTTTGTGAGACAGTTAAAAACCATGTTTGAGAATTTTTTCGTTTGTGATGAGTGGACTCCCAGTTTGAACTTAGGCACAAAAGGAAAAGATGTGTAGTTCGGTCTATCTGTTTTGCTGCCATAGGTTTTACCGCGAGCTTCTGCTATAACACTTCACTGACTACTACAAAACTGCAATTTCGGAGAACAGAGGTGATTTTGCGTTTGTGATTTGATCTTGTGAAGTGGGTTGCAGGAGAATCGTAGCCCAAAATGCCAAATACATTTTTAACTGCAGTCCTGAATGGGGGCCTAAGGCTGATATTATCATGGTGAAGATATGGACGATTATAGTTCTTCAAGTCAAGTGGAAGTATTATACTTGCGCATGCATGTAGGTCAGTCTTCAATGAATAACATGAATATAAATCTGGTTAAATATTTGTTATAACTTGTTAATGAGGTAGACTACATTCTCGATGAATGGCTCAACCAAAATTCTTATTTAAGCTCTCAATCATAAACTTCTATACTGACATAAAAAAATAGGAATATACCAAGCCAGATTTCTGGGCTTCATCACTTGACATTTAATAAAAATATCTGTATGACCCAATCTTTGTGCACATCTCTCTTCTACAGTCTTGTGATAGATTATAACAAACGGACTTTTAAAGCTTGCATTAAGGCCCACTTAAATGAACAATGGAAGCTTTCATGGATAAAAACAATCCGGCTAAGCTTTGTTCTTTAGTCTTACATCCCTGGTTAGTCTTATGGGGACATCATTTCATAAAAAATTTCCTTTCCCATCTTTCAATGATCGACTCGCAATGGAGCCAGACTAACATATTCCACATAGGCAACCATAATACCTTTGTTAGCACACGCGAGCTAGGAACAACTTTAACTTATCTCTTTTATAGATGTAGACTTAAACTACGTCGTGTGAGACAATATCAGTAGCATCTTTATATGTTGGTGATTGAGGTGAAACCCTTAATTTTCATCTGTTTCAAAGTCAATTTGGGTTCCTGTACTTTACATAAATGTTCAATTTCCCCTGTAGTTTCAAGATGTTAAATCCTGGTTTACGCTTCTTTTTGTAATGCAGCCCTTGTACACAGTTTTCTTATTTGATTTTGCCCCATCTTTGTCAGTGATTCTAATATAGCCATTTTTTTTCGAAGTGTATTAAACCTTATTTGTATGCCTGTTTAGTAACCTTAGGTTATGCCAACTAACTTTAGAGCGACCTCTATTTGTCACTTGCACTAGGACTGCCTACTACCATGATTGTCTAAACAGTGTAGTAATGTCAGTACCATTTTTGCACCTAACTATCTGTTTGGAATAATCTAAGCAGCACTACTGTAGGAGTAATAGTACTTGGCTTCAACAATATACCGGTTTCCATATAATAAGATAGCTGAATCAGCATTGCTGCTAGTAGAGGAACAAATTTGAAAAGTAAATGTCTAGAATACACAGATAATAGTACATCGATTATGATTAACTTTCGAAAGTAGAGGGATCAAATTGAACAGTGTAGTTCTATCCTTTAGTAGAAGGACCTATTTGAACTTATATTGATGGCCAAGTTATATACGTGAATTTCAATTGTGCATGATGTGGAGTATGCTTATCATTGTAACTAAAAATTCTATGTAGCGTAGCTATTACTGGTATTAGCCTCTGGTTTTACTTAATCTAGGGATATTCTGCTTTCTCCATGGCTTATTTGCAGAAAGTAACATCTTCCCAAATACAGAGTTTTAGGGTTTTGCAGTTGGAGAGACAACTGGAATTGTAGGCTGAATTCTTCATATCTTTTAATGTTAATGTAGACATGGGAGCGAAAAATATAATTGTGTCAATTCAAGTGAGAAATCATATAATTACACGAACATCTCAGCTTTTCTCTTCCTGTCGTTCATACTTTCTTGACCTGCTTTGGTTGCTTCGGTTCCTATTTGTTCTCACTTCTCATATATGGTTTCTTTTCATAGCAGAAAATATGCTTTAACTGTAAAGTGAATGCCAATTTTATTTTGGTGGTGGTAGTTAACTCCAATTTACTTTTGGATGTTTTGTTATATATCAAGATTAAAGGGTACTTATGTAATTTATATCAAGTTAGAAGAGTCTAATTAGTTAAGTATAATAGTTAGTAGATTATATATTATAGTAGAGGTTTGTGAAGTAGTTTGTATTCCTAATTGGTTTAGGAGTTTTAGTAATAGTAGCTTCTTGATTCCTATTTTTTTAGGATTTCTTATAGGTTAAGTTAGTTTTAAGCAAGTTTAGTTGTAGTAGGATTTTTTTTAAGGTTGCTGAGTTAAAGAGTTGAAGTTTTAGGGTGTGTTTAGGAGTGCTTATGAAAATGAGCTCTATCTTTTTACCTAACAAAAAATAATAAAATAAAGCAATAACAAGATCTTACAACATAAATTTTTCTATACTTTCTAATTTTGAAGTAAAATTTATAGAATATTATAGAAGGTTTATTGAAAAACGTGAAATGAAATGGAGAAGTGAAATGCGCTTGGCAAACACACCCATTTTCATCATGGATTAGTGAATATTGATTCTTTACTAAAAATGAGAAGATGCAAACTCTCTCGAACAAGTTGGAGGTTTGATGGAATCTTAATATGTTGGAGATGTAGACTCTGTCCGCTGAGTCAGAGCCTCAATAAGGCCTAGAATCCTATCAATCAGTATCAAGTTTGATATAACTGTAATCTATCTAGGTGTAAACTCTCTCTAATGAGTCGATGGTATGACCCGGCTTAAAATCGTATCATTTACTTTATGTTTGAGTGATATTTGTGGTACAAGTTTTCACAAAGCAAAAATATGACAATACATTTGTCAATATGATTCTACACTTCTAAAGTTGAATGTTAAATAATAGTAGAAATCCGCTTACCTATAATGATTGGAAATTATCAAAGATACTAATAATTTCTTGAACAGTAACTTTTCTTTGCTTTGTGCAATGAAAGCAGGTTCAATGAATGGGCGAGCTGGATTATTTGGAGGCTTTTCAAGATTCACAAGCCCATTACCAATATCAAGTATGGTTCCTATGGGATTCTTCTCTTGTATGGCATTAGGAGAAACTGGGGACTCACAATTAGTTGAGAACGTTGCAGAAGAATCAGTTCCATTATCATCATATGCATGGTCGGATAACCAGGTATACTTACGTCTATATAGTGTGGGAGTTCTGGCTTCATTTTGTAACATTTTGGTCAAATACTATCTCTGCTATTTTCATCAATGTGTCTTTTAATCTTAGTTCATCATATCTATCTTTGAGTTGTTTTGGAATGCACATAAGAAAAATACTCTGTGATAATAATCCTAGTATTAGTTTCTGCTTAACAAGAACATTTCTTCTCCATCTATGTAGACGCGAGAACTCTAGGTAAGTAGATGGAGATTCTAAAATTCTGTGTGTCTGACAATCACATACTTACAGACTTAAGAGACTACCATATATCCGTACTTCATAAGGTGGATGGATACACTCACAATATGGTTTTGGTAAAATGCAACATTGTGCTAGCTACCGTGCAAGTTATCCACTGTTTGGGATGAAGGTTGAGTTGACCACATCTGTTTTTGAAGGGAGTGGTATTGGTAATATCTTGATACATATGCAGGAGGATCCCAAGCTGTTTTTTTTTATGATACTTAGGAAAACGCATTCCTTTTTGTTTGTCTATGTCAGCCAATGATTAAACATTAGTCTCGTGATTCTGACAAGAATATGGCAATCAAGTTCTAAATCTCCAAAGTTTTAAGTTTATCTTGTCAATCTGCACAAGAGCATTATTAAATGTTACCAGATATGAGAAGCACTTGGGACGACCATGTTCTACTCATAGTTGGCTCAAATACTTGTCTACCAGCTTCAACTTCATCTAGCCAATGGTGGGCTAACTGAAGTTCCGTTTGTATTGCCATATTTGGAACGCTTCAATAACATAGTGCTTTTGTTGTTGAAGACTGAATGGAAAACTGAGCGAGTTCAGAGACCAAATTGACTATCTTTTCTTTTATTTTTACCTCCAGAAACCTCGGATCTGCATACTAGGAGGTGGCTTTGGAGGACTATATACCGCTCTAAGATTGGAATCACTAGTATGGCCTGATGGTAAAAGGCCCCAGGTAATTGATTTATGGCCTTTCGTGAATGTTCATCTAGTTATTTTATTTTAGTTTTTTTTACCATTGCTATGATGTACCACATCTGAAGTTAGATTTTGATTTTTTATGGCACAAGTTCTTCAAATCATAGGATTAATGGTTTAATTCATATTTGAGGAACCTTCTACATTTCCTGTTCAAAGAACTGGGAACTATAAGGAGTCAAATCCTAGTGCAGAAGAGCAAGTTTTGGGTTTGAAATGGGTACATGTTTTTAAATCCGAAAGCATTTACCCTTTTCTTCCTGACTACTATCTCTAACACAGCACTCCTTATACCTTGTGCAAAATCTTTGCGAGGAATTTGCCTATTATTCTGTGGTAGACTTGTTTTAGTGCATTTTCTGCAGTTGTTCCGTGCACATCTGCCTTAGCAACTTCTGCAAAAGCCAGTACCTAGGCAGTTTGTTAGCACAATGCATCTTATGGACAAGGGTGAAATCTAAAACTACTGAACAATTTTCTGTTTCATAGAGTTGTCTATTTTGCCTCTTTTTTTACTGACTACTATTTCCAAAGCAGCACTCCTTATACCTTACATGAAATTTTGTTAGAAAATTTCTATTATCCTGTGGTAGACTTGTTTTAGGTGCATTTTCTGCAGTTGTTTCATGAACATATGTTGAACAACTTCTGCAGGAGCCGATGCTTGAGCAGTTTATGAGCAGAATGCATCTGTTATGGACAAGGGTGAAATTTAAAAATAGAGAACATTTTTTCTGTTTCATACAGTTGAACCTACACTCTAAGAGATATGCATCACTTCACAACCTTGAGAAACTTTCCGGGTTTGAGTACTCTAGCGAGATACAACATCTACTTAGTTCTTCTGTGCTCTTTCTCCAGAAATTTGATTGTGGTGTTTTTTTTGTTGATAAGATAAAATGATTTTAGGTCGTAGTCTGGCTTAGTTTATTGATTGTTCTTAAAGTCCTAATTGTTCCTGAAGATGCCTGATTTAATAAGTTCACGACCCCCATTTATTTCTCAAATCCACAGGTTGTTCTTGTAGATCAGTCTGATCGTTTTGTTTTCAAGCCGATGCTGTATGAACTTCTTTCTGGAGGTATTGTTGTTGCATTGTAAAATATAGAAGAATGTTTTATGATTGCTATTTGAATGAATTTTCTGCTACTAGTATATGATTTTCTATTTATTGGCTTTTGGAACTATGCTTTTGTGTGATCAATTGCAGAAGTAGATGCCTGGGAAATAGCACCATCGTTTGTGGAATTGCTGAAATATACCAGTATACAGTTTATCAAGGATAGAGTGAAACAATTGCACCCTTTTGATCACATGAGTTTGAAGGGGCTCGAAAGATCTTCTCCTGGAGGAATGGTTGTTCTTGAAAGTGGAACTGCCATTGAGTACGACTGGTAAGTTCTTGAAAAATTTATTCCTGTGATGAGCCTGTAATTTTAATTTTCAACGCAAATTCATTCCCATGAGTATGTATCTCAAATAAAAACCATTTGACACCTAACTCATGCAGTTCAAATGTGATGCAAGCATGTAAGGCTATATGGACTGGTCATTGTAGCAAGGGATGGTGGTTTTGAACTTCCATTCCCTTTCCAGAGCCTTATTGCTCTTCTCCTTACACAAATCTTACATGAAATGTTGATGCTTAGGCGCACACATGAAATTGGCAAAATATCTCTTGCAAGCAAGGCTTTTTGTCAATTGTACACAGTAGCAGGTTTTCTAATTTTCTAGAGTTATAAACAAATGAAATTGATGATATGGACATGTTATTTACTATGCAGCATGCTATTTACAACTTAACATGCAATAGTAAATTTGTTTGATATACCTGTATTCTAATATCTGAGATCAAGTTAAATGTTACAACTTAACTAAAGCTTATATATAAGTACAAGTGAATTTACGGGAGTGGACATACATGTGTGTGTTATAGTAATGTGTAGTCGACCTATTGTATAGTTACATTATTAATCTACTTCTCTTTTCAACTGGGCAGCCAGGTTGGTCCTAGCTCTAGGAGCAGAAGCTAAACATGATGTTGTACCTGGTTCTTTGGAATTTGCTATTCCTTTCTCGACTCTTGAGGATGCACTTGTAAGCTGCACTTTTACTAAATTCATTTTTTAGGGGAATATAACTAATACAAAAGAAACTTTGCAGCAAAACTCCATAACCAGCATCTGATTTGTTAACTTTTTTAATCGGCTTAATTTGCTACATGCCTGTCCTAAAAACTTTCAAGTGTCCATTCATGCAGTTCTATAATTTTATTAGTGATTTGTTTTCTTAGGACGACTATCATGTTCATCTGTTGAGCTAACAAAAACAGTTGGTTGATAACTGCATGAGATAGCATTTTTTATGCGAAGCTTGTACCTTTACCAGTTACGTAGCATACAGGATTTATGTAGAAGTAACAGTCATTATTTTAAAGCTGAAAATACGAAACACTTACAAAACACTTTATCTAGTTCAGAACAACAAGTTAAATGTAGATAAAGTTGTCTTATTAGCAAATGGATGTTGATGTTTCATTTGTAGTCATTTGAAGCAAGTGCTTAAATTTGAGGCGTCGAGAAGTATGCTCATTTTGGACTGTAATTAGAAAGATCTCTTGATATGTGTAACCACTGACAATTTATTAATTGGTGATCGTTTCTTTGATGAATCTGTCCTTCTAGAATTTATGACGATAAATATATATATAGTAAGGGAACTATACATATGTAAATTTTCTATTCAAGATTCCAGGACGTAATCTAGATAAACGGTCATTCGGTTTCATTTAGGCTATTATTTTTTTGTCAATTGTGGGGTATCAAGATTTCTTAAAAGTATATCCATCCGACACAACATCAATTGCTCTTGATTCCGTCCAAGACATGGAGAACCACAACTGGCTCAATAGTGGCCGCTACAAAACTGAATCAGTTTTCTTAGGAACCAAACAAACTGACTGTCTTAAATCCATTAGCTTAATTCAATTGTATCTGGCCTGTTGATTGTATTCTTTTCTAACCAAAATTGCAAATAATTCATGCCTTTTAGGGAATTGTTTTCGTTTCTTTTACCTGAAATTTATTTTTGTAGTTTAATTTGAATTTATTGTAAGTTTTGTAACACCATAATTAGACTCAAAACTTGAATCATGCTAAGCATAATGACTAAATCAGATTTATAAGTGTCGATAATGTTCTTTCTCATACATTTACATGGGTTTGTCATACAGTTTAGTCAACCATGAATTAGAACTTTGTCGAATAGTTTTTACAAACACCAAAGAAATAAACATAAAACACTAATTTATATCTGGGCCCCACAAATGAGCTAATTGTGGCTCTCCATGAATCAAAAACTTCCATCCCACTGCTTTTAAAGGGTATGTCTTGTTCTACTTCTTTAACCAATTCTTATTGTAAATAAATAGGGTTGGCTATATGGATCCTTCTACTGAAATTCTATATCATAAGATTTTATATGATTTTGCAAGCGGCAGCCAACCTAACCATGAATCTCTTCCTTATCCTGGGCTTGGTATCTGCTATGTTAAAGAACGCACATAGGCAGAGTTTGCGTCTAATATTTGTGTATTTTGATATTTTAATATTACTAGATTTTGACAAATCTCATTTAGAACTTAACAAGTTCGTACCGTGTATAATTTTAGTGCATTCTGCGGCTTATGCCTTTGCTTTAAATAACAAATATACTTTTTAGTTGACTTCATAGGATCCATTACTTGTAGCATCTTACATCATTGCAATTTGTTTTGCTTGCGCGCTAATTGAACCCATGTTCTTTTGTAACTTCGTTGGATCTGTCTTGAATTAAGGCTTTGGGCACTATTTTAACTAGGGAGTTAAAGGGCTGTAATCTTTTCTCCTATACAGGAATCTTGTCAATGTTTGTTGTTTCTGCTATGTGTATTATCTATACAACTGAAAGAATGTTTCTTCAGAATCTGGAATATACAAGTGCTTATACACACGATAATAGTTGGTATTAGAGTTTTATGTTAGTTGTATCTGCCATTTTTTTATACAAAACTTTACTTCTTGAGCCGATGAAAAATTCTTGGTTGTCTCATACCAACTACTTATCTTTCTAAATCACTAATTTTATGGTGCAGAAAGTTGACAGCAAGTTGAAAGAGTTGGAAAGAGAACGATTTGATAGTGGTTCAGTTCCCATTTGTGTTTCTATTGTTGGTTGCGGTTATGCTGGAGTGGAATTAGCTGCCACAATCTCTGAAAGATTAGACAATAAAGGGATAGTTCAAGCAATTAATGTCGAGAGTACAATTTGCTCGAATGCTCCTGCTGGTAACAGAGAATCTGCTTTAAAAGTAAGGATTCTTGCTACTTATGCTTGTAGTAGATATACAAAGTATTTTAGAATCTACAAATTTGTTTGATATCGTGGTATTCTGCTTTCTATATTTTGTGCTATAGAAGCATGCGATCCCTCTCATGTCTTCATTTAGGGCACTATCCCGTATCTTCTTGTGTAGCAATGCAAATATACATATATATATATATATATATATACAGCCTCAATCTCGCCACCAACATTGTAGCTTTGCACTTATCTAGCACGTTGTTCATCACTTTTGTTTCCACGAAGGAGTCCGTTAAATCAAATGAGCTAAAAAGCTTGCACACATAAGAACTTAATAATATAGGACTAGCAAATTGATAGGAATAGTACAATTCTATCCGAATCTATCCGAAGAAGATAAGCAGGCAGCCCAGGATTGGGTGGTTAGCGCGTCCAATCCCAAATGGAAGGTTGGAATTTGATGTTGATTTTGATCTTCTGCATCTCTATTTCCTCGTTTGGTTTTTTATTATCAGGAATATGTTTTCCTCTTAGGTGTGTGCCCACATGCACACAGACGAGACACTTAGATGCATCAGCATGCTGCATGCATACATGCGCACATACCCATTTCTGCGCTCGATCACACACATGTAATCATGTCGAAGTACTTTTTAGTTCAGCTCGCTTTTTATTACTTGCTTGTATGTGTTCATGTCTTGGGTCTAATTTATCTAATTGTATGTATCAGGTTCTTTCTTCTAGGAACACACAGCTTTTCCTTAAGTATTTTGTTAGTGGCATAAAGGAAGCCTCTGACTCTGATAGAAAATCAGATCATAAATATATTTTGGAACTCCAGCCTGCTGAAAGAGGTCTAGGGAGTCAGACCTTGGATACAGATCTTGTCTTGTGGACAATTGGTTCGAAGCCATTGGTGTCGCAGTTGGAAACTAACAGTGAATCACAAGTTATACCTCTGAATTCAAGAGGACAGGCAGAAACAGATGAAACACTTCGTGTAAAAGGGCATCCTCGTATATTTGCTATCGGTGATTCAGCAGCTATACGGGATTCTTCTGGCAAGCTTCTTCCTGCAACTGCACAGGTTTTAAGAAGTAGTTGATGTTGTATGTTCTTCTGGATTCGCTTGTGTTTATTGATTTCTGACTTTGGATAGTTGCTTGTGAATGCCTCCGCTAGGTGGCATTTCAACAAGCAGATTTTGCTGGTTGGAATCTTTGGGCAGCAATCAACAATCGGCCTCTGTTGCCATTCAGGTTCAGTTCTTAGTTGAGGAAACAAAAAAATCATTATAGCTTGTTTATCGAATAAATGTTGCTCTTTTTAAATGCTTTGAGAACAAGATTGCTTACATGCTCGTATTACCCTAGCAAACCAGCCTATGAATTACTTCAAAATTTTGGATCAATCTTGAAATGAGCCTGTAGTAAGATGTTTGCAAAAGATATTTACCTTCATAAATATGACAGGAATCATTTTTTAAAAGGTCAAGAAGGTTTTACTACTTCTACTAGAGTTAACTGTCCTTCTTGGCTGGTTTTTTCGTTTTTGTAATGCAGGTTTCAGAATTTGGGTGAAATGATGACTCTTGGGAGGTTTGATGCAGCAGTTTCACCCAACTTTATTGAAGGCCTGACTTTGGATGGTTCATTGGGGCACACTGGTACCAACTTAAATTCCCTGACAGCTCTTAGAAGTTGCTTTTCTGAATTCTTTTTGTATGTTTCTTTTTTTAAAACTTCATTATTACAATTTTTTATGTGATGTTCTTCTTGCAGCTAGAAAGTTGACATACCTATTGAGGTTACCTACTGATGAGCATCGGATCAAAGTTGGGATAAGTTGGTTCACCAAGTCTGCCATAGATTCCGTTGCCCTATTACAAAACACTCTAACCAAGGTCCTTGCTGGATCATAAGGACTCATTTTATGATGCAAGCGCGTGAGAGAGGAATCATTCACATAAGAAGGTTAGAATCATAGTTCAAAGCACGTTTGTCATGGTTTTGACTTTAGAATTGATAAGAAATTAGTTTGTTTTGCAACTTCTTTTGAAATTATTTATAGCGGTACTCTTTCCTAAGTATCTACGTTGACATTTTCTATGACGACATTTTCAGGTGGCATTAGTGGATGCGGCTGGTGTAAATTTTGCTGTTCAAGTCAATTTTCACACAAACCATATTAGTGATGAGAGAAATTAATTTGTCAACTATGTTGCTAATTTTTCAATTCTAATATGATAAAATATATATTCATCAGGGCAGCAATTTGTTATTACAATGTACAGTAGCGGAGCACGTGTTGAAATTCATTCAACATCTAAGGTCTCTATTGGATTTGTGATATTGAAATTGTGGTTTAAACGTAAAACACATAATACCTTTGGTTGATGCATGTGTGATCAGTAGTAGCAGTCGAAGAATTTAGGCGAGTCTTTTGTCTCCTCCGTATGACATTACTGCAGGGGAAGGTGATCATCACTTTTACACTGTTTTTCAGGTTTTAGTGACACCTTTGATCTTAACTGATAGCAAAATTTCTTCCCGATTCCTGATAAGTGGTTTGGAGAAACGCTAGAAGGGACTGCTGGCACGTAGTACTAACCAATTGATGTTCCTTGACAACTATATCTTGGAGTCTTATGCCTTTATTAGTTTAGGTGCACAACAATACCACACCATGATTCATCTAACGGAAACTGTATTTAGGGCCTTTTGGTTGAATTTAAAAGTTTTAATATTTTTGACAAAAGTTATCTTTTAATTTTTTCAAAAAAAGTAGTTGTCAATTTTTTTAAAAAAAAAAGCCGTGTGTTTGGATAAATTTTTTTTTAAAAAAATTAAAAGTTGGAAATAGTATAGAAAAACTAAAATATTCTTTATAATATAATAGTTTATATTTATATAATTTATGAATATTGTATTATATCTTTATTTATTTTACTTGCATTTTATTTTAATACAAATTTATATTAATGAATATTTTGGAAATAGTATAATTTAAAAATTAATATTAGTTTATAAATATTTTAATTTAATATTAAAGATAAATAGGTGATTATTTACTTATATAATGATAATTTATTATACTTTAAAAATAATATTAAGTATTTTAAAATTTAAAGATTAGTTTGTGAAAATGTTTTTAAAGTTAATTTTAAAGATATAACTGCATTATTATTACTTAATGGCTGATTAATTATATTTTAAAACAATTTAATATTTTAAAATTATAAATTAGTTGTAAATATATTATTTAAGTTAATTCAAAAAATAAATACATTATTATTTACTTATTTAATGACTAGTTAATTAATTAAAAATTATTATAATGAATAAATAATATAGTTTTATAGCATTTAAATAAATATAGAAATAGTAATATATTCATATACTAAACAATTTCAAAAGTTAGCAAAAATTATGTTTTAACCCTAACGATTGATTTTGATAATAGCAATAATTAAGAATTATAGTTTATGATTTTGGTTGGACTAATAAATTATAATCAAGCTTTGTGTTTCACGAAAGATTTATTCTATATATATCAAACAACAAGCTAGCTATAGCACAAGTAGACTCTTGATCTACTGGCAGCTACCTAATAGCTAGCTATCTATTTGCTACTTATATGCGCATGAGCAACAGCCAAAGAATAGAGCACATATAGACTGAGGATTACAATCTTCAGCGAGCTAACAGCCAGCTATATTGTTGCTATCTGTATACGGCATCCATTCAGACGCGCATGAACAGAAGTCATATAACAGAGCACACATAGACAGAAGAACAGCAGTTGGACACATGCTATATCTATGATATTGAGCAAGAAACCAAACAGAGGATTACCATCATCCATATGAGTACAAACTTTAGTCATTGGCTCAAGATTTTATAGTGTTTATATTACCCAAAAAGTGTACACAAGTGATGCTATGGAAAGCAAGATAATGCAAATAGGAAGATCAACAACTAGTCAACCTTCAAATTCAGTTATTAGAGGAAGCAAGTCTTTGGCTATAAGGATGAACAGCAACTTTGGAAGAACTCAAACCAACTTAGAAAACTGGACTGCCAGCAGGAAGAAAGTTAACCAGATCATTGAATTCACTAAAGAGATTCACCATCCAGCTCAGCTCCAAGCAACAAAACTAGAAACACATTGCTAGGGTCCACATCATTTTTAATAAGCTATCTCAGTGAAGAAATTTAAAGAGAGAGCCAACTCAGCTGAAGCTAGCTGTAAATGATCAGGCGAGAGTTTCAAATTTCTTTTCTCCTTACATTTAATATTGATGGCAAGATTTGCACTAGACCAGTAAAAAGAAATCATGAGACAACTGATTGACTACAGAATGCATTTTCATCACAACCTTGAAAATCTATCACTGCTAGGAGACTCCAACGGGAAGAAGAGCCATCTGCAACCTAAACATAATATAAGAAGAAAAGGAGCTGTAGAATCAAAAGTAACACACTGAGCAAATTCAAACAAAAAAAAAAAAGAAGAAGAAGAAAACAAGCATTACACTGATCCAAATCCTCAAAGAAAAAGATCTCTTATTGTTGTTGATCACTGAACACAATCTCTGGCAGCTTATTGATCATCTTTATAGCTAACTTTAAGTTCATTTACTACTTTGAATTGATTCTTGCTTAATCTTGTGCTTTAAATTTCTATTAATCAATGGTGAAGTGATTAATAGGAGTTTGTTAACTTTGTAACTAAACTAGCTAACTAGCCAGGAAGACTTGTATGTCCAGTAGGTTGCATGGGATTGTGTATGAGCAAACCCATAAGAGCAAGTGTGCTTAGTGAAACACTTTGCTCTTGATAAGTAGCTTGTAAAAAGTTAATTGAAACCTTAGCTTTTTTGATAGAGCACTCGTGGACGTAAGCAAAAAAGTTTGCCGAACCACATAAATCTCCTTAGTAGCTCTTACTTAAACTGTCTAACTACAATATATACTTTACTAGTTTCTGTCTGCAAGACTCATCATACGTACAGTCAGTTGACTACCTACTCTATGTAGGAATTTTTTATTTTACCAAATTTGTTTATTATCAATCCAATTCATCCCTACTCTCTTGAGTTAATTAACTAAACTAAAAGGCTGAGTAAATACCTACAACAGAAGAAGTATTGAAATATGAACATATTCTGTTTGTCTAGAGTGAGCCAGTGCCTAAGACAACCTCATGATACTTTCATTCTTCTTTTAATCACTACTTTCAGCAACCTATCTCAAAGAGTGTCAACGAACATGGAAAATATGAGCATAGAATTAGACCAAAGTAATGATCTATGAATGAAATAAATAAATAAATAATTGTGATTCCTAGCTCATAATAAATCGATAGATTTGATAAGAAAATACACTGCCACATACAAAAGTTTAGATTTGAGGGTCGATGAAGATCTACGCCCTTACACCAATCACTATGGCAAAAACTTTCTCATGTTCCAGCACTCAACTTCAATCCAATCGTTTCAAACAAGTAGAAATAAAAAGAAAAATTATTTGAACTTTTAAAGAAGAAGAAGAATTTAATCACCTTTTTGTAGTCACACTCGCAAGCTCGATTGGCGATGCATAGCGGCTACAGAGTTAGCAGTGGTGAAGAGAAGGAGGCGAGGAAGTAAAGATCGGCATCGGAGATTCGCCGGAACAAGAGATCGACGGAGAAGAAACACACCGAGCGGAGAATAAAACCCTAAGAATCGGGTTTGCGAGAGAGATGAAAATGGTCAGATGAGTTGCTGATATATATACGTATGTAATTTTGTTAACTTAGCAAGGTTGCAAATGTTATTTTCCATATGGAGATAAAAAAGTCGCGCGCGACTTTTCAAAAAAGTTACACAGCGTAACTTTTTTTTTGTAGCTTATAAGTTACAAAAGTAACTTATAAGTTATCCATCCAAACACCTCTTACCTATTGTTTGGATCCAAACAACTCCTTAGCTAGGCACCCTGCATCACTGCCAATAGTGAATGAGATTCTCCTTTAGTTGTCTGCAAGTTTTATTCTGCTTTGAATCTGGATGGATCCCTTACTCTTCTAATGTCTCGAATACGAATTCATAGAAGGTAAACTAGAATTTGGTTAGAATGCCAGAAAAATAATCATGACAAGAAAATCTTCACATTTACAACAAATTCGGTAAACTATGCTAGAATCATAGATGTCGACTTTTCCTATTTGTCGACTTTTCTAGCTTTTGTTTTTCATCATTCATTGCCTTGTAGGTAAACTATGCTAGAATCCAATGGACGGATAAGATATGGGAATTTTCCCTGGCAAGAGCAGAAAACTAGCAGAAGTTGAGCGATCTTTAATTTTTGTTGTTCTACTTTCCACCTTATACAATGTTATCAGTTAAATATGAATATTATAAGAATGGTAAATAACCCTCCGTAACTCGGGGGCATTATCATCCTATCAAAATAAAGTTCACACTTATTTGAAATTATTTTCACCCACAGACATTTCAAAATTAGCTAGGAGCTTCCCACGGGGCGGCGCGAAGGGCTTCTTGCTTGTTTTCAAGAAAATGCATTTTTTTAAAGCAGCTTTTCTGAAAAATAAGAATATTTTGGAGGGTTTTAGAAAACAAATTTTATATTTTTTACCTAAAAAAAATAAAAATAAGTACTAATAAGATCTTACTATTTAGAGTTTTCTATACTTTATAAATTTAAAAAAAAATCTATGAAATATTATAGAAGGTTTATTAGAAAAAATAAAATAAAAATTTTTTTTTTCCAAAAAAAGAGTAAAAAATAAAGTCAAACATGCAGTTAATTAGGATCTATTGGTTTCAATGTCATATATTGCTGTAAGTTCTTACATAATGAAATGGTGCAAAACTTATCATGAGTCTTCATGATTTTTTGAATAGGTGGGTAATGCTTTCCCTCATAACTAGACGACGTTTATTGGAAAGATAGATTTTATGTGGAACTATACTGTGATCTTTGATATGCATAACTATTCGTTAAGTCCTTATATGAACTGCAGTATTTCTAAATTTCAACTCTAAAGATTGCTCCAGTGCTCAGAACTATTCCTCTTTTGCAAAAAAATCAGGTCTATTAAATTCGATAACATTTGCGCTACTCAATGTCAAGAACTCCACAAAACTAATTCTTCAGCTGCAGTAAGATTATAAAACCCTACCACATTTGAACTTTCAAAAAATGCAACTCCACATATAGAACTCTTCTTTACTCATGGATTTTGAATTCACTAACAGCATGGTTCTTGAGTACTATAAAGAAAAAAGGAATACAACACTTGATTTTGCAATGATCACTTATGTGACGACCTACTTGAACCTTGCGGAGCGACGTTAGAAGGTGCTTCACACTGTTCTTCATGGGAAGGTTGTAGGTAGTTTAATTATAATGTTATCATCATAAATTTATCGTAACATTTTCCCACATATTTTTTAATCTATGCAATTTTATCAAATAACAAAGTAGTTGGGGATATTTAGGAATACTTTTGAAAATGAGTTTTTCTGGAATGAAAGATATTTAAAATCTTTTTATAAAACAACCTCTTTTTTTTAACCTAAAAAAGTAATAAAAATAAGTAATAATAAGAACAGCAATCAGTTTAAAAGATTTTCTTGTATTTCCTATATTTTAAAAAGATTCTGTAGGAAATTGTAGAAAGTTTACTGAAAAATATAAAATAAAAAGTTAGAATGAAAATGAGTTCAAAAGCTTAGCCAAACAGCAATCAGTTAGAATTATAGCCCTAAAATTCTATGCGAGATGTAATCATTTATAGTGTTGATGCTGGTGTTGGCTTAATAGTAAATAGATTGATCTTATATTGAATAAAAATAAGATGAAGGGAGTTAATATAAGAGAGTGTTTCATAACCTATTGGCTTAAGCTTTTTAGTTGGACTAAACTTTGTAGTGTATAGGACGGACCCTTCAAGTATCTTATTTTGATTAGCTCCTACGGATTGTATCTCTCCATTAGTGGTATCAGAGCCAATGGTTTGGCTAGAAACCCGATGCACGTATTAGTTCTCATTAACGTGGGCGAGCAAGTTAAGAATAATGTGACTCATATGGCCTTCCGCAGGGTGTGAGAGAGGATCAGAGCAAGTTAGTTTCTGATGACTGGCGCCTTATTGCGTAGGAACGATTTACAAGTGAAGAGATAAACAAGTTAAAGAATCTTGACTCGTTAGTTTTCGCATAGCGAGCGATGATTTAAAGTTGCTATGAAGGCTGGTTATTGGTATACTGTAACGATACTCTGAGCGGAGTGGCTGGGATTCTAAGTGATGGATATACTTGGTACGTGATAGAGTGCTCGGATGAGGAGAAATATAGCTGACTCACTCTTGAGGAAGAGATTGTTAAATTAAGAGTGAGTATATTAGTCCCATATTGAGTAAAGATAAGATAAAAATGGGGTTAATATACTTGACAATTCTATAATCCATTGCTTTAAACTTTTGGGTTGGATTAGGCTTTCTATTGTATTGGCCATACTTTTCACGTGTCTTATTTTGATTAACTCTTTCAATTATATTTTTCCAATAGTGGTATTAAAGTTGAGGTTATAGACCGACTTTAATAAGATATGACAATGAGAAGTTTAGCAAGAATAATTTTTCATTACGGAAGATAAAGATGATGGCAGTTCTCGCTAAAGAGAATACGGATGTGGCCATTGGGTGTACGGCAGTCGTAAGGTGTAGCAGCCATAGAGGTGTGGTTGTGAGTTGGTGCAGCAATCGATAAGGAGTAACAGCAGTGCTATATGACAATTGAATCTCGACCGATTGATTTGTTTGCGCTTCAAAAGTAAGAGAGATTGCGTCAAATCTTTGTGAAGGTCATCCCTCATTGAATGGAGAATTTGTATGAATTGAATCTCAAAAGGCAAGAGGAGGGAATTAGTTTGTTATTATTGAGCAGAAATTGGGAGCTACTGCTTCACTATTTACTATTTATCTTTTGTATATAGTAATGTGTTTATACATTTTTATTGGTTGATTTTGTTCCTCTTTTGATGCGGCAACAAATGGGCAGCAGAGTTCAAGTAATTAATTGCAACTCATAAGATGAGTCAATTAGTGGAGCTGTAACTCATAATAACAAAGGTGGAAGAGGTTCCCCTAGTGATCGGCAAAACCTCTACACAAGGGTACGTTCAAAAAATTTTCAATCCACTGCTTATAGGATCACATAATGATGTTTCATGTTGCTTATAAGTAAGTTTTGTTAATTGTTTAATTTTTGGTTGCAGAAAAGAAGGGCAGGAATTTATGAGAGGCTAAAGATCTTGCAAAACCTTTTGCCTAATTGAACTGAAATATACGTATATATATGTCTTCGTCTTCTGATAGCTACATTCTGTAACTTATAAACTTCATTTTAATTCCTTTTGAGGAATTTTCTCGAATTAAGTTTTGTGTCCTTACCCATTATCGGCTTCATGTTCATGTTTAAGACCTACAGTTGTTTCTGGGAGTTTTGGTGAATGTTATATATAATATTTTGGTGAATGTTATATAATTAAAGAGTATCTATTGAATGTATTTATAATTTTAATGAATACTTTTAGTAGGTAAAATCAGATTACCTATTGAAAGTTTCGGTGGATAAATCTAAATTACCGACTGAAAATTTGGTTGGTAAATTCTACTGACCAAAAGTTTGGTTACTAAATTTATGGACTGAAATTTTGGTTGGTAAATTTACTCACTGAAGTATTGTAGTCGGTAAAATTTTGTAGAATACCGACTGATTCATTTTGTAAGTCGGTAAACGGATTGGCGACGGTTGTTTGCTGACGATCTACTGACCAATCTTATCTCAGTCGGTAATAGCATCTGCCGACGAAATTTTAAAGAGTACCGAATGAAGCAAGCCGTCGGGATAGGGTAATTTTATTGTAGTAATTCTTCTTTTATTCATATTGAGAGAATAAATGTATAAATAACTCTTTACAAGGCTATAAGATTTATGTTGAAATTCGGACTCTTTAATTTTAGAAAATAGAGAAGAAAATGACGTAAACAATCAAAAAATCACGTCCTAATTATGTATAGAAAAGGCAAACATTAGTTTATGCCAGTTTTAAATTCATGATCATTATGAACTCTACCGTAACTAGTGTCATCCACATAGTGTAGATTCTCTCTTTTACTACCACGCTAAATGATTATCCTGTGTAAATATCTTGAAACAAACAAACATCTATATATATATATATATGGTGAAGATATGCACACTCCAGCTACTGTACGCGCACTCCACCACTCCAATTGTGAACCGTCCGATCGCATATCGGACGGCTCACAATCAACACAAATGAGAAACTTACGGGATCACTGTGAGGGACACGTTCGTCATTTCGCGTGCCTGTCTACAGTGATCCCGTAAGGGGTCCGTCTGCAAACGGTAGCTGAGTGCCTCCCTCTCCCCGTAGCCTTCCTCTCTTCTTTCATTCTCTTCGTCTGCAGTCTGCATTCTTCCCGACGCCCCTCCAAGCCAGCTCGAGTAATCTCCGGCCAGTTTTTCGAGCTCATGCTGCCATTCCTTCATCTTCTCCTTCCTTTCATTTTCTCTCAAAAATTCGCTCCCGAAACCGGAGTCGATCGAAACCCCTATCACGTCCGAACCTTCAATCGCCGGCCGGCGATCTTCAATTCGAAACCAGAACCTCTTTTTCTCTTCTCCTGCTCCTTCTCTTCCTATTCCCGTCATAAATTTCATCAATTACAGCCCGTCGGCCGTTTTCGTTGTTCGTCGTGAGACTGTCGCCGTGCCGAGTGCGATAATTGTGTGAAAATTTTCTTTTAATATGATTTCGTTATGATTTATTTGTATTTTTGTTATATTATTTCTTGATTATTTGAATTGATTTTTGTTGGAATCGTAGGCGAATTCATCTATCGTCGGCGAATTCGTCCATGTACAACGATGTGATGTAAGTCTTTATTTTAATTTTTATTGTTTTGCAGTGAGTTGAGATTGCCGGTGCATTCCATCTGCCGTGTTCGGACCTGAGCCGGAGAAGGAGGAGGTGCTGTTGGAGCACTACCCGAGTCTGAAGAAAAAAAAAATGAAACCTTCAGAGAACCTGTTAATGAATGCCGATTCTTCAGTCGTCTTAGCATTCCATTTGACTTGGTTTTCTTTTTTTTTTCTTTTGCTGGTAATGAATGACAGATTCTTCAGTGGTGTGAATGCCAAAGCCATTAACGAGGGTCGTCCGTCTAGAAGCGTTGTGAATGCAAAAACAGATGTTGTGAATGCATGTAGAATATGGATTGAAAGCGAACCTGTTAATGTTCTGTTGAACTGAGCTATGCATGCTTTAGATTGTGCTGTAAATCCTGAGCTATGTTTGCTCAATATTAGTCTGTAAAATGAGCTATGTTTGCTCAAGATTATAGTTATGAAAACTGAGATGTTTTTGCTCAAGATTATTCTGTAAGAAATTGGTGAATGTAATGCTCATATTCGAATGAAATGTGAATGGTGTTATAATCCAAAAATGGCTTGTGAATGTGAATGTGTTTGTCCTTTGGTGAAATGTGAATGTGCTTGTGCAATGTGAATGTTATCGTCCAAATTCTGTAAGAAATTGGTGAATGTAAGCTCAATGAGATATTTTTGTCTAGAGTGAATGCTATCATCAATGCCAGCAATAGAATGAAGCCTCCTGGTAGATAGAGTACCAGGCCAGTGAGCAATGAGCTAGCATAAACCAGCTGCCAGTGAACTCACTGGATGCTCACTGGCCAGTGAGCTCACCGGTCTCCGGCGATGCAGCTGACCATTCTCAGGCCAAAATAAACTACAATTTTTATTTTTTTAATGTAAACAACAGTTTTACAATGCTGTTTAAACAGATTTAGCATAACGAATTGTTTTTGTTTACAATACAACTTAATAAATCTGTTTTTATTTTTTTTGGTCCACATTGAGCTTCCAGTGAGCTCACCGGTCTCCGGCGATGCAGCTGACCATTCTCCGGCCAAAATAAACTACAGTTTTTATTTTTTTATGTAAATAATAGTTTTACAATGCTGTTTAAATAGATTTAGCATAACGAATTGTGTTTGTTTACAATACAACTTAATAAATCTGTTTTTATTTTTTTTGGTCCACATTGAGCTTCCAGTGAGCTCACTGGCTTTTGTCCAAAGTATTTTTTTTTTTCTATAGCAAATAATTATACAATGCTCAATAGATTGAACATAACAATTTTTTTTTTTTTTACAATGAAACTTAAGATTGAGCTTCCAGTGAGCTCATTGCAGCTAGCTAGTGAGCTCACTGTAGCTGGTGAGCTCACTAGATGCTCACTGGTCTCCGGCCAGTGAGCTCGTTATTCTCAGGCCAAAAAAAATTTTAATTTTAAATTTAAACAGTTTGAGTAACAATTTTACAATACAGTGAAAAACAGATTGAACATACCATTTTTTTTAACAATGAAACTTAAAAAGATTATGTACAACATCTATATGCTTACCAAAAAATGTCAAAATGATTTCATCATTCTACTCTAAATCAACAGCTAAATCTTCTTCATCGCTGTCATCGTCTTCACTTGTGTCTTCGTCTTCCACATCATCTGTACCGGTAACTATCAAGTAAAAGATTGATAGCCAAAGTCAAGTAAAATTCCACCATCAAAGTTAGTAAACAAGGAATCAAAAAATAAGTAAATGGTTATACTTACTTGTCTTTTTCTTTCTATTAGGATTTTCAGGACAGTTTTTTTTATCATGCTTAACACCAGACTTATTACAGTAAGCGCATCTTCTGCCTGTTTTTGCTTTGGCTCTCGCAATGGCTTTCTCCAAACCTCCTTTCATTCGAGTACTACCCTTGCAAGCCCTCCCTTCTTTATTTCTGCCATTCTTTTGTGAGATGTTAGGATTCAAAAGTAAAACTTGAGAGGTTCCAATATGCTCTTCTAAGCTCTCACTAGTAGTACATGGATTGTTAGCTGAAACATTATCCTGATGATTAGTTTTTATTACTTCCTTAAGTCCTTGGGAAGCCTCTTCTAATTTTTTCAACAACAATTGGTATCCATCATTAGTTTCCGCCGCTTCATAAATCAATTGGTTGAAAACCATCTGTAGTTGGTTAGTTCTCAGTAACTCAGTATTCTCATGGCTATTTATAAGTCCACCATCGTATGTAGCTCTATACTTATTAGCCCTCTTCCTCCATCGCTCAAGAATAAAATGATTTGGTATCTCTATATCTCGACTCTGAAAAATCTTCATCAGGTGTCCACAAGGAATTCTCATAATTTAAAAAAAATTACATTCACAGTTACCTTCCTTTGTGACTGAATTAAATTTCACTTTCCACTGACGCTGATCACCTTCCATTCGGGACTTATAAATATAAGTCGTGTACCCATCACTACCCCTTTCATCATCATGCAAAATATACTCAGCTTGAGCTTTCTCAAATTCTTTTTTGAATTTATCATACACATTTCTTGTATATGCTGTTGCTGCACTTTTCAAAACATATGAATTGCCTTCTACAATGCGACACAAGTGTTCACTAACATAATCCTCTTTTTTTTCACTTTCAACAAGTTTTTTCAAGAACTTGTCGTTCTTCACAACAAACTCTCGAAGAGTTGTTGTTGGTTTGAAAAAAACTTTTGTAGATAGCATTCATACCTTCGGAACGCCCGGTAGTATTCATACCGGCATAGAAAGTATTCAAGTGATACACTGGCACCCACTTTTCTCGAATCTTGTATATTTCTTTGAGCCATTCATTATCCTGCAACTCGTACGTAGACATCAATTTCTCCCACTTCAACTCAAAAGTACTAGAGATATAACTTTCCCGAATACACCTCTCGATATCTTTTTTTAATTTAGAGCTCTTGAAATAAATATGGGAAAGCTTTTCAGGGAATTTGTTCAATATATGCCACAAATAAAATCTATGCCGAGTAGTTGGAAAAACCTTCGCAACAGCTGCAGTTATAACTCTGTCTTGATCTGTCATGATTGAAAATAGAGCACGTCCTCCCATAGCTGAAAGCCATGTCTCAAAAAGTCACTCAAAAGACTGTTCAGTCTCATCTAAAAGTAGTGCACAACCAAATTGAATTGACTGCATATGATGGTTTATCCCAGTAAATGGCATTTCATATGTATTCTTGCGATAGGTGGTGTCAAAGAAAATTACATCACCAAAATACTGAAATTGAGTGCGCGATCATCTACCCAGAAAAAATTTATTGCTCTAGATTCACTGTCAATTTGTATTGCATAGAAAAAATTTGGGTCTTCTATGCTCTTCTTTTCAAAGAATTTAAGCGCTGCTGTAGCATCACCACTAATAGGCCCGTCAAGTATATCTGTAACTTTACTTACAGGTACGCCTTCGTCCCTCAATAAGTTAATCAAACTCTTAGCTGCAGTAGGAATATTTCTGCAAACAAGCATCCGCATTCTTTTTGCAGGACTAACTAGGTCGTGATTGTGACTACCTTCATAGCCCACCACCTCCCACAATCCAGAAGATTGTCTTTTCACTCTCATTTTTGCAGGACATTCACATTTTGCTGTACTCGTGCTTCTCTTCTTTTGTACTTCTTTCGCGAAACCATCATCTGTCTTTCCGTCTCGATGGCCCCTATATTTTCCAAAACGGGAACAAGTCATTTCACAAATACTCACTTGATCTGAATGAGCAATTCTTTTTTGTGTATTTCGAATAACAGTGCTAAAACCTTCTGCTTTTCCATAATTTATATAAAATTCTTTCGCAGCTTCGAGAATTTGAAATGTCATTCCTAAACAAGGCAATTTGAGATTCTCCTCTACAACGTTTGGAGTTGAAAAAGATGAAGAGCCGGCCTCGAAACCTAAAGGATACACCAAAAAAATTTTAATAAGCAAAAAGAAAAATAAAACCCAGTATTGAATGGGAAAAAACACCACAAAATTTGATGCTTTGAAAAAAAATACCTTCAAACTCTTGAGCCATAATTCGAGAGTTTGAGGATCAGTTGTCTTGAATAATAAGATAAGAAGATTAGTGTAAACTAGAATCACTACAGTAAAGAGGAAGAACACAAAAATTTCTCCTGCGTAGAACAGAGGACTTCTTCCGCATAAACTGAAAGCCAGACGTAAAACAGAGGGAAACAATAGATGTATGAAATGACAAAGTTGCCCTAATGGGGTTTTTTATCTGTTTTGATTTTTTCGCTTTCTTATTTGAATGTTTTTTTTCCCTTTTTTTTTCAGGAAGAACGTAGACATGTAGAGAATGCATTACGTAGACCACTGAGCTGCAGTGAGCTCACTGTTGCTCAAACTGTTTAAATTTAAAATTAAAATTTTTTTTGGCCGGAGAATAACGAGCTCACTGGCCGGAGACCAGTGAGCATCTAGTGAGCTAACTGGCTAGTGAGCATCCAGTGAGCTCACTGGAAGCTCAATCTTAAGTTTTATTGTAAAAAAAAAAAAAATTGTTATGTTCAATCTATTGAGCATTGTATAATTATTTGCTATTAAAAAAAAAAATACTTTGGACAAAAGCCAGTGAGCTCAAATGGCCAATGAGCTCACTGGCCTGCTAGTGAGCTCACTGGAAGCTCAATGTGGACCAAAAAAAATAAAAACAGATTTATTAAGTTGTATTGTAAACAAAAACAATTCTTTATGCTAAATCTGTTTAAACAACATTGTAAAACTGTTGTTTACATAAAAAAATAAAAATGTAGTTTATTTTGGCCGGAGAATGGTCAGCTGTATGGCTAGAGACCGGTGAGCTCACTGGCCGGACACCAGTGAGCTCACTGGCAGCTGGTTTATGCTAGCTCACTGCTCACTGGCCTGGTACTTTATCTACCAAGAGGCGTCATCCTATTGCTGGCATTGATGATAGCATTCACTCTAGACAAAAACATCTCATTGAGCTTACATTCACCAATTTCTTACAGAATTTGGACGATAACATTCACATTGCACAAGCACATTCATATTTCACCAAAGGACAAACACATTCACATTCACAAGCCATTTTTGGATTATAACACCATTCACATTTCATTCGAATATGAGCATTACATTCACCAATTTCTTACAGAATAATCTTGAGCAAAAACATCTCAGTTTTCATAACTATAATCTTGAGCAAACATAGCTCATTTTACAGACTAATATTGAGCAAACATAGCTCAGGATTTACAGCACAATCTAAAGCATGCATAGCTCAGTTCAACAGAACATTAACAGGTTCGCTTTCAATCCATATTCTACATGCATTCACAACATCTGTTTTTGCATTCACAACGCTTCTAGACGGACGACCCTCGTTGAAGGCTTTGGCATTCACACCACTGAAGAATCTGTCATTCATTACCAGCAAAAAAAAAAAAAAAAAAACCAAATCAAATGGAATGCTAACACGACTGAAGAATCGGCATTCATTAACAGGTTCTCTGAAGGTTTCATTTTTTTTTTCCTTCAGACTCGGGTAGTGCTCCAGCAGCACCTCCTCCTTCTCCGGCTCAGGTCCGAGCACGGCAGATGGAATGCATCGGCAATCTCAACTCACTGCAAAATAATAAAAATTAAAATAAAGACTTACATCACATCGTTGTACATGGACGAATTCGCCGACGGTAGATGAATTCGCCTACGATTCCAATAAAAATCAATTCAAATAATCAAGAAATAATATAACAAAAATACAAGTAAATCATAACGAAATCATAGTAAAAGAAAATTTTCACACAATTATCGCACTCGGCACGGCGACAGTCTCACGATGAACAATGAAAATGGCCGATGGGCTGTAATTGATGAAATTTATGACGGGAGTAGGAAGAGAAGGAGCAGGAGAAGAGAAAAAGAGGTTCTGGTTTCAAATTGAAGATCGCCGGCCGGCAATTGAAGGTTCGGACATGATAGGGGTTTCGATCGACTCCAATTTCGGGAGCGAATTTTTGAGAGAAAATGAAAGGAAGGAGAAGATGAAGGAATGGCAGCATGAGCTCGAAAAACTGGCCGGAGATTACTCGAGCTGGCTTGGAAGGGCGTCGGGAAGAATGCAAATTGCAGACGAAGAGAATGAAAGAAGAGAGGAAGGCTACGGGGAGAAGGAGGCACTCCAGCTACCGTTTGCAGACGGACCCCTTACGGGTCACTGTAGACAGGCACGCGAAATGACGAACGTGTCCCTCACAGTGATCCCGTAAGTTTCTCATTTGTGTTGATTGTGAGCCGTCCGATATGCGATCGGACGGTTCACAATTGGAGTGGTGGAGTGCGCGTACAGTAGCTGGAGTGTGCATATCTTCACCCATATATATATATATGATAATATTGCAATTTAACTGTTTAGTAACTATCTAATAGAGATAATATTATTTGATAAATATTGGAATAAATAACCAAATAATTAGAGATAAAGAAGATGTCAGCATCACTATCCTAGCATCCATCAGTAAGTGTCACTATTGGTATATATAACACAAGTTCTAATTAGAGTAGTCATTATCTGAAAATTTTTATAATCAAATGTCATGTAATCCTGTTACACTAGAATCAAGAACTCATCTTTTATGTTTTAAAATCTAAAATAATAAGGCACGCCATTAGTTACTTGAAATTGAGGAATCATCAGTGTTAACCTCGGATAATAAGGATATGATAGGCAAGGAAACAGTAGGTGATGTTGTATGGGAAGAACTTATGCCTGCACGGCTAAGGAGTATTACTGATGTGTCACGACCCAACCCAAGAGCTATGACCGGCATTAGACTAAATTAAACCCAAGCAAGCTCAAACAAAGTCCAGCCAAGCCTACAAGAATTGACTTCAAAACAATACGTATAAAAGTTTTCAAAAAAATTTTGGTAGAACCTTTTTTGAAAAGTTAAGGAAAAACTTAATTGAATTAAACTAAAACCACAATACCACAAATTTCTTATAAACAATACTAAGACAAAATAAAAACATGCAAAGACTTAACAGTTTATACAACTGCTGCCCGCAATAATAAATCTCAACAAAAGGAGAAAACAAATAAATCAATGATCGAGTACCAAACCGACAATTTACAAATAACAATAAGAACAATACAGTCCTCGAGTGTGAGAGAGCCAACTAGATTAAATAGAAAATAACTACAATACTCATGGCGTGTCTTCAATCCACGACTGTGGAGTCCACTAAGTCAAATAAAATTCTATAAGATTGGGAAAGGCCAAGGAAAGGAAAGAGGGTGAGCCCAATTTTAGTGAGGTGAAAAACAGATGCATCATTTAAGATTTTTAATGCATTACCTAATGTTTGATTCCTAATTTCTACATGTACAAGAATGCAAGGATTGATCAGGAACAATCCTACCAAGTCCTGAATCGTCCCATATAGACTCTGTCCTTGGTAGAAAGAATACGATAAGAATGATATGCAACACACAACAATCCATTCCTTTTATGAGGCTATTATACTATGAAGATTCTCTATTCTAATGTTACATAGTTACGCATATGCAGTTAATGACTCAACTAAATGAATGTTGCATACGCTTATGCCAAACAATTGACTATATATTATTCTCAATGTCATATGCATCTTTATGTATGCCAACATATCCACTCATTTCAAGACCATAGTACATATATATATAAAATATCCACACCAGCAAGTATATTATAATAATATATGCAATGCATCATAAACGACCATATAGCTTAAGTGACTGAGTGAGACCACATCTCTAACTCGCATTATGTCACTATACATATCACACAAGCATTCATACATAACCTTAGAGTTAAACAAGCTCGGTGCCTAATATGTCCTGTGATCCACCGGCTATCTATATCTCATAGCTCGATGTCCGGTATGTCCTGAGACCCATCAGCTATCCGTATATCTCGGTGTCCAGTATGTCTTGAGACCCACTGGGTAATCCAACGATTGCGCTCGCTATCGTGCCCGAGCAGAAATTCGAGGGAATTGATAAAGGGAAAGGCTTTAGCAAGGTGAGGAGATGCTTTCCCTACCTTAGCGTCGTAATTTCGACGCAAAGCTCTGACGAAGTCTAGGGTTTCGTCGATGGCGATCAATTTGAATAAATCGTCTCATTTGAGTGAAGCCGATGAGAAAAAGAAGGTAGCCGAAGGAAGAACAGAGGAAAGACGGCGTCGGAGAGGGTCATTGTGCGCCGAAGGGGAGATCGCGCATAGGCATGAGGGCTCGGGTGGCTGTTGGTTGAAGAAGGAGAAAAAAGGGTAAGGAGAAGAAAATAAGAGAAGCAAGGAAAACATTGCATGTTAGGGCGTCTATCTCCAAGTATGGCTTAGTTTAGCCCACCACAAGTCAAGCTGTTACATGATGCTCCTTTAGAAATACTTTATTCCTACTTCTTTTTCTTCAACTCCTCCCATCACTTGGAGTATCTATAGAATTTGAATCATAAATCACATTACGGTTAAGATTACCACAAAGAGTGCATGGTCGTTTTTAATACTTTATTCCTACTTTTTAGTTTCTACTTCACTTGAGGCCTGGGATTCTTAGAAGCTACAGCAATAACTCCAGTGTTCGAGTGTATAAAATCCATTATGACCATCTGTCTTTGGGCCTCTCACAACTAATATAGATGGAAGATGCTTTTAATACTGAGATGGATATATTCACAATAGTTACCACGAGCCTTATCAAGACATTATCAAGTCTGGTCAGAAATATAGACGCGTTGTCTTCGACTTCCTTCTATCGGCCAATAAACGATTAGCATATGACTGTCAAGACCCAAAATTAGACGCTGATCGGCACTGGGCTAAATCGAGTCCAGAGAAGGTCCAAACTCGTCCCAATCCAGTAAGCCTAACCCAAAACTCAATAAAACTAGCAACTTGCCAATATCAAAAAAAATTTCGACATGATCTTCTCTAAAAACTCAATAGTAAGACCTTTGCAAACAACAATAACTATGTTTATCACCAGAAATCTAAAACAATAGAAAAAAACGACCAATATGAAAACTGGTTACACAAATACCACTAGTGGCTACCGGTAGCCGTAACACCTATTACAATCCAAAACAAATACTATCATAATACTGCATAGAATAAAGAATAAGAAAAGTCAATGCCCATCGAGAATTATAGAATTAACTATATGCCAAAAAATTTATGGTATACCTTCTGTACACTCGCGGTCCAGCAATACCGAATCTAATCAGTGCCCACTAGCTTCTAATCTATCTAGGGGAGGCCAAAGAAGAGAAAAGAGGGTAAGCCCAGTCTCAGTGAGGTAAAACAACCCCAATTTAGATAGCTAATGCATTAACTAGGTGTTATAGTGATATCTGTATGCAGCAAATGAAACGATAGATTAGATCAAATTCTACTAAGTCCTGAATCGTCCCATACCGACTCAGTTCTTAGTAGAGATAAGGTAATATGAAACAATATTATACAGCAATCTTAAGGCTATAATATATATATACATATACGTCGTGCACCAATGCAAACAAGTATATGTAATGATGTATGGGAATGCATCAAGTGTAACAGTCATAC
The DNA here is from genome assembly GCA_019914995.1 of Acanthochlamys bracteata. Classification (NCBI taxonomy): domain Eukaryota; kingdom Viridiplantae; phylum Streptophyta; class Magnoliopsida; order Pandanales; family Velloziaceae; genus Acanthochlamys; species Acanthochlamys bracteata. The sequence continues at coordinate 2,133,437 of CM034142.1, forward strand.
AAGATAGGCGACCGAGTGAGAACACATCTCCAACTCACATCATGCTACTAGATATATCATACAATCATGTATATGTAATACCTTTATATATCAAAGCCACAAGCAAACTCGATGCCTAGTATGCTCTAGGACTCACCAGCAAGCAATATCATCACAGCTCGATGTCCAGTATGTCTTGAGACCCACCGGCAATTCATATCTCATAACTCGATGCCTAGTATATCTTGTGACCATCTGCTATTCATATATCTCGGTGCCCAGTATATTCTGAGATCCACCGTATTAATATCTTATTCAAACATAGATAATATAATAGGTTATGATAATACCTATCAGATTCTGCATTGTCCGATACCAATGCAGTCCATAACAAGTAGATGTAATACAATAGGTTTTCACACAATGAACATGCTATACCCAATGCCTTCAATGCTATCGTGATTATACTTATGCATATATGAAAAGAAAATATTGATATATATATTGCATATTTGAAATGTAAGCATTGACACGTATTTCGAAATATTCTCCTAATACGCCACATAGTCTAAAATATGCGAACATGCTAGTAATAAATGTAAACATGATGTCAAATAAATATAAGCATGTACGACATATGTAGCATGAAGGATAAATCATAATATGTAATAAGAATAGCAAGTTATGTCAGAATTTCCAAAGCAAATGCTACCTATGCCGAAAGTCTAACGTTAATTTAGAAAGAAATGGTTGCACGGTAACCCTCACTTGTAGTCCAAGCAAGTATTTATATCAACCGTCAACTCTAAGCCGCACGGTCCGAACTCAAGTCACTCATACCACCTGACGTGCATACGGGCATATTCAATAACAAGCATGCTAACGAAAGCTAAATCAAATACTCGTAATAAATACCTAACTAAATTTGAGTCTAAGGCTCAATAGCATATGGCAAACCATTCTAAGATTTCATCTATTTAACTATTCATTTAATTTCCTATCCACTACACAATAAATATTAAGCTAACGAATCCAAGAAGCTTACCGACGAGGTGAGACGATAGAATGGTAAAACGACTTGAATCGGAGACAACTCGTGTATTTTCAATCCAACGATTTTCTAAAACGAAACGAATTAATAATTCATCTAACAACAATTTCAAATACGCGATGTAAATATTTTTAACTCACCTAATCGAGTCCCCGGAAAAGTTCACCGGATTCTGGCGATCTAGGGTTCCGGCCAAGAGCGTTCAAGGTAATGAAAATGAGCAGCACTGCCGGTAGAACCCAATGGAATAGACGACCGAGCTTCAATTTTGTTGCCGGCGGTCGGAATTGACAAAATAACATCTGGCGGTGAACTCACGCGAAATCAAGCGCATGAACTGAAAATGAACGCAAATAAATGAGGGAAAATACTTAGCAAGTTAAGAGGAATGTTTCTAACTACTTACCACGGCCGGATCACCAATGAAATGGCCGGACGAATTTTAAAAATTTGTCCCGCACAGCGTAGCTCGTTGGAAACGATAAGGACTGCCGAAATGAGTAGGAGGATGGCTTGAGAGGATGAAATGAAATGAATATTGCCGAAAAATGGTTGATTTCAAGCCAGAGAGAAGCTGGAAGGAGGAGAGCTGATGGGTTCGGGCAGAGCAAGGAGGAAAGAAGAAGAAAGAAAAATAAAAAGAAGGAACATTGCATGTTAGGGCCTCTATTTCCAACAATAGCTTTCTTTAGCCCAAAAAATATATATATAGAAATTACAATGGCATCCAATTGGATATTCATTTTTATGCTTTGCAAGTTAGCATAGACGGACCACAACTGATCTATCACCTTATTTCGTTTTAAATCATTGCAAGATAATTTATAAATCTATAATAAGTTATAACTATCTTAATAGGTTTTGGACACTATTACAAGTAGATAACTTAGGCGTACCCAAGATAGTGTCGTTCCTAGGAAGTGCATAGTGCAAATATATATAACGAGCGTGCCTTCTAAATATTACAATTTAGTAGAGAATTGAGACAAGACATTGATAAACCATGAGAGATAGAGGTTTCCTCATAAAGAAGGATATAAAGAAGGATATAACCCACGGATAACCACTAGGGAGAAATTCACTAAGTAATTGAAATGCTTAGAACAATTGCTCTCTTAGGAGAACACTACTATTATATTATTGGAGTAAGGCACTTAATCCTACTTAAGCCATTATATATGTAGATTCTAGAGTAGGCTATTGCTACACACAAGTTATGAACATTTTCATATGAACTATGCATGACCATTGCCTTACATATATAGACACATACAAGCAGCCACCTTAGTTTATTGCATTCTAGTAGTTGTTGCCAGCTTCTACCCAACTATTGCTAGCCCCTTGGTAGCCTATCTTGGATGCTTCCAACACTCGGCATGACAATAGAAGTTACTGAAGCAACACCTGTTGGCGTAACACCTTCTGCTTAAACCTCTATACGAGCTTCATGTCTTAGCTTATGGTTTGATGTCACCCTGTGCCTCATCCAGCCTGCTTCGTTACAGCTTGAATTGTTAAGTGCAGTGGTACTTAGGTGACAAGTAGCTGATACACCTCCAAAAGTTGGTAGAAGCTCCTCCCAATAAGGTGTATGTCCAGCAGTTGCAAGGAAGTCCAAGTAAGCATCTCAACTTCTTATAATCACCTAATTCTTCACCAATATGCTTGCTCCTTTAGCTGCTATCTAATGCGAATCCTCATGTAGGTTTTGACTTGCAGACTCATACAAACTCAAATGAATGCATCATTGCTAAGTGCTTTAATGTAACAAAACTCCAACTAAACACATTTTGAAATGACTATGTGAAGCAAAGATACAAAAAGAAAGCAGAAAAAATCCGACTTAGGAGATATTGCAAACTATTCCGAGCAGGATAAGGATAAGATCTATACTAGCTGACTATCATTTTCAATGTACCCTTGCCAGCTTCCCCTATATCCATAGTCTCTTGGCATCTTTCTTTTCGTCTTCTTGTGGCCTGATTCATGTTGCTTCTTGTTATTAGACGATACACAGTCTTACATAATATGAACTTACCATGACATCGGTTTTATCATGGCATCTGCATAGTTCAACCTTTATAGGGTTCTTGAGTATCTTGATGCTACTGTCTTCCACCATCCCTTGCATAAATTGATACTGTACGTTTACATATTTAGTACTTATGTGGAAGGGACTTCCTTATGAGATATAAGGAGCTCTAGCTATCACGAAAGAAGTGGATAACCCCTTACTTGTAGGCAAGCTCCTCCACAAGCCTTGTGAACCATACCCTTCTTGCATGCATAAGTAGTTGCCATGAACTTAACTTTTGTTATGGATAATGCCACAAGAAATACAACTTCGAGCACCAAGACATAACTCCACCTGTAACGATAAACACATCTATGGTGGACCTAATTTTATCTAAGTCCTCTGCAAATTCGCATCCAAAAATCTTAAAATAGTGAATTCTGTCCTTTTGTAAGACAATGTAGCGTTAGAGGTCCCTTTTGATATATCTCAAGATTCTCTTGACGACTTGCCAATTCTCACTGCTGAGTATGCCATGTACCCATTCACTACTCTCAATGCTTGAGTGGTACAAACTATGGCATATATAAGACTTCTCACAGCCAATATATATGATAGTCGAGATATATCAATCTTCTTCTAGTCTTGATTAGCAGATGCTCCAGAAGACAATTTAAGATAACAGAGAATGAGATAGACATTGGCTTACTTTATATGTTGAAATGTTGCAAAACCTTTCTCAAATAGCTCTTCTAAGATGGCCAAGTTTCTCTGTTATCTCCATTTATACATATTTGCATCTTGAAAATCTTGTTCACCTACTCGGGTTCCTTGGTATTAAATTCCCGTACCAATTGAGCCTTCAGCTCCTAAAAAGATGTAAGCATGGGCCTGATTAAGCATGCTGTCAACGTATAGAAATAAGATGAAAAAAAATCATCTTGGATACATATAATCTCTTAAGATAGACACAAGAGTCCCTCACCAACTTCTATACTTAAGGCTTTGAATACGAGCATAAAATCTCTTGTATCAGAATAGTAGTGCTTGTTTAAGCTCATAAATGGATTTCCTTAGACAACAGGCCAAGTCCTCCTTACCTATCTTGACAAAACCTTCCAGTTAAAGCATGTAGATCTCCTCTTACTACTCTTGGTGCAAGAATACAATCTTCACTTTTAGCTATTCCTAATGGACATCAAACGAGTGCATAAAGCTAGGACCACATGTGTCATCGTTAGACGAACCACAGAGTGAAATTTTTCTTCAAAGTCAATCCTTCCCTCTAAGCATAGTCGTTCGTCATTAATCAAGCACGATACTTCTCTACTTAATCATGTCTACTGTTTGATTTTGTAAACCTATTTATTCCTAATGGCCTTATGCCTTAGGGGAAATGGGACCAGCTCCAACATGCATTTCTTGTGAAATGCATGCATCTCTTCTATATTTTTCTTATCCACTGGATAGTTTCACGACTTGCCAAGGCCTCTACTAGTACGATGGTTCTCCATCTTCACTTAGAAGACAATAGGTAATGTTGGATTCAGACATATCTCTGACAACTCCTCGTATTTTTTAGAAGTGACAATATATGACCCGATTCAAAGACGCAATCCGAAACTGACCCATTTAATTAGAGTTAAAAATTTGACCCGTATAAATATATAAGTTGGGTTAGGATTGAGCGAATTTGATCCGGTTATTAAATAGGTCGATTTGGGTTAACCCGAAATTGCCATCTCTTGAAAAAATAACATTTGATTTTTCTTTCCGTTTATTAAAATATTAGAAATAAAAATAATCGACAATAGTAATTTATAAATTATTAAACATATAGTATTTATAATCGTTATTTTTATATCTTAGTAAAATTGTGTAAAATAAGAATTATAATATTATTGATAGTATTACTATATAGGTATTTCTATAATGACGAATTTGGATTGTGTATAACACTTTTTATCAAAAATTTGTAAGATAGCTATGTTTATCAAAACTTTCATCGAAATTATTAATATGTATTTATAATCATAAAATTTCAGCTATCACCACATATTTTCAAAAATAAAAATAAATTTTTTTTTGCATATTTTAAGGACCGATGAAGATAGTAAAGAAAGCACATTTTGACGGGTATTCAGTATATTTCGTCACTAAGAATATCGTGCATTTTTATTACAACTGATACTATAAATTCGATAAAACTTAAAAATATAGAATTAAAAATTAATAATTTTAATTATTAAATGGGCTTATCTGAACTTGATCTGGTATTGATAGGTTGGGTTAGAATTGACAATTTTGATATATATAAATTCGTTAGTTGGATTAGGATTGAACAAATTTGACCCGATTATTAAATGAATCGATCCAAAACTGACTCACCAATCTAAATTGCCACCCCTAGTATTTCTCAGGTGCTTTTTGCTTTGATGTGAGTGCCTAAAATTAAACCTCCGGAGTACTAATGCCTCGTGCTTGGTAGTACCATGATCACCAGTACCATGATCACTAGCGCCTATCTGGTAAATGTTTTATTAATGCGTCTATTTTGCTATCGTGTCCAAGCCATTGATAAACTGGTTCATAATTCTTCATTGATATAACAAATGAAGGACTTCGCCTTTATTGTATTCTCCTACCATGATCAATTAGAGATACTTTATTTGGCTACTAGAACCCAACTCCACCTTGGTTTTGTACACCCTTTGCATAGACTTAATGACATTTGTTTTATTTCAGATAGATAAAACCCAACTATGCCTCGAGCAGTCACCTATCACTATAAAAAAAGGTGTTTGGCAATCAAACTTTTAGAATCAATACAAATAAGTCGCTACATATAGACAATAGTTACCACTTACAAACAAAATATTGGTCATGTTACACATCCGCGACCAAAACTGAAAGTCATTCTTATTGTATCAAGTATTAGTAACCAAATTAAACTTGGGTCGTGGTTACACAATAATCAGTGACCAACATTGATCAGTATTTCTCCAAGCATTCATGACTAAAGTTAATATTACTACTCTTAAAATAATAAATAAAATTAATTATTATAAATCTTTTTACTAAATCTATAGTCGTTGGATGTAATTTAGAACTTTCATATATTATATTAACAAAATTTTAGATAATCCAAATAAATACTGTCATAAGCATATCCCATTTTTCAAAATCCCTTATTTTAATGTTTTTTTCTTTGTTAAGCCTACTAAAATTTGATAGATGCAAGCTGCTTTGAACAATGATTTGGTGCTTGTAATGTAGCCAAATACACAATCAATAAACAAATAATTCACATTATCCTCCTCACCTTTGAGAAAGGATACACCTCTAGATTACTTGGTCCTCCTCCTTTCATATTTCCCATTTTGAATTTGAAGTTTGGAGAAGCGTTTGAAAGTGTTTTTAAAATAAAATTTTGTTAGAATGAAAGATATTTTTATTATTTTTTAGAAACAAGTTTTATATTTTTTATCTCTAAAAAATAATAAAAATATACAATAAAAAGATCTCACTATATAAAATCTTTTTATACTTTCTAAATTTTAAATAAATTTTCTAAAAAATATATAATTAAAAATTAAAAAATTATTTTTTGTTAAGCTGAATTTTTGGAATTGAACAAGACCGTCACTCATGACTCATATTTGTCAACAACAGTAGAGGCCCCTTGCAAATTAATTGTATATTCTATACGATAACTCCTTACATATTCTATTCATACGTTTTTTTTATATCTGTATTGTTCAATTGAATCTGCATAATATTTATACCGTGATAAGTGTTTTAATGGTAGATGGCTGATTTGAAAAAGAAATATAAGATACACAGGCAGATATCGTAATATAAACCCACTGCTCAAGCTGTTCTCCAACTCTCCGTTGCCTTCCAAAACCCAGGAAAAAAAGAAAGGAAAGAGAATCAAAGAAAAGAACAACCTAGTAAGGATTCAATCACAGGTAAAGTATTGCTGGTATTTGTCGGTTAAGCAGAACCATGAAACAATACTTGATGTGCCAAATACTTGCTTCTACCCTGCTCCAACCGCACTCATCGCATCACTCCTCTTTCTCTCCCGCCGACGTGTTCTTTATTACCTTACCTCCAAATTACATCTTTCCGATCCTGATCAAATACTTCTTTTCTCAGCATCGATCGAATTTGTTTCGTGTTGTTCGTTGTACATCAATCAATCTATCAATCTATCTTGAGTTGAGAAACAAGGCTCTTCTTGGGAATCAATCTGCGGTTAGTAGTTCGTGTTAAGTTTTGATCTAGTTTATTGATTTGTTCGATTTCTTTTATTTGTTTTTTATTCAAGAATTACACGTTTCTACTTCTTGTACTGTTAATTAGAAGTTCTTGCTATTCCCGATCTATTGTAGGGATGAGTTTTTCTAGCGTCGAAAGGATTATTAACGGTTATTGATGTGATCTTGTGAATTCTGTCCATGGATTTTTGTATTGGATTTGAATCAGATCTCGGATCAATCTATATTGATTGACTGCCTCCGTTTTGTTGTTGCTAGCACATACTGCTGTTTTTAGTTTTGGATCTTCCAAATCATTCCCACAGTAGATACGGACCGATTTTTTTCTGAACCTTCCATAAAAAGATTCATTCTCGTCATAAAAAAGAGGAGGTAGAACCAAAAAAAATTTCCTTCTCGATTCATCTCTGGAGTTGAATACTTCATTCAAGAATTTTTTTGATCCAATCCATAGGAATCGATAGAAAAGGCAAATCCCCTATGATACACCAGATCCGGCTCAGTTATTGATAGAGTGAATAGATCTGCTATTTCTTGAAATCTCTCTTCTGATTCAAAATCGTGGTGTAACGTGTATCACCTTGTTCCTACACAACTTGTCAATTCAGTCAGGCACTCGCCATCTATTTTCATTGCCCAACTCTTTGACAACATGAAAAAACCAAAAACTCTACTCTACTCCTCTATCTACCCAAGGGAGTGATTCTTATTTCACCTATTGCTGTTTAGAATACCTTTGAAATCAGTAACTAGTTCTGTCTAGGTTATTGTCTTTGAATCTTGTATACGGTCAGTGTAGGTATGTTTTGTTTAATTGCTTCTTGCTAAATTATGTTATGGGAGAGACAGTGCAAAGACTTTTTTTTTTGTGGAAGAAATTGTTTCAGTTGCTATGACAAATAACTGTAAATTAGAAATTTATCAATGATTGTTTTACTTTTAGAGGACTTACAATTGCATTTGCTGGCTTCTGCATGATCCGTTCTATGAAAATTATAAGATCAACTGACAAATCCTGAGCTCATACGAATTCCGTAGCAATCTCAACTCTAAGAGCTCAGGCCGATTTTCTTCTAGGTTGATTGACTGAGATATTTACTGCACCAGTGTTATATTAAGGCTAGTTCTTTTAGTGTAAAAGCTTATATGATTTTGCGATGCTTTTTAGGTTGGTAACAGAAGATGGATGTGAATGAAGCACCTAAACAGGAAGCAACAGCCCCAACTAAAGTGGAAACTGTGACATTCGATCCAAGCAGGAGTAAGCTTTTGCCTCAACTAACAATTCTTCTGGTGTTGAACTTTCTTATTCTGCATCCTAGTTGTTGACTATCATGGTACATTAGTATACTTCCCTTTAATGTGGTCTTTAGAAATAAATTCAAAATTCTGATATTTTGTGTTTCAATGAGTAAACCCCATTTCACTATTTATAAGCTTTGCTTAGTGTATTATCATTGATAGGATTGTGCTTGTAGTTTAGTTAAGGCATCTTATTACTTTCTGATAGTCTAATGCAGCCAGTGAGTTAATTTTTTTCTAGATTGGATTTTCTAACGCTGATCATGAAAGAAAGCATGATATTTCTGAGGGAGTTAAAAGAGACAATGAGGGAATGTTCTTATTTCATAGAGTACTTTACTGCTGCCGTCCACATTTTTAGTTTCAAATACCTAGAACAGATCCATAGGAGATATCTAAATCAACCAATGATATGCCTTTCATCTCAAACCCAAAAAAAAAAAGGAAATAGTAACGATATGCTGTGATCTTATACTAATTAGACATGTTTCTTGAAACTATCTACAATTCAATGAAGACGGTGAATCATGGGTAGCTTAGACCGGAGATGTACTTGCTTGTCCAGTTTAAGTGGTATACATCACATTCAATACCCAACTAACTCTTTGTATGAAAGCTGGTTTACTTCTATGTATATGTCCATGGTTGTCTTCAAACTTCCATTATTATACCAATCATGAGCTAGTGGTCTCTTAAGTTATCATTAGATTGTTTAGAGGAATCTTAATTCTATATTTATGTCAATGTGGTAGGTGAAGTTTCTGTTAGTTATTGACAGGTTTAAGTTCCCGTATTGGCAGACAAACTTCCAATAGTACTTATCATCAAGTATGATCGAGCAAGAGACATTTTTATTAATCTTTATATACAATTACAATTAGTTTTCCTGAAAGTTCTTGTCTAGTTCAATGTTTATGTATTTCAAAAAGTTTAGGTTTCAAGCATGAATTATGAAGCACGGACCAGATATGTGGACTGCGACACAACACGATACGGGCATACCAACACGACAATGTTCAAAATTATAGGACACGACACATATAGAATGTTGCTGTATAATTATGTACACACACATGCATTATAGCGTATATATTAACAAATATATACAAGTAAAACATGATAGAATAAAATATAAACTAAACATTTAGATATTGCAATGAATATGAAGAACTAGCGCTACCACATTGACTAAGTAAGAAGAAATTTAATTAGTGAATATTTTATCTAATGATATCATGTATAAAAAATAACTGGTTCTTGTAAGTGAGTAGTACCCTGAGATTTCTTCAATACATATGTCAAAGTATGTTTTAGGTGTTTTGGATAAAACGAGTCTAAAGTGTTTGTCATTGGACGCTCTGCTCATATGTGTTGGAGGAATGTCCAATAAAGTGTCGTCTCGTATATGTGTCCAACGTGTACAGAGCACCTTACTGGAAGTGTCTGTGCTTTATTGAGCACGAGTAGTCTGAGCAATTATTTTCGGCTATGGAGACTTATCTTTAGAAAAAGGAGCTTTACATTTTTTATGCATTTGCTTGGTTCTCAAACACAATTGTGAAATTTGTCTTCAATTTGTTGGTTGTTGATTTTTTTATGACCTGATCATTCTGCATTTTCCTTCTTTCTGAAGTGGTTGGAATTATTAAAAGGAAGGCCTTGATAAAAGATCTTGCTGCTGCCTATCATACTGAATGCGTTGCATACTGTAGAGAGCTCCTTCAACTTCAAAGAAAGTGGGAAGAGGTTCTATCTATTCCTGTGCTAGTTACACTGTATTAACGTAACTGTTCACTATTTTGGCTATTGGCAACATCTTGTATTGATTCTTTTCTAATTCACCATAAGTCTAGGCCAGCCATTTATCAGAACTAAAGAAGCACGATAGCATAATTAAGATTAACTTGGGAGATTAAAATCACTTTAAATTGTTAATTGAAGTTAATGGATTGATTTAGTCCAGTTTGGTTCTATCTCACGGTTTGAGAATTGCATGTCTTTGACTATCAGTTTTCAAGTATTACATGGAATCATAGATGATGCATGAGAATGCTGTCTTTTATCTCCCATAACAATGACATAAAAAATAAAAAATCCCGAGTCTTTGAACATTAAACTAGTTTGAAAAAAAAATGCCTTTCAGTTGGCTTTTATACCTTGGTATACCTTTGTGAATCTTTAGATTCTATTCCATAATCATTAATCAAAGCCACCTAAATTCAGGACTGAAAATTAGTTTGTGATTTGTGATGTTTTATATTTGTCTGTTATGGGTAGGGATTGCTAGATCTTTTTTCTCTGTACTTGTTTCTTTTATAGCTAAGGATGCTAGAACTTGTTCCTTTTATTGCTAACTTTCTTTGATTAGCCTGGCATGGTAGAGCAGGTATCATACAAATGTAGTGTTAAACATTTGATGTTTTATACAATTGAGATGTGTTATACATGATGTCAGAAAGGATTGAATTCCTTCGTGTATAATTTATTAACTACTTATCTCTTTTGCTTATATGTATTTTTTATTATTTAAATAGCTGCCACTTTATTGTCTCACCTTTTCATAATCTTCTATTTTTTCTGTGGGTATGGAGGATATTTCAGCCTATCTAATCTCAACAGACAACTATTTTTGTATTCATGTCAGCATCTGTAGGCAGTGTTTCAGGGATTTGGTATTAATCATCAGAACCATGTAATTAGTGTCTGAGTAAATATAATTATGCGCAACCAGCTGAAAATTAAATTGTATTCACTCTTTTGTGATTCTAGAAATTAAAAGTCCTTTTCTCGTTGGGAAATATTTTGTGTTTTGGCGTTTGGTTTCTTCTTCAGCACTCTGAACAAGGGATAGGTTTTCTTCTGTTCAAAATTTTGAGAACAAAAGAAAAGAACCAGAAGGATGTGTTGGAATTGATCTGTATCTCAAATTACTGAGTATTAGTTGGAATTCATCTTTATCATTTGGCTACGGGATCTAGTTCTGGCAGTTCCTCTTGCAATCACTGATTATTAATTGGAATTTGTCTGCAACAGCAATCGAATGAAAGAAGAATTGTTGAAGAAAGCAGAAAAAGAATCATGAAGCCTCCCAAGCGTGCAAAGAAAGGGTTTTAACTAGTCTCGTTATTCAATGAGGATTATCAATGGCTGTTTCAATCTGTAAAGTTTTATTTGTTTTATCTGATGAGTAGCTTCAAAAAGCTGAGTTGTACATGATAAACAACTCTGTCTATCTGCAGTTCTTGAGTTGGCAATCTTACTTTCTTAGCGTTTGTTAATTGCGCCCAATATAAGTACCTTAATATAGAAATTGCTATCTCTCCATCAGTATTCATGTGTATTATTTAGTGGTTTATGATATAGGCACTTCCCCCAGCTTCTATATTTCTGCACATTTTTTTGATCCAACTGTCCGATCGTTTGATCAGAAACTGTGATTCTATTTTTATTTTTCAAAAAATTCAGAATAAATTTAGACCGTCTGATCAAGCGATCTGACCTATGAATAAAGCGCCTGATTAGACGATTGGGAGCAACGAACTTTTAAGACTTCTTCGATTGCAATTAGGAGAAGTTAGTGTTCTCTTCCCGACCAGTAGAAACAGAGCTTCTGAAAAAGGTATCGCTGAGTGCGTATTTTAAATGCTTATAATTTTAATTTTTTTTTAATTTTGAATTATAAATAATTTATATATTTTAATTACATAAAAAATTTAAAATTTTATTTTTATATGCAGAATTTTAATTTTAATTTTTTATTTGCACATTTCGCAATGCAATTATATTTTTTAATTTTTAATAAACTTCTAAAAATTATTAAAACATAAATATTAAATTTTACTTCCACTTTATTTTTTAATAAACTCTAATTTTTATTTTTCTTTTTTATGAAATCTAATTACAGATATTTGAGACATGCCTGACATTCCTTAACAGTGGCTAGTCGCTTAAATAAAATTCAAGTAATAGCTCACTCAAAAAGATTTGGAGAGCATTTAGAAATACTTTTGAAATAAAATTTTTTTAAATATAAGATATTTTTGTTTTTTTTAAAAATAAAATTTACTCTTTTACCTAAAAAGTAAAAATAAATAACAAAAAAAATCTTATCTAAAAGAATTCTTATACTTTCTAAATTTTTAAATAAATTATCTAAAAACTTATAAAAAATATATTAACGTGTACTGAAAAATTAAAAATATTCTTTAGATGTTTATCTAATTACTACTGTAATCAACGGTTAGTCGCCGGTGCTTTTTCAAGTAATAGCTAACCGAAAAGGATTTCCTGCATCTAAAGCATTCTCTAGATGTTTTATTACTGAAAAATTAATAAATTGTGTGTGTTTAAGAGTGATTTCTGAAATAAAATTTTTTTATTATATTTGATAAACGAACTTTATTATTTTAATTATAAAAAAATAATAAAAGTAAGTAATAAAATTTTTTAGATATTTTAATTTTTAAATAAATTAATAAAATATTATTAAAAATTTATTAAAAATATAAATCAAAAAATTATTTTTTTGAATGAAAGGGAGATAAATCGAATTCGGTAATTACAGCTTATTGAGCAAACAATGTTTTATTTAATTGATTGTACACAGAAGGAATAAGAAGCTGTGAAAATTTCAATTTTGTTCACAGATATGTACCTATTGTACCTGTTTTCGCCTATAAAGAGAAGACGTCATTTACGCGTCCATAAGAGAAGTGGAATGTAAGTTAAAACTACCAGCTGACTACCAAAAACAATTCCAGAAGTCAACCAAAAAGGACACCTGGATTTGGTATAGAATCCTTAGAAGTACTACTACTGCTACTACAAACAACATATACAAACCAATGATTTTGAAGCTTTTCGTTATTCGACATTTCCCTTTCCTCTGTTCATCCATTCACCTTGCGACCTGAAGTTTAAAGTTCATTCGTCCGCAAAGTTTTGTAATACTAATATGACCACGATGACTTTTCAATCACTTCAACTTCGCTTGACGGCGAATCGCAGAGTTGCGAATCATCTAATGGCATCAAATCCTGCAGCTCACTCCAGAAGCCACTCTGTTCTTCCCGACCGCTCTGTTTTTGCGGCTGGTGCTGCTGAGGCGATACAGGAACATGCTTGCCATAGTTCTCCGGGAAGTTTAGCTTAGCTCTGGGACCGCGGAACTCAACAGCCGCCATGTCGTAAGCTCGTGCTGCATCTTCAGCAGTATCAAATGTTCCGAGCCACTTACGAACAGCCCGATGTGGATCGCGTATCTCCGCGGCCCACTTCCCCCAGGGACGTTGCCGTACACCTCTATACTTGCTCTTCTTCTTCCTCTTCTTCGTAAGGTCATCGCCATTATCTGCATGATTATTGCTTTGCTGATCGCTCTGTGCAGAGGTGATATCAACAAAGAAATCACACCCTAAGCAACCGTTGATACCGCAAAGTTTACAGAGCTCTGCGTCTAACTCAAACGGTTGAGGCAATGAAGGCATAGTTGTTGATCCAGAGATAATGTTGGTGAAAACGGAGACGAGAATTGCATCTTCTTGCTGGGAACTGGGTCGACGAGCAAGACGACGATGATGGTGAGAAGTGTTTTTGAAGTTGTTTTGTAGTTTCATCACTTGTTGTTGGTGAAGAGCCATGAATGAAACTTGAACTCTAAGAGTGGAAATTTTTGGTCTGTTGAATTTCTTGAAGCGCAGAGGAGTTTGGCAATTGGGTCTATATATATGCAGGGAGGGGGGCTGGGGGAGAGTCGAAAGAAGAAGACGCGGAGATGAAACGGTTTAGACCGGTCACGGCCGAGAACAGTTGGTTAAGTTGAAGGACAGCTGGCAGGTTGCTGATGTAAGGTGTTATTTCGGAGTGAAGGATTTTGTTGTTTTTTTTTTTCAAGCACGTGAGAAATGTGACACATGTGTTGTGAAACTTTTTGGCGAGTTTTCCTTTTTAAAATTTTTGGGTGGTTTGCAAGGTTACTACATTACCAGTTCTCTTACTCAACTTGGTACTATAGTTTACATTTTGACAATATTAGGTTCCTTATTAGATAATTGATTATTGAATTTCATTTGCCCGTTTGGTTGTGCTTTTTCGAAAACACTTTTCAATTATTTAACCTTATATTTTTAATAAATTTTTTACAAATATTTTACAGAGTCTAATAAAAAATTTTATAAATATAAAAAATATTATGTTGTAAGATTTTATTATTAATTATTTTTATTATTTTTTTTGAAATAAAAATAGAATTTGTTTTTTGAAATAGAATAAAAATGCACTTAATTCTAAAAAGATAATTCTCATAAGCACTCATAAACTTTCCTAAATAGGAACATCTTGTAGGCAATGCTTCCTCTCATTTGTTCAAATTTGGGCATTAACTCTTATAACCAAAGTGAAATTGTCATATATGCAAAACAATGGTATTTCTAATTCAAAAAGCACCATCTTTCCAATTAATATAGATAATTATTAAAAAAGAAGATAAGTGACCTAATATTTAGAGTCTGTGTGCAAATATTGAAGAAATAAATTGAAAGAATTGATTTTAGATATATTCACAAGTTTTTGTTCTCCTTTAATTTCGATGTTCCTTCCTAAAAGCTTGATAATTGTGCTCGATGTTCCTTTCTAAAAGGAGAAATCAAGATTGAAGATCAGAATATGCATATTAGTTTGTAGTTATTTGTTTAAAGTTATCGGATATCTATCATGGTCATGGTAAATAGGTCTTCTTTTTCTTTGCAAGATGGCAAAATCAATAGGGCTTTTTGCAAGATTAGTCATTTTGTTTAGGTTTCGCAATATTGGGTCCAAATGTTGTGACAATAAATATGACTTCAAATACTGAATAGACAAACACTTAGCAAAAGTGTACTGTTCGAGGTGTATGGCCTATGCTCGTAGACGTTAAAACCATTTGTATTGGCGAAGATATTGAGAGATTGGGGTTTAGATAATGAATACGCTATTTTTTTGTTTGTTTGTGGTGCTCATACTTAAAAATCCAAAAAAAAGTAGTAATTTTGTGTGTCATAAGTTAAAATATCATAATTGTTAGTTAGCGAAGTGCTGATTATCTATAAAATTTGAGAGAGCGTTTCAAAATATTTTTAAAATAAAATTTTACTAAAAAATAATTTTTATTTTTCTAAAATAAGTTTTTTTTATTAAAAATTTTTTTTTACTATATAAATTTTTTTATATTTTTAAAATTTAAATAATTTTTTAAAATATTTATAAAAAAATATAAACAATATTAATTTAAAAATTGTATAATTAACAGTAGTGCGGCTCCACCAATCATTAGGAAATCTTTCTCCAATTTGTATAATTTTCTTTTGATAAGCAGCAACATGATTTTCCTGGAGGGGTTTTCAATAGGTGTTGTTTTTAGGATAGGGTTGAACCCCTAAATCTTTGGTCCTACCTAAGCATATTAAAGTAGTTATCTTCATGTGATACAAATTCCTTTGTGATGTGATCAAGAAGATTTTAAAATGATTTTAGGGAGAAAACCAAATCTAGGCAGCTCAATACAACACTGTTCTATGCCTTTCCGGTGAATGCGATACGTTGGACGAATGAAACTAATTTCCAAAAGTGAAAAACATCCACATGACGAAACTATAATATGAATCCAGTTTTATATTCTTCTTTTAACACTAAAAGTTAGGTAATATGGTTTGAATTGTTTGTACAATGTACAAAAAAGTTTGGTACTAAACGAAATGGCAATCGTCCACGTTAAACACTATATTCCTCTACTATGTTTGGAGCTATTTGTGCTATTTGTAACAAGCTAAAAAGACGTGTAGAAGTGGTTACTAAAATAAAAAATTTCTAAAATTTTAAATTTTTTTTCTTCGAACGACCATAACTTTTTTAATATAAAATATAATAAAAATTTATTAAAAAATATAAATTATTTATTTTAAAATAATAAGTGTTTTGAAAAAATAATAACAAATGCTTCCGAGATCCGCTTTATTTTTTAGCATACCATTGAACCACTATTTGACTACATCTATAATAATAAAACAACATAAATACCTATTGACTTTTGATAGCACTATTAATTGAAATCTTAATAGAGAGATGAGGCACGTGAGTTTGCATGATATACGAGAGACTGGAAGGCTTATTTAAGCACGAGAGGAATTAAAAGTGAAAGGTTGGAGCCCACTTCTGTGGCTGGGCCATAGAATGAAAGTCGGCTGATTGTACTTTTGTGAATAATTATCTTATAACCTGGATAAGGATAAATAATTGTACCATAATGATTTAGAATTTAGAAAGTTTATCTGCCCACATCAGCAAGTAATGGAATGCGCATTAATTCCTAGGGGCGATTGAGCCCAACTCATGACTGTAGAATAGGATAATATTTTATTTTATTTTATTTTATTTTATTTTTTGAGTTAATATACCATATCAAGCATTAGTTTGGCTAAATTTTCAAATATGTACTCTTAACTCAATAGTTATAGTGCTTCATACTTGCTCTAAGTTGAAACACTAATGACTTTTAACAATAATACAATTTAAATAATTATGATTTATATAATTTTCTATACTAGCAAGTTTTATCTAATTATTTTAATGTGTTAGCACTATAATCAGCTAGCCATCAATCGTGCTGATTAATAAAATCAGCTAGCACACTAGCCAACTGACATGATACTGACTAATGCATCTGTTTAGAACAGAGAGCACAATAGTCGGTGGTTAATCTGTTGAGAATCTGCTAACCCTAGAATAAAGTGTAAATCGAAAATCAGCTGGGAACAACCAGCTGATGTACTGCTAACTCTTAAATAGAATCACCACACATCAGTAGCTACACTAGCCAGCAAAATGGTTGCTAACTTTTGACAGAAGACCTTCTGAAGATCATCCGAACACGATCAGCATCCAATCTTTAGAGGTGAATTCGAAATTGGCTCTGCCCACTATAGATGATGACGCTCTAAGCATATCAAGACGGACATTTAATGTAATATCTAGGATTCTAGTAAGGGATATTTAGGCAAGTTAAAATTTTTTTATTGTTGGGCTGACTAAGTGTGTGGGCTAGTTTTAGTAAGTTGCTAAATAGTTATTGAACCCGGGCCTTGAGTGTAAGTTCACATCAATGTTGACTAATAATATGTAGCTAATTTTCGCATATATTGTTTCTAAATTTATACTAAGCTCTGCCTAGATGACTAAACATTTTTCACTAGTTTCAATAAAATCGCAACCCAAACATTTTTCAATAGTTTCAACAAAATGTAGCTAAATGCATTATCCCAACCCCTTTTGTCATTCACGCACACTTCTCGCGCGTCTTCTCCTCCTGCTGGCTACCTCCCCTTCGGCTCGACATTTTTTTCTTTCTTCTTCTTCGTATCCTCCTCCACCTTGTCAAGGTTGCTCGGGAGAGCTTATTAACCTGTTCGTCAGCGGGTGAAAACCCAAACTCTTCGTCGAACGTTCGCCGGCAATGACTTGCTAGGATCCTTCTCCTTGACCTGTTATAGCTTTCCCCTTCAATTTTAATTAATTTCGGCTCCGGCAAGTGTTTGCTTGATCGTTGGCGCTTACTACTGAATGGAAAATTTCAGCCAACACTGTCGATTTTCGACCTTAATTTTTACCTTGTTAAGTTCGGCCAGTGCTGCAGCTTGTTTCTTGAAATCCCTCTCCGACAGACCTTACGTTCTAGGTGAGTTTCGATGCTCTTTTCGAGTCTCTTGAGCTTGCTTTGAGCCACTGATTGATACTTGTACTATAGGTATTTTTTGATTGAAATTTGACAAGTTTGTCGTTATCATGCTATGATGTCGATTCGGGCTGGGAATTGATTATTGATTCGGGTAAGCCTTCTAAATTTGCTAGAGCTAGTACTAGTTAAGAACTATGAATTGATAATTGTGGACTTAATTGGGTAACAATGGGATTTGGATTCAATGGTGTCTCAGTGCCGATTTGGGATATGTTTGGATATAGATATGTATAAGAAATATGTTTGGGTATCGGTTAACGAATTATATATTGATGGTATTTGTTTGCGTCAGGATTGAACGTAGATTTAGAACTGATAGCATGGCGTGGTGATAGCTGTAGGTTTGAGAGATTGCATACACTTTCATGTGAGGATTACTTGCGTCTTTTTCTTCTTAGCTTTATTATTAGGACTTCAACGCAAATAATATATGCTCGGGAACCTCCGGTGCATGTTGCCAATATCTGTGCATTACGATTGGCTCTATGCTATGGTACTTATTGATGCACGCTCGTGTATGAATCCCATTTAAATATATATAAAAGCATACTAGTAACTAAGTAGGTTGCTATACTATTTCAATTTTCTACTTATGCATGATAAGATGCTAGAGTTATAGAAAATCAAATAGTATGATGTCCTATGCTTGTCAAACTATTACATGTGTGGTGTAAGTGTATACATATACAACGCAGTCGTGCATTGAGAGTCATGATAAGTCATAATGGCATGCTAGCATATCCTCAGACTAATTGGCTTAGGTTATTAAGTATGTTGACCGATTTTTGTAATACATATCTATGTATATGATAGTGGCCTCATAAATTAGCATTACATGGAAATTTAAGAGCATGGATTTCAATACATGATTTTAAAATGGTTTATACTACATTACTATATTTTGCCTAACTATAATATTTGTGTTTTGAACAATGACTTATAATATTACTACAATAACTCTACATAAATATATCATTATGTTTTATAACCAGTGCACGTATACGATAAATAATTTATGAGCTTTGTAATTATTGTATATGTTTATACATATTTTCTCCTTGATTGTGTGTGGATACCCGTACTGCACTGAGGCAGACGGAAGGTCGGAGGATAAGTTAGAACCTTAGTGCTATGGGTTGGTACCCACCTATGGTCATAGACTTGTGAAATAGATAGATAGCATCACCGAAAACCGTCTATGTTGGAGGCTTAGGCTCGCCGAGATTTGTCTGGGTTAGAGGCGGAGTAGATAGTTAGCCTCGTCAGAATCAGTCTGTGTTGGAGGCATAGCCTCGCCGGGATCTGTCTGGATTGGATGAGAGTTTGATAGCTGGTTATTCTGACTCTTCGATCACATATGTAGATGCATTTTTATATAATATGTATGTGTATTGATATTTACATATATGCATATGGACCAAAGAGTCTTATGAGTTAGAGACGTAGTCTCACTCATGTTATGTAATTCTGACTCCATGGTAATGTTATATATTTCTATGTGAGTTGATGACATAGAGGAAAATATTGTATATATTGGCAAACAAGTATGTATGTGGACACATAGATAGTGTATGAATGAATGATTGGCATATGTTCAAATAAGATATTTCTGACAATGGTGCGGACTTGTATAAATGTGCATGTAATCATGTACTCATGTACATGCTTAAGGATATATATATAAATTAGGTACATGCGAATGTAAACTACACCTATAGTAGTATGCATAACTAATTTTGTGTGCAAATATGAAAAGAGTAAATATTGAGAACGTGGATAGTATAATAACTTCATAAAAGTTTGTGTTGTGTGTGCATCTTATTTTATTGTATTCCTCCTTTGCTAAGGATCGAGTTGGTGTAGGACAACTCAAGCCTTAGTAAGATTAGATTCAATCTATCATTGCATTTATTTCATATAGAGATCTACTAAAACAATGATAGAGTAATACATTAGAAACTTTAAATGGTGCATCCCTGATTTTTCACCTTACTGAGATTGAGATCAATCTTTTCTTTCTTTGGCCTTCCCCAGTTATGCATGGCTGAGTTGGAGTTAGCGTACATTGTCATGATTGAAAAGATGTAATGATGGTATGTTTATGTGTTCTCATTTATTATTTAGTTGGCTCTGTAACACCCGATAGACATATATATTTTATAAGTGTTGGCTTTAGATAGCCTGTTTTGTATTTAATTATTTGTTTTTGCTTATGGTTTATCGTAGCTGTTATATGATATTGATAAGTTGTAATTGTATTACTTTTTGATATTATTTTTATATTTAACCTTGATCTTTGAATTGTTAGGTTCTTCCCATTGAATTTAAAAAAAAAGTTCTGTCGAATTTTTCTAAAATTTGGATTGTGTTGTTTTGAGTTGATTTCTTATATTAGGCTTACTAGGCTGGGTAGAGTTTGGGTACCACTTAGGCTTGATTTAGTAATGTGCCGCTCATGGCCCAGGTTGGATCGTGATATTTAAATCATGAGACGAACAAGAAGAAGACGAAATCAATCATTTATCAAGCACAAAAAGATCGAATAGTTGAAGAAGGCCAGTGCAATTCAATAGAATGTCTGTACAAACTAGCAACAAATCAACGAGATGGGTGAGCTGCTGATTAGTTCTACAAGAGTATTTTCATAGAGAGTCATCATGCCATCTTCGGTATGGACTTTGGTAATGACTTAATTGTAATTTGAGCCTAAGCTTCACCACACGTCAAGAAGGTCGTACTAATTACCAGCTCCAACAAGAAGAAGATTGAATTCGTTATCAAACAAGTCTAAAGATATTGAAAAAGCAAAGACATCTAAGCAACTAGATAGTGACGTCAACGTCATCATGCAGTATTCAATCACTAATTGCACAAGCTACAAGCTTTCAATTGTCATGAAATTTGGAACACCACCAGCTCTTAGATTCATATATCAAGTGCTATATGCAATAACAAAAAGAAAGTTGGATTACATCAATAAGATACATACGCATTTAACGAGCCATCACTAAATCTCATTCCTTAGCAAGCTATTAGAATAGCCACTCCATACTGAGTTCAACATCTTACCAATATACATAGCACAATAGACAAATTGCAACATCAGATACGAGACAAAATAAGAATAATCTGAGCTTGAGGTGAGTCCCTAGAGAAAATAATCGAGTCGGAGTTGCTCTTGATTGAAGGAGGCATAGCTTGAACGAATGAACATTAGCACAGATAGCAAATTTTGAATTAAAAGAGGAAGATCAGAACAGCTAATTGAAGATCAGGCAGCAAGCATAAAAGAGAAAAAAGTAAAGGTCAATATCAAATTGCAAAGTTGACGTTACCACACTAGATTGAGCATGAAAATAGGACAACCGAAGAAGAAAAACCAAATTAACTTCTTATTTTAGTAAACTAGTTAGAAGATGATAAAGAGAAGACAGAAAGACATCTGGGTGCGTTTGGCATTGCTTCTCCTTCATCGTTTAAAAACTCCTTTATTTATATTTTTCAACAAATTTTATATGATTTCTATAGAATTTATTTAAAAATTTAAACAGTATAAAAAAAATTTACTTCGTAAGATCTTATAATTGCTTATTATTTTTTTTTTAAGGTGAAAAAGTAGAGCTCATTTTCTAAAATAGGATAAAAATATTCTCTGTTTCAAAAAGCTGATTTTCATAAGCACTTTCAAACACCCCCAATAATAAGTAGAGAAAGAGTTCAGAATTGCAGAAAAATAGTAGAGAAGATGTAAGACCCATCTTGGAGAAAAAACACACACCACTAGAAGCTTCCTATGCCAATTAGAGGATCGGTGAGACCATTGCACCTTGGTATGACAAACGAAAGAAACTTCTTAGAAACATGATTGAATTATAAGTAGAAGAAAATTGGAAGCGGAGAAGAGTTCAACAAAGTAACGAGCAAATATTCACATAAAGAAAATTTTCTATAGTGAATTCTTACAGTGCTAACCAACAAGCAATCAATCAATTAACTTCGTATTGCTTAACTAGTTCATCCATAGTTTTTGTGCCATCTTGTTTCTATTAAATTGTAACTTTAGAGACAGATCCTGTGCAAAGCTTTATAGTCTAAAAAAGTTTTAAATACTTGTAAAGTTTTGTATTGAGCATGTGGTGCACTTAGAGTGGAGAATGAAACTCATGGTTGAGAAGCCTTCTCAGTTAGGGTATCCTTTGTAATGATATGGTTTTTCAGTCGGGATAGACTTAAGGGATTTATGAGACTATGGTGGATTGCGCTTGGACTAGAGAATTCGATTGAGATGAAACCTCTGTGTGGAACATAGTTCTTGGTAATTGTAGCGCTTTGCAAAGATAGTTGATTCACTTAGTTAGAGTGGCTGTAGATGTCCGCTGGATTGGTAGCCAAACCACTTAACAACTTTTGTGTGCTTATCCTCTTGCATCGCTGGAACCAACAAGCAATCATTCAAATGATTTTTTGCTAGCTTGGCTATATTTAAACTTAACACTATTGGTAGACAATCATCAAAAAATCTGTTGCTGATTTGTCTTTGTGTTTTAAATGAATTCAAAAATGACTAGACACTTAGCTAGCTAATTCGCAACTTATATGTCTATTTGGTAGGAAATTGATACTTTCAGTAAACCATCAGATAATCAGTCAGTTGATTACCTGTTGAGTCCTCACTATTTTAATAAAAAAACTTTTAAGTTTGATTTTTAATTTACAATTCGATTCATCCCTCTCCTATTAGGTTGTTTGGGTATGTATTATGATAATTGGTAACAACACATGCCTCAAAATGTGTGGCTTAACTGTCTTGGGGAGAAGATCTAATGGCTTTCTCACAAGATTTCGAGAAATTAGGAAGTCTCTTGACTATTCTCCATTATTTGACTTGCTGATTAAGAATCCGCCAATCAGCTAATTATATTTAAGGATTCAGTGTTTTAAAATTTTGTACCCACTTATTTTTCATGTTAGTCTAACCCACCTTAGCTGGCTAATAAACTACTATAAAGTTTCATCGAAACCTAAAGATATACAAACTGGTAAAAATCTAGCTAGATATGATAATCCATGGCTTGCTCAAAAAAATTCGAATCTCTACTACCAGAGCACCCATCAAGAAGAAGAAGAAGAAAAAGGTGGTGCAACAGGAGAAGGTTAGGCCGGAAAGTTCATTAGCAAGGCAGCTAAAGATCTATATGAAAGCTATCATAATCTCGATCCAATCATTCTTGTGAAGCTTAAATTTGAGGAGTTGAACGAGGTAGGGATTGGACTAGAGGAGTTATTTCAAGTTCAAAAGTGGAAAATTTTCAACCTCCTTCCCACTGTGTATTATACGGGATGTCGTCTAAATATCTTACGCAAATCTTGAGAAAATGGTGAAGGATTCAAGACAATGAGTCCACGAAACGGACCAACTTTGCTGATGTGTAGTTGAGAGTTTACAATAACTTACATCGAAGATGTTAGTACAATAAAACTTATTTAAAGCTTAAGTAAGTGTTAAGAGAAGCAAACTAGAAGAATATCAAAATGTTTGACATGGTTCAGCACCATAGTACTTACGTCCAAGTCACTTGAAAAGCTTCAAGTTAAAATCCACCAACGTTAACCAATGTAGAATTATTGATTTGATATTTTGCAAAACACCTGTTCCTCAATCCAAATACCTTGCAATGAGAAGTCATCGTAGCCTCTTAGACCTCGCAAAGACCCTCGGGCTATCATATACACACCATCGTAAAGGTGTAGTACAATCAGCTAAGAACTTGCACATTCTCATACAAATCTTCGCTCAAAAATACAAGTAAATCGGTGTTCATTTTGGTAATCTCTCAATACCACATACAAGCTCACGACAATGAAAGTTAGGAGAAATTCACACAAAATCACAAAAAGAACAAAGACCCAAATATGAATACGGGAAAGGTTGCTCTCTTCGGACAGCAACACGAAACTTAAGTATATGCAACACTTTTAATATCTTCTTACTGTTCTCTTTGATGCAATCTTATGTCATGCCCTTAGGAAGAAATCTGCATCAAATATCAAATTTCTAACGGCTATAACGAATGCGTAGCACAACTAAGCACTACAAGTTATTGGTGTGACTGAACAAATATTTAATTTTGATTATATTAGATATCTTTCTTTAGAATTAAATATATTTCTTTATTTACTTTTCTTATTTATTATTATAAGAAACCTACATGTATGTATTTGTATGATTATTGAAGTATTGAATAATAAGATTGGAATAGATTTTTATCTTGATATCAAAGCAAAACTCTATATCTGTTCGCCGCCTTTGTGTGGCTACGACTGTCAAATTCCGATCAGACCATCTCGCTGCTATCATGAAAATACGATTGCAATAGGTAAAAACGCCGACCATATACTTTTGAGCAAATTCGACGATTTAACGGATTAGATTTACAAAAGATCAGAAAAGAAACTTTTATTTTATTTTTCTAAGCTTGTGACATCGCTATAGCCAATAGGGTTTCCCCTGCCGCCTCCGTCACTGCCTACTCCCCTTGCTGCCAGATCGCTACTGCCACCATTTCCAACAGGTAGATCCGACACCGACCACCAGATCGAACGCCCAATCCATGCAATCAATTCAAGCTCTCACTACCGTTTTGCTACCGTCATAATAAAATAATTTTGCCGCTAATTGCTATTGGCATCACTACTTGCGTCATCTCGATCAATCCTAACTCCTTAACCCGACATCGTCCTGATCGATTGTCACTGCCACCTGCTGAGTTCGATCGGATTCAACTCGACAGTTTGATCCAAACTAGACCCGATTGATCCAAACCATCCCGGTCTGACTAAACCAGCTGACAAAAAAAAAAAAAAAAAAATTATGAAAAGTTCAATTCCCTCTCTAGTTACCCCGATGACTACTCCTATTTTTAACATATAAGGATTCATCCTGTACTATCAGTGTTAAACTAAATGACTGAAATTATTCTTTTTTGTCTTAAGGTGTTAAGTTTTATATTGTTGGAAAAGATAAGATGAGATATTTGACTGGAGAAATATGACGACCTTTAGAGACTGATTCAAGTTATGCCTGGTGGAGAACTCACAATGCTAGGGGTGCCAATTCAGATTTGTGGACTAATTTAATAATCAGATCAAATTTCTTCAATTTTGACCAAATCTATAAATTTATACGGGTAAAAATTATCAACTCTAATCAAATTAAATGGGTCGCTTACTTGAGCAATGAGATGTCCTAGCAATCTTGCTGATCCCAATGATCCTTGTTCTATTAGCAATATTCTCTACATTTTTTGGACTTTCTTGTTGTACAGAATTCTCTGAAAACTTTGATGTAATAACTTCAACATTTTGGCTGTCCATAGAAAAAATTAGATTATTAAAAGCTTCCTTGTGTAGTGAAATATCGCATCTGTAAGTTGCTATTTCGAGAGACTTCCTAATCAGCTTAAACACTAAGTGAAATCTCAAGTCTCGCTCTTTCCGTTCAGCAAGAGTACAGAAGACTTGTTCAAAGATCAATAATTATTCTTAATATGTGTTATCATTAAAATATTTAGAATTTCTAACATGTGCTATGCAATTCTGTGATGGGGTTTTACTCAAAGTGTGGTAAGTTTTGATGTGCACGGAATGTGTTAATTATATTGTCTGTGAGAAGTGTTGCTTCTTAGAACATGATGATGTATGAATTTTCGGAATTAGAGAATGCTGGAAGTAAGGTGAATGTTTGGAAGCCTTTGGTTCAGATGCAAGAGGAAGGGTTGAACTTGGACGCATACACACTCTGTTTAATTTTTTGTCTTCTTGAGAAGGGCTATAGAAGGGAGATACATGGTATGCTGTAAAGCATGGTTTGAATTCGGTTCTACATGTACATACTAGTTCATAGAAGCCGGGAAGCGCTTAGTTGGCTTTGGTTCACAAGGTCTCGAGGAATTTCAAAATTTTTCCCTTTAAGAAAAGGTTTTGGATCGACTCATTCAATTGGGTCAATGTATTAATTCGGAATCTTTCTGAATCTAAAGTGTTAAATTGGATCAACCGTAAAATTGATTTAATTGCAAATTCCGATCGAATTTGAGTTCAAATGGATGATTTTCGGATCGATCCTCACGATTCCTTTCGGTTCGAGTCCGTCAAATTACAATCATCATAAGATAGAAGGCAAAGTGAACAAAACAAATAAAAATGTTCATAGCCCAACAAGTTTAACATCTTTAGAAAAATTTATCAACAAATTTATAAATAAACCTTGTTCAACATACAATCAAGTAAATTAACATCTCAGAACGTATGTTTAGCTCTAATTATAATGGAGAATATGCAAAGGACAATGCATCATCAAAAGAGTTTCTATGGCCTATTATTACTTAATTATTAGCAAGTAGACTAAATTCATGTGAAACTTAATATCAGCCTAGCCGCTTGGACTAATTCAACTAAACCGCAACATAACTACTTTGTCCTCACCCAAGCCAAGAACCGCAACTCTTAAGAACCATTATCTCAATAAACAACTCCTAACTTCATCTTTGCACTTTTCTTTATCTTATTATATCCAAATGACCTTTCTTAAAACATCAAATAGGTACACAAATTGGTGCTTACCTTAAAGCTTTGGCTTATAATGTTTTAGAAATCAGTCTTTTAACCTACCAAATAAAAAAGCTTATAAGGTCAAGATTCAACTTTTGACTAGAGTTTAATCCTTATACACCTATACTCGATCAAATCTAGTTCTAAGAGCAGAACACAATTTTATATTTATTATAAACATGAGGCATGTTTACATCAAATAATTTAAATTACTGGATGAGTTTGAAAGATTACATCTATTTGTTCTTCTTTCCTAACTCAATGGTTCTATGCTTGGTCAAGAAAAATAACCTTTAAAGAGTAGAGAGATACTTGGATTTGCGTACATTCTACAATGGGCATGCTCATAGCAAGTGCAAAACTAACGTCTGATTACATTATGGCACGCCAGTAAATTTTTATATTCATGAGAACATACGCTTACCAAAATGAAATACATCCCTATAACGGTAACATCTTTATAGTGGGCTTATCGTGTTAAACTCTACTGCTATTATATATAAATCCAACGGCCGCCACTGAACCTCTCTCCCTACGATAAAAACCTCTTCCTCTCCAACTCTCTCCTTCGCCAAATCTATCAAAATTACAACACAAATTCATTGATTGATTCTGTTCGTTTCTTTTAATTAAATTCTGCAATTGATTGCTTCAATTCAATCAATCAATCGAACATTGGCGGAGCGATGCAATCGAACAACGGGAGAGATCATCACCATCACCAGCGACAGCCTTGGGCAGCTGTTCAGTACGGTCCACCACCGCCACCACCGCCGCCTTCGATGCTCTTATCTCAGGAGATGTTGGTACCTACACCTCCGCCGCCACCACAAAGGTTTGTTTTACCTTTCAGAGCTCCGCCGCCACCGCCACCGCCACCGCCACCGCCGTATTACACTCAGCATCGCCAGCAGCAGTTTTATAATCAGAATCAGAAGCAGAATGAGGATCAACATAATGATGGATGGATGAGAGTTATCTTCACAGCTGCTTCGGTCACACTGGAGAGGTAACTTTCTTCTTTTTGATATTTTGTAGTTGAATTTTGGTGTGGACTAATGTTGGAACGGCAAAGTACTTGCCTTTTGGTGAGTTTTTGAAATTGTTTGCTTGTTTGTAAATTCACTGAAAAGATTTTTTGTGTGTGCGCCTTTATTTTTTGTTTTTTGTCTGTTTCTTGGTTTCTGGGTTTTCTGTAAGCTGTGATACGAAAAGGAGGTGGATGAATGCTGATTGTTCAGGTTTTCTTTTGAAGCTCCGAATCCAAGTGAAATGTCCCCAACCCATGAATCCTCGTTTGAAAACGATGGTCAATAACGAAAGATGACCTATTTGCTTGCTTCCTTTGTACCAGAAGCAAAGCCAGCACCAGTATCGAGTTCGTCAGTCCAATATCCTTTTCTTGGGTATCTTAGAACAGCAAAACAATGCAGAGGGATGAGCTCGTCTCGTCTTAGGGAAGGGAATCCTTCGAAACCAGGAACCGCCTCTGGATCAGAAGCAGGATCCCATGTCTCTGGTTGTTATAGTTTTTGTCAGCGTACACCCTATCATTCTTTAAGTTTTGCTATCTATCTTTTATGGATGAATGCTTGGGTTTTGTAATTTTTGGTTTCTTGATTTGTTTCTTTCACTAGATCCGAAATGGTATGCCTTTGTGATTAGCACTTCTTCTTAGTTCATAATTTTTTTCTTTGCGCTTGTCTATCTTTGGTTGAAGTAAACTAAAGCTTGTTTCTCTAGATTGATTTGTTTTTCAATGATTCTTAGTTCCTCTATCTCTCTTAAACTTGATGCAATCAACTCTGAATTTTTTGTAAATTGTTTGACTCCATTGGTCTGTTTGTTTCGTGTTTGATAGCCACGATTATTGGATATCTCTTTTGCTTATATAGAATGCTGAAGAATGAGGTTTATATCTGGGCTTCTAGGACTTCCTTATGTTGGTATTTGACTTTTCTTGGAGATTACCATACCATTGCCATTTTCTGTTTGAGTAGAGAAAATGCTGCAAATGAAGGAGTGGCTGTTTGATTTCAAGATAGTAAGAAAGTACAATAGTCCTAAAAAGTGGTTTTCGTACTTCCAAGCTTCAGGAAGAAGATCAAGGGCTTTTGACGTTATCAAAATTGTATAATAAGCCATAACAACAAGAACGATCACAACAATCATGTAGACAATCTACATTGTAATGATTTTTCAGGATTTCAAGGGTGCCTACCTACCTATAAACAAAACTTCCTCCTTTCCCAGGTTGTGAACTGGCAATTTGAAAGTTGTATGCACATAGATGGAGTTTAGACTGTCTATTGACTAAACTTTCAACTTTTTTGAAATGCTTTATCTTCCCTCATAATTAATGAATTTTCTCTGTCTTTTATAGAGATGGAGATGGAGAGGGAAGACAATGAGGGAGGGACAGTTAAACTTTGACTTCCCGCTGATGTAGATTAAGAAGTCAAATGGAAGACGTCTTAAATCTTGAGTTTTGGAATTAGCAGTAATCTCAATTTTTTTTGTTAAGATATTTGCTTATAATGATAATCTAGGACTAGGAATAAAAAGATAGTCAATTCTCAAGAATCTCTTAAAAACAAGTTCAATCAGCCTGATATATGAGCTCATGATGAGAAATTGCCTATTTTGTGCCATATAATCATATGGTGTACTTATTCGAGACCTACATGCACAGATCTTCTAACAAGAGGACTGTAAGGAGTATAAACTCATAGTTCTCTGCCTTATTATCTCTTTAATTTTAATGACATCTGACTAGGTTTATGAGGAAAGCTTTTGGTTGTTTTGTGCAGTCTTTGTTCTCTAGCTATGTGATTGTTGTTTGCTATGTCTAATTTTTGGCTAGTAATTAAAACATTGCTTGGCTTGTTTTGTCTTGTAAACCTTTGAAACATTGAAAGTGGGTAGATTACGGAATGGTACTTGAGCCGCTTGAAGTATGCCTGGTTTTCTTATGTCCACCTGAACGCAATCTTTAATTTCAAGATGATATTGGAGAATTTCATGATCCTTTTTGGTTTGAGTCTCATACTTGCAGTGGTCGTCTGCATCTTATTTTTTTTTTCTCTTAGTTAGTGTTCTATCTACTGAATCTTTTGGCCTAATGCCTTTTGATGTTCTTTTTTGGCACCAACTGCTGCTGTTATTGACATAATCTCTGGAGTGTCATACTTGGAATAAGATTATGAAAGAAGAAACTATCTCATTTGTAACTGTTACTACATATTTGCATACCTATATAGTCACTTTTTGTCAATTGGCATGGTATCCACTTACTGCTAATAATGTGTTCTCATAGAAATGCTTTTTTTTTATAAAAATTTGGGATTTAATTCTTTCTAGTGGATGTAACTACTTAATTTCATGCAAATCTCTTTGTACTAGTTCAGTGAATGTTTGGTCTTTAGCTTGTTAGTTTTCAATTGCTGTACACTGTGCTTCCAACTCTTATCGTTGTAGAAACCTTTTTATTTTTTCCTGGGTAAACTTCAGTTTATACATTTCCTCAGTCTCGCACACCATGTTGAAACTTTTTGGCGATTGTTATGGGTATTATTAATTAGAAATTCTTTGCAGGTATTCTCTATTAAAGTTATCCGTAATAAGCGTACTGGGCTCTCAGAGGGATATGGATTTGTAGAATTTTGTACGCATGCTGCAGCAGAGGAAGTACTTGAAAGTTTCAATGGGCAAATAATGCCGACTATAGATCAGCCTTTTCGGTTAAATTGGGCAACCTTCAGCATGGGCGACAAACGTTGAGATCTTCCATCTGGTCACTCAATATTTGTAGGGGATTTAGCTGCTGATGTTACTGATGCTTTGTTGCATGAAACATTCGCTAGCAGATATCCCTCTAATAAAAGGTGCCAAGGTTGTAATGGATGTGAACACTGGCCGTTCAAAAGGATATGGTTTTGTAAGGTTTGGAGATGATAATGAGAAGAACCAAGCAATGAATGAGATGAATGGTGTCTATTGCTCCATTAGGCCAATGCGAATAGGAGCTGCAACCCCTAGAAAACCATCTGGTATGTTGTTTCCTTTTTCTTCTCCGTTTATTTTTCCTCTCTCTTTATTACCTTTTCAGTTTTGGTTTCTTCATGTCCACGGTTTTGAACATCTGATAGTACTGTACCATGTTCCTAGTTCACATACTTCCTCCACTTGTCTTCTTCTCGGTCTTTGCATCAAACAAGTAACTTCTTATATACAGTTTTAGTATCAACTACAATAATCTGGCTGTCCTCTGATATTCTGTAAGCTGTCCTGCTAGTTGTTTTCATGTTTGTAGTTACCATCACTCTCAAATTACTTTATTTAGATAGACATTTCTTTAACATTTAACTTGTAATTTAATTGGACATATAGATAGACATCCCTGGATACAGTTTATAGTGCCTTAGATGTAACCTCATGTTATATAGAAAGTTTAACAACATTGTGCATGTGGCGATTATATGACATGATGAAACTGTCATCCCAAAAGAATTTGAAATAGCATTTTAAGATCCAAACTTGAATTGAGGCCCTGGTTGATAGTGCGGTAAGATAGGCTAAAGGTGACTTGTTTAAATTGAAAAGTGTTATAAGGAGTGCATTTGAAGGAAGATCTTTTGTTGAAAGAGGTTATTATAACTAAGACTTATAATTAAGATAAGAAAGGGTTAAAGGACATGAAAACAAGCACGCGGTTCTTTTCATTGATGAAACTACTTAAAAAAAAATTATCCGAACCATAAAAACTCTTTTATGAAATGTACTTTCTTATATCACCAAAAAGTTAAATCAGACGCACTTTAATAATTTTTATTAATTAAAAGCAACTAAATAATGTGAAATTGAATTCTAAAATAGGAAGTTCAAGTTATCTATCTGATATTCATAATAAAAATATGCTTGATATTTGATATTTTTATTAATATTTAAAATATTTTGAAGTTATTTGATCAACCAAAAAGCTATTTTTGAAGAAGGGTAAAAATTAATAGAATTTGATGTAAACAAATTTTTTATGAAAAAGGGGGATGTGGAACACTTAGGAAGGCAAGAAATTATTGTCCCTCTCCTAATATTCTAAAACGAAAAAATTATCTATCTTCCGACCTCTGTCTTTGTCTAATAATTTTATTAGATAATTAATTTATTTATTGATAAGGATTATTGAAATTGATTAGACATTTTACCTTATATGATTGATGTTCTTATTCTGTGAAAGATTTTTTGAGGTTCTTTTACTTAGACAGATGCTAGAACAACCAAAACCTAGCATTGTGGTTTGCAAAACTTTAGCCACAATATATAAAATTATTCTTGTTTTGATATTCTTTTTAATAACATATGGCATTCTTATACGCTTGCTCAACTAGCCTTGCATTATCTAGTTTAGGGCCTCTTATGGAGGTGTGCTATTTCACTAAATAGCATGGGATTCATAAAAACCTTGGATTTGTTGGGAAGACCTAACATGGTATTAAAAATAATTAAGATTTTCTATTTCCATGATTTTAAAGAACTTAAGGGTTGAGGTATATATTTCATCACAAAACCTAGGTCTTAGCAGTTAATGAAAGTTAAATGCACAACTAAGTACATTGAAAGCATTACTTTTAGAGAATGTATTTACAATCTCTACTACCAAGCACACCTATGGATCCTAAAATCAGAGCTACAGTATTTCACTTGACATACCATGGTATGTCAACTCAAATACGATGTTGAATTACGATGGAATTCTTTTCAACATACTAACAGGCTCTTAGTCTAGGTTGAAGATATATATTGTAAAATATTTGGCATTTTTCGCCCTAATCAATTAGAGCTATGTATATTAGGTTTTATAGTTTTTCGAGAAGTCTAAAAGACAACCTACAGGGTCAAAGGATGAGAGGATGAAAAAAGAAAAAAAAAAGAGTTTTGCACTGTGGTTTTTAGACTAAGGTCTTGTTAGAGAGATTGTAAACCTATGGTTTGGGTTACGCTGTGGAGAAAATAAGTATTTAAGCACAGCAAGTGTTATGCTTTACGATGTTTCTTTTTATGTTAATCACTTAATATCACATTAGCAAATCACCACCGTGTTCTTAGCAACCATGCTTTATGAAGTCCTTTATTTCTTCTTATTTTTTGGGATCTCTATCGTGAATGGAGCCAAAAAAAGGCTAGAGAGATTGTTGGATTGCTCTCTGAACTTATATTCTAGACAAAGCGGAACACATTCAAAGGATTTGCCTACGAGAAGAGCATATTTGCAACTCAGACCTCTATTACTTTTCGAAGTTAATGTTCCTTTTAATTTGATATTTTACGGTTTGCTGCAAATTTGAGTACCTCTCTCTAGGGATAATGTCATTATTGCTCTTGCTTGTTGTTTCTCTATCATATCCCTATCTTTCTCATCTTCCTACCACGTGACGATTACTTTTGCACCTTCATAACTTTACTGCACACACTTAACCATCATGGTGTTCCAACGATAGGAGGGTGCTGAACTTGGTAAAGATGATATTGGGTTTTGGACTTGCAAAGGTTTTGATTCGAATCTTCGAAAGTTGCAAATTTCTTTGATGTGCATGTCCCACAGCTGAAAAATTCGAAGTCACAAATTAGCCAAATAATATTTAATCTAGTAATTTCCAAGTATAATCTCTATATTTCCTATCACCTGTGTGTTATAATTACCTTACATCAATAATGTAGCACGGATAAGGATTTTGAGGTGCAACAAAAAATGTTAAGACTAATCAAATTTGTCATTTGGAATATTGAGATGATGCAAATTCTATGTATCTTGTTGAAGCTTGTTTTGCTAGCCGGTAAAATCTTACTTAGGAATGCAAACTATCACCTCCAAAATTGACATTTATGACATTTGAGTTTTGTTGATATACTCTGTTTGGCATTTGGTTGTTACTTGTTAGCCTTTGCATAGTAATATATGGTTCACATCTATTGATATCAACCTCTTCCTCCTTACCATGTGTAGTAATAAGGAGGAGGAAGGGGAATTAAATGAAGATTTAGGAAAGGGAGAGGAAGGAAAGAGTAAAAGCTTAATGTTGTTTGAATAAATCAATAAGGAAAATAAATATAAAAGTAAATTGTGCTTAGATTATAAGAGTAAAGAGAATAGAAATAGAAGGAGAATTTGGATAAAAAACTAAAATGCCTCTTTTTTATAGTATGTAATTTTTTAAAATTAGATTATTTATTGTATTTTTTACTTTTAAAATATTTCGATCTTACAAACTCATCTTAGCTTTCTTAGTCTAAATTGCAATTTATCAAA
Organism: Acanthochlamys bracteata; assembly: GCA_019914995.1. Lineage (NCBI taxonomy): Eukaryota > Viridiplantae > Streptophyta > Magnoliopsida > Pandanales > Velloziaceae > Acanthochlamys > Acanthochlamys bracteata. The sequence continues at coordinate 2,167,748 of CM034142.1, forward strand.
AATTCATTGATTGGTCCTACCTTCACAGCTTTTTTGTTAAAATGTGTTTCTACTCTCGCACAAGTATTTCAACTGTACTAGTTAAAAAATAGATGTTTTTATGGCCACACAAATAGTGGTCCTATCTTCACAGCTTTTTTGTTAGTTGTTTGTAATGTACTTGTGCTTCTTACACACATCCTCCTCTTCTGAAACATGTTCATCCGGATTCTTTCAGCAAACACATGACTAAGTTAAAAGACACTTAAGGTCTGTTTGGATATAGGAGTAATAAATAAGAGTAAATAAGAGTACGATTAAATAAGAATAAATTATTCAGGTGTAGATGAGAGTAAGAGTAATAATTTATCTCGTCTTGTTTGGATATATTAATAAGATTAATGAAAAGTACACATTATTCTTGTTTGGTAACTGAAGAGTAAATAAAATAATTTTTATAAAATGACTAAAATATCTTTTTGTATTTTTTTGTGTTTTTGGTTAAGAAAAGCAGATCTTTCTTTGTTCATTAATTAAAATTTTCACGTTATTTGCTTGTGGTTCATATGCAATTGAAAGAAAAAAAACATAAACCAAAAATCAAACTACTACTTAGTGTGCTGTTCATCTCTATGAGTAACAACTGCTTCAAAGAACATGCCACTGCCTGTAACAAAGAAAGCCAAGATGATGACCTGCTAATTAAATCATCATCTCATGCTATGCAAGCTTTTGATGGTTGATACTACAGAACGATAAACTTGAGAGGCATTTTGCAAACTAATTTCTTTAAAGATTCTATTGGTTGACTATGTAATTCTACACTTGATTCCATAGTAATTATAAATTACATTTTGTACTAGAAGATTTGAAACATGTAAGCAGCTACAAGCAACAATTCTAATGAAAAAAAGCTAAAAGTTTAAAAGTTCATAATAGCAACACTTGTCTTCCAGGTCATCTGGAGATTTCTTTGAAGCAGCTTCATCTGCTTGTGATGAAGAGTAGAATCTTGGCTCTGAACATTTGAAAACAACAGTATCTGGCAAATCTTGTCGTTATTCATGATCAGATAGATCCAGCAAAGAGTATATTGTCATAACTACAAATTCCACAAAAACAACATAATGCACTACTAATAGGTGAAGGTATTGACTTAAGCAACTGTTTCTGGCAGAAAGACTCTTCCAGGCCGACAATCTGAGAGTGGACCATAGCATCCTGGAAGCTGCAAAAACTAAAATTCAGGTAATTAGAATAGAAACACAAGCATGCATGAATATAACAAAGAAAATAAGAGTGTCTATACACTTCTCTCTACAACACTATAGTTTAAATTATGTATTGAACAAAAAGACACAAACTCCAGAATGAAACTCGTTTTCATAAACATGCTAACCATAAACATTTAAATAATTTGCTAACTACTTCAAAGACCACAAAAGGCAACTATCCAAATGCACCATATAGATAATAGTAACTTTTATAACTTAATACAATAGTAGAGAACACCAACCACAAGAATCTTATCAGCAACCAATTGACCATACGAAAAAATCATATATTTGAATTTTTAACACAACTTTTTGCAAGCATAATCTGACTGATGCCATTAGCTAAAACTAGCATGTCTTATAGCAATAATTTCCAATAGCATGCGGATATAATAAGAGGACTCTCATAGATCATATTTTCAATTGATGGATGAAAAATCTTCTTCTTTTCATGTAAAATATAAAAACGACTACATAATATTTGAAAGTCCAGACGTGCATAATCCCATTTCATAACCTGCTTTGTAGAAACAGTTAAAGTAAAACCAAGCAGCATGTATGCAATTGCTTTACCACCCTCACTGCATTATACCTTGTTTTATATAGATAACAACAGAAATTTTTTAGTGAATTCCATTCACAAACCTTTCACATATCAAAGCACATACACCTATGACCAAATCAGAAAGTCCATGTACAGCAATTTTCAATCAAATACAAAAAGTAATTTCAAAAGTTAAACTTTTTTCTTCTCATATATCTCCTCATAACCAATCGCTGTTCCAATTTCTAAAAGTTATGGTCACAACATAACTTACGGTTTCGTGTGATCTGGCGAAGAGTGCTATGATCCCCTCCATCATGCAACGAAGAATCTGAAGCAGACATCCTTCAGTTCTCTCTCTCTTTCTCTCTGTGTATTCCTTCGAAATCAATCAAACACTTGAGCAGAATTATTCTAAGTCTATATCAGTAATCAATCGTAATCAAGGCAACTGGATGAAAGTTTCTTGCATGTAATTCAAAAGAAACACAGAGAATAATTGAACAAAGATAGAAGAACGCTGCTAAGCTTGATCGCTGACCGGAGAACGGTGACAGTGGTGGTTCGAGAAGAGAAAAAATCAAACCACAATCACATCGTCAATTTGCGAGTAGTTAAGCGATCACCACTCAATCATTTTACCTTATTGGAGTGAGCTCTCTCAACTAAAGCAGAGGGTGAGAGAAACCCATCATTGCAAGTAGAATGGGCGTGCAATTCAAACACTAGTCCCTCCACTTTATTCTTCTTCCCCATCGCCGGAACACCGTCTTCGGCAACGATGGTAATGGTGGTGGAATTAAGAGTTTTATCGCTGAAAAAAGCTCACTTGTGCGCGTAACCTGAAGCAACCAACTGCTCTGCCATCACCGAAATTAGATCATCCTTTTAAAACCAAAACAAACGCTTTAGATATGAACTAGAGCTTCAAAATTGGACCTGGTAAGATCTAAGAATAGTGGTTGGAAGAAGAAGACTTCGCCGACGGTGATGTAATTGCTAATGTAGAGGTCGTGTTTTGATTCAGTTTTTACTTCAAATGAAGAAAGTGTAGAAAACTTCGCTGGCAGTGATGTAATCGCTATTCCACAGGAGAAGAATAGAAGTTAACTGGATCGACGGCGGCGAGGCGCGGCGAGAGCAGACGCGACGGGCAGTGCGGGCGACAGCGGTTGATCGAGATCAATGAGTGAAGAAAATAAAACAAAAAAAGTGTGGCAAATACAATAAAACTTGATAGGTAATATGGGAACTCCTAATTTCAACAGTTACTAAAAATTTTCTTCACCTGGTTACACCCCACATTGGGGTGCAACGAATTACTCCCCGAAGAAGATTAATGGGGAATAAAATTTTCTTCATTAATCTTATAAATTTATTGCCAAATAAGAGCAACAGAGAATAATTAATTCACTTACTCTCAATTGCTTCACATTACTCTCAACCCAAACAAAGTGTTAGGCATACTCTCCAGTACTGTTCTAAACACTTCGTTTATTCTCATAACCACTAATTAGAATTAAGACATTAAAAAAATAACAAAACAATCAATTCCACCGATAGTATTAAAACTATTCACTACTCTTGAGACCTCTTCGGGTTCTTTATACGCCACTTTCTCTAACCAAAGAATTTACAACCTCCAAACTTTCTTCTACCATTATGAATATTAAATAGTAGTCTTCATTGTCCATCTACTAAAATTTAAACTGAAATCTATCCAGTAAGGCGATGCAATATTCCAATGTAAATTTACGATCAAAACTATCATAGCAATATTCCACCTTCTCCTGTAGATTTTTAACTTTCAAGTATGCTGATTCAAGCTAAGACTGTGATGAATTTATTATAACTTCAAAATCTTGTGCATTTGCTAAAGTTTTGTAGAGTATGTGATTTCTACTCAAGCTTTCTTTCTAGTAAATTTACGATCTCACAGAGCTTCTCAATTTCCAGTTTTACTTTCTTGAGCTGATCTTTCAACCGTTGCCTTAAAATAGTGAGTTCAATTTCAGCCTTCTCCGGCCTAGCAACCACAGTATTAAGTTTGCACTCTTAAAAAGATGAGCACTTACCGCTAGACGTTAATCTACAAAGTAGACAATCTATTCAAAACTTGATGGATTTTGACTAATCTTACAAAAAAAGACACCAGTACATCTATGAATATAGATAGAATTTGTCATGTTTGATACATCAAACACAAGATTTTGCTCTGTATTCAAATCTTTTTTACAACGTTTACATGCTTTCATCCTTTCATCCCCTCACACAAGTGCTTGAGTGAGACCGCGTGTCTACCTCGTATCTTACAAACTACTTGCACATGTGCATGCATAAATTTACCATGAATATATCGTATGCATAACCCATCTCTTTAGAATGCTTATGTATGTCAATTCCTTCATAGCAATAACCTCTAGATGTATACATATATGAATACGTGCAATAGATCAGCAAACGCTTATACTATCTAATGTATGGTTATATATGCGTATGCATTTATAAATATGATCAGATATTCATCAAGGAATAAAGATGGAGCAGAGGGTCAGATCGCGCATGCAAATGTATCTATCTACATAAGGTGACACTAGTCATAGAATCAAGATAACAATCATATAATATAGAGTGAGATCCAATCCTAACTCTATCTACCAACCAGACTACTTCTGCCTAAGCGAGGTACAACTATTCTGGGTGATCGTTTCGGACGGGCCATAGTATCGCCTCCACGCATATGGGGGTCAATACTATGGCCATAGATGGTTAAACCGCCACCCCTTCATTGGGGCATTGATGTCAATCCCGACTCAGCTATCCCCGTGTAGTGCAAGTGTCCATATATGAATACATGATAGGTCAATCAAGTTCAAGTTTCTAAATGCATTAGTCATAGATGGTATCCTATGCATACACATGACCAATAGGCATAAGGTCTTTACTAATTCCAATCACAATCAAATGTCCATGCATATGTAGGTGGACAATGTCCATAATCTGTACTTGGAAATCATATCCAACAAATAAGTGAGAATCATTCTCACCTATCTAAGGTCACATGCATCAAATTGCAATGTTCGTCGTTCTCTATAAGCATGTTCTGCAAATGAATCATGCATTTCATGCAGGAGTCCAAACGGCATAAATAGTAGCTATAAACTTCAATAAATAGTAGCAATTTATAAAGGAGAATGTATATATGGGTTCTAAAGCAGATTTGGACAATCAACTCAAACAAAATCAAGTTTCCACTTAGTGGGACATTATGGTAGCAATCGTCTTTTTACCTAAAACAGCTTCATCTGCAACTTTTGCATGCTGTTTAACCAACTTGTCCTTAAACTGATGCTTGCAAAAGCAGCTGATAATTTCTCAATGGTCTTTTCGAGTGCAGATTCTGCATCATCTGTTGTAACCTTTGGTGACTGAATGTGATTGAGGCAGAATGATTAGGGGAAGTTTTCAATACCATAAAAGTAGTTTAATCAATTTCAGATTAAGCAACAATCAGACATAACAAATCTATCTACAGTTTCGTAGGACATTAAAGTAGCCTATAAACATGGATTAAAGATGCAAACTAGGTAGATTGTAGAACTAAAAACTATCAAGTAACACACCAAATACAAATCTCTGCTAATTTTTTGTGGAAATGGGACAACTACAAGAGATATCTGTCAAAACTAGAAGAAAGACATCACTGATTGTAGAGCTTAATAGAACTAAAACTAGAAGATACGAGCGGTAAGGGAACAAAGCAAGGGGCAGAATGGGAAGCATGAAGCTGGCGATTTCTTTCTCTCTCTTTGCACCTTGATTCGGGGTGCACTTGGGAATTTGTCCTCTCCATTCTCCTCTCCTCCGAACATGTAATGGAGGGAAATTGTTTCCCCGTCTCCTCTGTTCTCCTTATCTACACCCAAACCAAACACACCGTTAGAGTTAAAGTAATTTCAATAGTACCATGTCCTATTTATCAAAATACTTAATGTAGAAATTTTACCTTGTGTGGAATGAAAAATCACATCTATCTAGCTTCCCAATTTCTGTTGTTGTCTCTTTTACTGTGCATTTCTCTTTGTTTATATCGGAAGATTTGAAACAAATTTAGTGACAAAATACAACCACTTTCTCTCTAAGAATTGAAACTAAAACAAAATAAAATAAAATAAAATAAACAATAATAATAAAAAATAAAAATAGTTTGATTGCAAAGTTGTGCTAGCAGTCACACTATGGATATCTAATGGTTATTTACCTGACATTCATGCATAAAGGAGGCTAATCAGTAAAATTGGTGTATAATAAAACTGAAATCCTAATCCAAATTCCAAGAACTGTTACATTTACTTTTCATCTAGTTGAGCATTTATTAAGTAGTAAACAGAAGCGAGCATCTGACCATTCTCATTGATTTTGCAAAACGTCACCATTAGTAATTCTCAAGATACTTATTAGATAGTTAGTCATGCTTTCGTTGTATAAAACTTAGTCTGAATATGTCATCCCTGATGCTCTTTCGTCATTGTTATCACTTTAGTTTTAGGTGCCTCACCTGCACAATCTGAAGGAGAATCAACTAACACAACAGTAAGTGTTGCTGTTATTACCAGTATGATGATAAAAAATTGCATCTCAAATCCTCTCACAATTGTCTAGGTCTTTGTTGGGGGATTGGACCCAAATGTCAATGAGGATGATCTCAGGCAGGTCTTTTTACAGCATGGGGAGATTGCTTCAGTTAAAATTCCTGTTGGGAAACAATGTGGATTTGTGCAGTTTGTTAACAGGTATGCGTAACTGAACTTTGCCCTAATCAACCAGACCTCCATTTACTGATAATAGTTTAATCATAATGCAGAAATAATGCTGAAGAAGCACTACAACAGTTGAATGGAAAGACTATTGGGAACCAAACTGTTCGTTTGTCATGGGGTCGCAGTCCTGCTATCAAACAGTTAAGACAGCAAATATGTTTGTTTCAGTAATCTTTTCCTTTGCTCTGCATTAGTTATTAGTACTCAGTGTCGTCATTAATTTTCTTTTCTAGACCATTTTTTCTCATTTAGGGAATATGATTGTTATTATTAGGAATGTTGTTTTTGGTTCATTGTGATTCTTTTTATTTATTTATTTATTTGTGTAATTTCACATGGTAACACCTTGCTCTTTGTGTATGCTCCACTTTTGATGTAAGTAAGTTTATTTGCTGGTGTGTCCTTGTTTGATGCATTAGAAAATATCAGGTGCTTGGTGTTTGTTAGTTCACCGTTCTCATATTACTAAATACGTAGTTGCAAATGCTTAAAGGACTAATTTGGTTCAGACTGTGCCATGAGTTCATATGTTTTCCTATTTGGGAGTAGTTGACAATCAAACTAAAGGTGTATTGCACTGAATATGGCTGTTTTACCCATTTCTTTTGACAGACGAGAACCAATTGGGGTAGTCCATGGAATGGTGCTAATTATGGAGGACATTTCTATGATGGCTATGCTTATGCTGCACCTTTCCAAGGTCCAGGCATGTATGCAGCTGCTTATGGGACTTATGCTATGTATTTGAATCGGCAACAAGTAAGTTAAATGTGATTTTTGAGAGTGAACCATTTTCAAATAGTGAGATGAGATGGGAAATTAGATTGTGCACTGACATAGGCAGGTATTTGATGTAGCTGTGTAATGTAAAACACACCCTCCCATGAAATAGATATGCACCATTGTACTAAATCAATGGCTATAAATTTTGAATTTTCTTTTAATAAGATTTGTCATTTGGTTCTTTGTTTAATTATTGTTTCCAAAATTTAATTGCTGATGCTTATGTGAACAAAATGCAGTAAGTGCTAAAGAAATGCATTAGAAATGAAACCTGTTGATATAATCAGCCTGCTGTTAGCATTGGTACTTGCATGAAGTAGCACATTGACCTGAATCTCTTTCTAGATTTGTTCACATGCTAAATAAAAAATTACAGTGAATAGTATACATTAGCATTTATGGGACTTGGGTCTAGTTGTTATATAGTGGTCAATGTTCTTTTAGAAGGTATAGGTGAACTGAATGGAGCTTATCATAGCAATAGTTACCTCTATGTTAGAGCATGCGCCTTTCGAGTTCATAACGTTGGTATGATGGCTGATAATTTGTTTGTTGCAATGCAAGTACTGTGCTGTGAGTGTCAGATTTTTTGCTTTCACATATACAAGTTTCTTGGGTAGAGGTAAATTTTTTGCCGAATACTCTACATTAATGAAACAATTTGGACTAGCGATTTTCTGTTAATATCTTCATGTCCTTATGTCAATTGGAAGGTTGCTTTACCTATTTTAGTCCATCCCATGACTTTTCAGGCGAAAGGGAGTTCTACCTTTACGTGATTATCCTATACTTTTATTTTGTTCAGATTTATTTCGATAACGATATTGAAGAAATAATTTCTGTCAATAGCTCTACGGTGTTATTTGATTGTTAGAGAACATCTAAAAGCATTAGAGCAAAGAAGAAAATCAACTCTAGTGACTGAGATTGATGGCTAGGAATCAAGGATATAAAATAAAAGTATGAGGAATCAAAATAACCATCTGACAAGCATAGACTCCTAGAAAACTTTTAATAAGTAGTCTTTCTACTTATTAAATTTCTCCAGAAACGATTTGGGTTAGTGAACTCTGCGTGACACCCATAAGGCCATTTCAGACGGAAATCTTGCTTATTTTATTACTGGCAGTACAATGCACCAGCTTATTTTCTGGTTGATTAACTTATAGAGCAAGCGACAACTGCAGAAAAAGCTATATCTGGAGAATCTGTTTTTTTATAAGCAGAAGCTCTTTTCATTTTTTCTGAGTCTTAAGTAACGGCTCTTCAGGTGCTTAAGGATCAGTGTAGTATTGTAGGTTTTCCATTCTTTTTGAATATGTGCATGATTGAAACTTTGCATAGAACATGGGAAGAAGATTTTAGCAAAGATACAACTAAACTTTGCCATTTTGAAAAGTGTTCTTTTCTTGATGGCAGGTGAAGGAAAAATAGTAAGCATTACTTAAAAGTTGTCGTCCACCTTTTTGTTTGTCAGTTTCCTTTTCCTAGCTTGCTACTGCTTCTTTAAGGTTTAACTGCTAGGATAAATTTAGATGTGGAAATTGTTTTACTTTGTGAAAATATTGTTATTATGTGAGCGCACCATCCTGCGTGTATCATTTTGAAGGTCTAGTTTCATCCCGCCTTTGGAGTTTCCAGTTTAACTTCTCATTAGATCTAGGGGATTAAAATGATACCCTCCTAGTATTGGTTTTGAAAGTTCCAATCTCTGTTGTTAAAAAGCGGCCACATTAAAAAATTTATAAAAAGAAAAGAAAAAGAAAAGAAACGAAAACACGCGTGATAAGCGATGGATGTGCTTAAAAATATCATTATATATAGTGATCTCTATTACTTGTTCCTCGCCGCTACTACTATATTATTGTAACTCAACAAACTTAAATACATTGCTGGACAAACTTATGGTTTGGTTGGCTCCTGAAGTTGAGGAACTTTATGTGACAAATTTAAAACTCTACACGGAAATTTTTTTTCTTACTTTCTCAAGCTAGGCTGTAATGCACCAAAGTTTCTTTTCTTTATATATATATATATAGGAAAATAGACGGTCAGACAGGTCGGTACTAAATTTAGTTGATGCTGTGTTTGGTTTGCCATTGCTGAAGCTTGTGATACGCTTCTGACGGAAATTGATTATACATGCTATTAGCTATTATAAGGTTGAATCGGCTTATGTAATGTTGCTTCTTCCATTCTTAGCGTACTCTGTTCTAAGTGATTTCTATGTCGATTGAATTGATGATTAGCAACGGCAAGACAGGATGCAACCTTTAGAATGCCCTAAGCATCTGCTAGGCAGAATGGTAGTGCACACTTTAGAAAGCTTGTGTGCTAGGATCACCATGTTCAAGCCTATATGAGATATGCTATCATTGCTTTGAACAATGGTGGCAATGACTAACTACGTAGTCAATGGCCATCGTTGTTATATCATAGGTTGCAGTTGTTATTATTACTCACCACTTATATTCATGGGTTATATTATGTACCACTGGTAGTAGCAAATTCGACGTATATTTCCCTTACTGTTTGTCCCTGGCAAATAGACTATTATATCATACAAGGAATAAGCGAAACTCATGGCCGTGCATGATACACATTATTATATAATCTAAATAATAAAGAAAGAAACAATTTGTTTCTTTTCTTATTCCTACAATATTGACAGAGGTAATTCCATCATACACGCATATATATAATTTTGTGAAATGCATTTTGCTATGGACATACAGTGGAATTTCATTAGTATCCAAATATATCATCTTATGAGCTGCTTTTTATTGTAGAATAGACATCTAGGCTAACTAGGCGTGCATGACCGCGTGCAACTTTGAGTGTTCACATTTGCATCAAAATTAATTAATTATTGATGATGATTCACTAATTTAGTCAAAGAGAATTGTTAACAATTCTTTGTGGTATTTATGTTCTTTGACTTTCTAGTGAAATAATGAACCGGAGAAAGAAAGACTTAAAAACAACCTTGATCTGATTCTAAGTTGAAGTGCCATATTCTATTAGCATGGGTGTAAGGAACTTGTACAGTCACCTCAATATCGCCTTCAGACTTTATGTAAAAGTCACTGCTAATGAAAAAGCAATACTCTGGAGAGAATTACCGATAAACAAATTTATATTAAGACAATCATATATACTATTTACAGGTAACCATCAAGACACGATACAGCATAACATACTAGTACGGTGAAGTAAACAACAACAAAACATCAAATTAAGAACAAATTTTACACGAACACAAGTCGACAAACAAGAAGGACACAACAACAGCAACATATATATGCATGTATGTCACCTTAGCTATTTATCCTTCTTCTGAATGTGCTTGTCACCCAGAGAATGCCCAACACCAGGGCTATGTCCAGGGTTAGTCGGATGCAAATCTTCAATCTCCACAGTGAGCGCCTGGCTACTGTTTTTATTTTCTCCTGAAATATAAACTGTTCTTTTGTTAGTATCTCCAGCATCATTACCTTTGCCTTCCAGTAAAAGTTTCCTGCATGCTTGCAATTCTTCTTCGTTCATATTCTTTGCTTCTATTATTAGAACCATTTTGCCGAAAATGACCATACTTATAAGAAGAAAACTTATATAGAATGGTTTGCAAGAAGCCATTAGAGAGATATTCTTAAAGGGAGAAGAAAAGGAATTTAATGAAATGAAGAAGAAAGCAGAAATCACTCATGAGGCTCTTCATTGCATGCATGGTTATATATAGGCTTATGTATCTCAGGAGAACTCTAATTAAAATGTAAAAGGAGAAGAGTATTCAAATGAAGTTCCCACTCTAAAATTAAAACCCCACACATAATACATCAAAATAATTTTCTTAATTATATCTTACAGCTAGAAAGTCTTTTGATTTAATATTTTCTTTCGTACAACTTCGAAGTGTTTCTTTTTGTAAACGGCGAGGACTAGGCGTAGTAGCGCAGCAATAGGGCAGCTTCGCTGCTGCTACCTATTTTGTGTTGTTCTATTAAGTTCTTTTTCCTTCCATTCTTTACAAGGATTTAATGTTATGGTTAGCTTTCTCTAGCTTCTTGCTTTGAATTCTAGAAATAGTCGTAAGTTGTAGGCGACGTTTGGCTGAGCTTTTGAATTCTAGAAATAGCTTCTTCCTTCCATTAAATATCTTTATTAAAATTATATATATATAATGTTTATTATTTTTAGTCAAAAGAGTCAAATCATTTTCCGAAAAGTTTTTTAAATATTTTTCATTCTAGAAAAGTGAAATTTTATAAGCATTTTCAAATATCCTGTAGTCAGCACAAGTTAGCGTAATGTTAGAATACTCAGGATAGGAGTAAGAACTTTCAATTGAAGTACAAAGATAAATGGTAGAACCCCTAGATACTAAGGATAGCTCCCAAAATTAATGATTTAAGTAGCTAGATTCACTAAGTCAAATAGCAAATGTAAAACATTGTATTAGTAGTATAACGAATAGAACATTAGGAGTGGCAATATATGAACCGATACGAAAATTCAATCCAAAATTGGCCCATTTAATTCTAATTATGGATAAAAATTTGACTCGTACAAATATATGGGTTGGATTAGGATTGAACGGATTTAATCTGATTATTAAATGGATCAATCCAGATCGACTTGAAATTGACTCATCAATCCAAATTGACACATTTTGAATGAACAACTTTCTTGATTTTTACTTTCCGTATAATAAAATTTTAGCAACAAAAAAGAATCGACAATAGTAATTTATAAATTATTAAATTAAATTATATTTATAATTATTTATTTATTTTTATGTCTTAGTAAATTAGTACAATATGAAAATTATAATTTATCGAAAGTATTACTATATATTAATGACGAATTTGTATTTTATAAAAAGACTTTTTATCATAGCTAACTATGTTTATCAACATTTTTAGCAAAAGTATTATTATATTTTTATAATCATAAAATTTCAGCTGTCATCACATGTTTTGAAAAAATAAAAATAAAAAATTTCTGAAAACATTCTAATAATCATTGAAGATACTAAATAATATACATTTTGAGTGACACTTACTATATCTCTTCATTAAAAACATTTTCTTCTTAAATGTTTTGTAATATATTGCAAGGTCTAAACATGATTAACGTTTTTGAAGATTGAAAGACTGTAACTACTGGTAAATATAGTAGCTACTCATTAATTTTCACCTTACCAATGACTATCTTTTGAGCAAAAATGTAGTAATCCAATGGCTAAAATTACATGTTAGTACCTCATTATAAATAAATATTCATTAGATTAATGTAAGTAGCTAGAGCACTGTTGGTTAAGATATATAAATGCTCCATCAACTATAATATCTAGTAAGAGGCGATCCACTTGATCATGCAAAAAGCATTTTATGAATTTTGTCGGTGGTCCTTGCAATAATAAATATTCACAATAATTTTCCTATGCAAAGTTATGTCGAAGATTTTGTTTAATGCTAAGCATGATACCATCTAAATAGTTTTTCTTTCTCTTCATTTTGAGCAATAACTTGGTTCGAGGGCCTTGTACTACTGCTACTAGTACTCCACAAATTAAATGTAGGAGAAAAGATAAGGTATTCTATTGTGTCCTTAACTCCCACTAGGTCCAGATTTAGTGCATCTCATTTGGAAACTTTCCAAACTATAACTCCTCTTCAAATATTGTATATGTTATGATAAACTCTAAAAGAATGCACAAGATTCCTTCAAAGAATGTGGTTTTGTTTATTAACTAGTCCTTCGGTTAGAGAAGGGTCACCTAGTGTATTTAGTTAACATTTATCTTAATCATAAATAAGCATGAGTATTCTGGAACAATTCTCACCTCTCATTCTACATCTCATACTATGCCTTGATTTTACATTACATGAGATGTAAAGGACTTAAATTATTAGACCTCCAGATTCAGATACATTTAGATTAATGATAGAGTTGCCGGCCAACTAAGTTAAAAATATGCCAAATAAGTTAATAGGCGAGCCAACAAATCGTTTTAAGTTAGGCTAAATTAGACTTTATTTGAATAAGCTAAATAATTCATATTTCTTAATAATTCTATATTGATTAGTTGCTAAAAATAATATATATTTATGTGTGAAAAATACTAATTTCTAAATAGTCAGCCAATTATGTTGGTACTAAAACTGCTCCGGACATAGATAACTTTCACTTAGTAAGGGTGAGTATCATTTTATAGACCTTATATAGTTATTGCTAGAGCATATTTCAATTGTAGGAAGTGAGTGTCGTATAAACAACGTTTAGAAAAAATAAATTAGATATATTTTTCGGAATAAATTGAATTAAAGAAAGAAAGTTGGAATTTAAAATATGGGCGGTTCAGTGAAACTTAAAACAAGCTCTAAATGTGAAACTTTAAAAGTAATATTAATATGTACTGCATAAGAAAAGGAGATTCGAGTAGATACTTGAGCCATGACAGTAAATAGTGTTCCGTTTTTTTAAGTACTTTAATAAAAGTAGAATTTTTAGAAAGGAGAAACAATAAAGTGCGGAACTTTTTGAAGTACTGGGTAGATGTTTCTTGATTGAACATTCCTTATTGATCATGGACCTTCGTGAATCTTTGAATAAGAAGCCCCCAAAAGCAATCCACGACAACCACAGGTTTAGATTCCAAAAGTTCGTAAAAGATTTACGTTTTCGAAGGGAATATTTTAGTTGAAAAAATTCTTTTACGAAAAGTTTGAGTAATTGCTGGATATAAAAAGAAAGTCCATACCATGTATTCTACAGTTTGTCTCTTTTTGTTTCAATCGTTTTCTATTTTTCTAGAGCAAAGCACGTATGACCTTCAAATGCGCACATATATTATATTGTAAACTAGCTGGAGGCCCTGTACGGGGTGCTGCTTTTTTACTTAAAATTTATATTTATATCATAATTGTAAGAATCGGACTGGATATCGAACCGAAAAATTGTCTGGATCACGATTCTCGGATTGAACCATCGGATCAACTGGTCGAACCGTCGGATCAATAATATTAAAGTATTTTTAACTAATAATAATAATTATAGTCAGAAATTTATTGCTAATGATACTAATAATAATAATAGCTATAGCAATTATAACAAAAAATTAAAGTATTTTTATTATGTCATTACTATCAACAACAACAGCAATAATAATTACTGCAAAAATTGAAGTATTGCCACCATAATTGCCACCACCAACAATAATAATAACAACTAGAATTTATAAATAGAAAATTTTAAATAAATTAGGAGATTAGAAAAAAATAAAACCATAAAATAGATAAATCATGAAAGAGATATAATTAACTTTTTTAGGTATACATATTTTAGTTAAATATTTTACAATATAAAAAATTTAAAAAATCACTAATAATTAATATTTACAAATAAGAAATAATTAATTATATATTTTGCGTTATCACATCCAAATGCTAAATCTAAAGTAAATATTATTTTTCAACATAGGGCTATTAATAATTATTTTTACATTAAATATATCATGAATTAAAAATTTTTAATTAATTTTTAAAAAATTTTTTCAACCCGGTTTGATCCGGGCGAGCGGGTCGACCGGGTTGAAGCGGGTCAGAACCGGTCAAATCGGATCGAAACGGGTCGATTGCATATACGGTCTTTTTGCAAACCCGAACCGATTTACCGTTCGGATCGACGATTTTCGAGTCGGTCCGGATCTGACAACTATGGTTTATATAGATATATCGGCTTCGGGTGCATTTGGAAAATACTTTTTAATTTTTAATTTTATATTTTTTAAATATTTAGAAAATTTATTTAAAATTTTATAAAGTATAGAAAAATTTTATGTAGTAATATTTTTTTATTGTATTTTTTATTTTTTTAGATAAAAAAAATAGAATTCATTTCTAAAAAAAATAAAAAAACTTTATTTTATAAGCACTTCCAAATGTCTCCTTCACCGTTTGTTTAAACTTTTCTGCTTGAATTTTGATATCATATTTATATATCAAAGTTGACATTTATTTTATGATTTTTTTTAAGCGATTATATATCATCTGATTCACAAATTTAATTAGAAATTGATCTGCTCAAATCTAATTTAAATTTGATCTCATTTTATAATTTTTTTGTATTATTAGATACTTTTGCCCCCTATATACATAGTAGTAAATAATTAGATAATATTATTTATTTAGTTAATTTATTTTTTATTTGAGATGACATAATATTAGTTGTTAGTTTTATAAAATTGAATGGTTAGCGTTTGGGGTAGTCTACCCGTTCCCACTACTTGAAATATGTTTTAGTTGTTGTTTTATTAATAACTTTTTATTATCTTATCTTGTGCTATAAAGTTGTTTAATTTTTATATGTACGTAGTACGAAGAAATATACATCTAATAATTATTATAGTTTAAAGAATTAAAGTATGTTTAGGTGAAATTAGCTACCATAAGAATACGATCTTATTTTCAAGGCTCTTTAACCTTCTATAAGTTCCTTTAGGAAATAATAACCACTTTCACCAAGTTTTAAAAACTAATTATGGCGACATCTTTCTACATGAATTTTCAATATGAATAAAGGTAATATAGTATTAATAGTAAGGATTGATTTGACATTTATTATATAAATATTGTTATAGTGTAGTTACTGTATGTATATTTAGTCAATTTAGTAAATGATGTTCTTCGTTTCTTATAGTTTATCGTCAACATCATAATTTGTTGCTATTTTGTGTAGCTACTGGCTTCATAATTATAATTCTTCAATAAATTATATTTTGTAACTCATTACTATTTATAATAAATGTTGGGTAAATCTATATAATCAAATCAAGAGAGAACGATGAATTGACTTGATATAAAAAAAACAATTCAGTTATAAAATTTCCTACCGATAGCAATAATGTAGTCAGTCAGTATATCTATGTCGTTTCCTACGAGAAAGAATGTTAAAGTTTCTAAAATAACTTTTGCAAATACAGAATATAAAGATTTACATGGTTCAATAAATCTTTCCTCATATCTACGATTACTTTTCATTAAGCATGAAAATTCACTAATCTGTTTAAGTAGCTACAATAACATGACAGTGTGCTTAACGAAGCACCATTGCCTCAATCGATTCTCTTCTCGCGATAAATCAACGCAATCTTCTACACTTTGCTATGTCCTCTACCTGCACAATAATAGCTCCTTGTACAAGGTTAGTGACAAACACAACCAAGCCTTTCTCAAGTGCAACACACGCTTAATAATTTTAGATGTGGAAGTTACATGTTCATATCTTAAATACATGATCAATCTCGTAATGAAAGTTTAAATTCAATGAAAGGAAGGTGAGAAGATAAAAAAAAGGAAGCTTAGAATGCATTTCTTAGTTGGCTTTCGGGCGTGGATTGTTTGTGAGTGGACGTGTTATTTCTATTTTTTTTCTCTTTAATACTTTCTTCACTTTTTTCAGCCACTCCTAATATTTTGCCTTTAGTTCTTCGAATATCTCTTCTATGAATTATGTGTTGAAGATTCTTCATTAATATGAAATTCAAATGAGTTGTTGGATGATCTTTCTGTCAGCTTCTCCGAGCTGGCTACAATACTCGATTCCCTCACGTTGGTTTTCCTCTATGTAGATCTCCAAGGGCTGCATCTTGGTAAGTGGATAGGATACTCATTAATCTTATGCTAGGCCATCATTTAATTTCACTGGTATCACTGATTTGATATTTCCCACGTGTGTGCAAGCTCTTGTCTGTTGGAAATTTTTTATCCCTCTTACAAAATTTTCTTCTTAGGTGTAGTACCCAGTAAAAAGATAACTGATGCTTGAATGGCAGGATTGAGACTTGATCCATTTTGAAATTTTCTCTCTAAATTTAGCTAATCTGTCTAGTAAAATTCTTTCGGTATCTTATGGCTTGATATAGCTCTCGGATATGTAGTAAACCTTCTGTCATTAAGATGTAGCGCATAGATAGCTGCTCATTTTTTGCTGTGTATGATGATTCTTCCTTGTGCAAATTCGTATAGGTTGGTTCAAACCATTAGTTTACCATAATTCATTAATTATAGATCTTAAATCTTACTATCATGAAAATCAAGGTTAAAGTTCCAACATTTAATTTTATTATACTATATTTACATATTTAATAGGTGTATCTGCATTAAGTACTTTTTTCAAATGTACATATCAACAAGTGGTGTTTTTATTTTTTTGAGAAAAATATTGTAAAGGGTTGTTTTAGGTTTTATTTGCTATATAAGTGATTTATTGTATATGGACTTGCTCAAAGTTATGCATTTGTACATGTGGTATTTAACATGAAGTTAAAAATATACGTTAATTCTGTAAAAGATAATTTGACAAATTTTAACACTAGTTGCGATTTAATTTCCATCAATTTACGTTGTCTTAATTTATTATTTAATTGCGTTATTTTATTTAGTTTATTTATTTTGTTTTGGGTTAAAGTAATGGCAATTCACGTGCTTGATCACAAATATGTATATCAAAGGAAGTTTTCGTATAAGTAGTGAGCAAATGATCAATCATAAAAGCTTTAACGTAGGAGTTCACGTGCAATGTTTTAGAAGCTTCATATTAAATCGTAAACTAAAAAATAGAATAAAATTCTAGGGGGAAACAAGATATATGTTCAAATGCGTAAATCAAACTTCTTTTATTCTGCACCATTGTCACCAAAATTCTTCATCTGCGTGTCTACTGTTCTTCCTACACTGTATGAAACTTATATATTATATAAAAGTCGTTAAAGCAGTTGGTTGTGTGGTTGTTGTTTCTCTACACTAACCTATACTTGTGTAGGTCATTCAAATGTTGGTATTTCAAACCAAAACATATGCATTCATTTGCTAAAATTACTTACCACCAACTAGAGTATTTATAGGGGATCCCGAAGTATCACCTAGAGATGTAAGTAGTAAAGAGAGCATAGCATCTGAGATCGGAGAAAAAGTTGAAACAGAAGAGTGCGAAAGAGTGCACCGAATCTCGATCTACTACGAGGAGCAATCTTCAAACGCTAAAGATGGATAATAAAAACTAAGATAATTAGATCATTCTATATAGATATATAGATATATATATATATATATATATATATATGAACACGTATATTATACTTGAGATATAATGTACTAATTAAATTCATAATTAATCCTCAAAAAAGAAAATACAATATGAAATGAAACAAATTGCTATAGCTTAATCATTGTCACTAATGTTGTCTATGCATAGACTTGCTTTTTCATTACGACATTACCTCCAAATCTATGTCACTATTATCTTGAGGATAAATCTCTTCACATGTACGTTCAATCATTATAAGAACATTCAAACTCTTAATATACATCGGCTTCAATATTGGCATCATTTGATGTCGGAACAGCGATGGATCGAATAGATGACGTTGTACAACCCTTTGCACCACTATTCAATCTTTGTCCATCACATTGACAGGTATGCAATATACTTACAAGCTTGACTAGCAAGAATCATTACTACAAATATAGTCTTCACCAACATAAAGAATTAGTAGCAATGTCTACAAAATAGTCGCTAAAGCTAATTACCGATTGTTTTCGTGTTGGTCAGTAATCGATCAGTAAAAATTAGTCAGTAAACCGTTTACTGACTAACAAAACCAGTCAGTAAATCACTGTAAGCAATTTTCTAAATGTTTTTATGTGTTTAAAATGTTGCATGTTAACATATCTTTCGTAGATGTGCTGTAACAAATGCCGAATTATGTGAAGTTCTTAAAGGAGATTTTCCATCCAAAACTGAAAATGAAGAGATAATAAGTATGCACGCTACTTGAAAGCTTCATGACCTTATGAATGGGGCTGTTATAGAAGAGCTTTCCGTAAACTACTCAAGATCTACTATCTATCTTGAACTGGCTTAGATAAAAAGAAAAAGTCAAGCTATATATTATTAAGAAAACGTTTATTGGGAGACAACCTAATTTTTTCATCTTTTAGTTTTCTATCTAGTTTGAACTTTTCAATTAGTTTCCTATTTTGATTTTTTTTTTTTTTTTTTTTACTTCTAATAAATTTCTAAAGACAGGAAGAATTTTTTTCCTTTGTTATGCTTAAGTGGTTTATATTTACATTATTTCACCGGAAGTATCTCTCACGAGTCATGGACTTAACTTCTTTAGAACACCTCACTGATGGATATTTTGGGAAAATGTGCATTCAAATTGTTTCACATTGACATGCCATATGAATATGATTATCAACCACAATTCTAATGTGGCTAAGGGTATAATGATATAAACAATTGACATGGGGACATAAAAATAAAGTACTTCGAGTGAGCAAGTACAAAAGTCAGGGATGCTTTCTAACCCATACCCATCCTCTTTATTTATACATGTGTATTCTTATATATATATATATATGCTTTCTAACAACTGGAGGACAATGTTGGTGCTAAATGTGGGGGTAAAGAATATTTTTGAATTTTTTTGTATTGTTTGTTGCTGGGTTGGTTGGAGTACACCACTTATGATCAAAATTTTCTATCTTGAGTTAATTCTAGGAGATAGAGTAAATGCATAGCCATTTAAGTTAATTCTTGTGTTAACTACAGATAAGTGTGGGTATTCATTAGTTTGAACTTGTGATTATGAGTGGCTTAAATAATTGATTTGCGTTTATTGCCATTTTAAGATTTGAAGCTAATATAGTGTTTAGTTGAGAAGTTACATTTATTATTAACTATACACGAGAGTTCCTTTCCCAATCATTGTCTCCATAAAAGACATTGCACTAGTCAAACTTGTTCAGTCAAAAAGAGCTATCTGCACATAAGTGTGAAAGCTAGTCTTGGATAATTTGGCCCTATGTACAACAATTATATTGGAGATAATGTATCATAAAAGAGGGCTACCAATGTGATAGTGTAAAAGCTATCGACTGTGAGTTTTTAAAAAAAATAAAAATAATAAAAATAATAATAATAATAATAAGTAAGGATACAAAAAGGAAATTCAGATGACTAGTTAGTTTGACTTACTCAATTTAAACTTTAATTTCTAAACTACCAAGTCAAAGAGATCAAAATAGGCATATGAGTTTATTGACCATTTAAATACTTATATTCATTAATTTAGCTTTCTTATCTTAAATTATTTGCTTTCAAAGCGTGTGGGTGCGTTTGGCGCAGCTTATGAAAAGCTGCTTTTCAACTTTTCTCTATTTCACGTTTTTTAATACATATTTTATAAGTATATAAAAAGATTTATTTAAAAATTTAGAAAGTGTAGAAAAATTCTACGGAGTGAGATCTTTTTATTGCATATTTTTATTATTTTTTTGAAAGTAAAAAATATAGAGCTCGTTTCTCAAAAAAGACAAAAATATCCTTCATTTCAGAAAAGCTCAATTTCATAAGCAATCCCAAACGCTCCCGCATGTGTATGATCAAGAAAATATGATTGGTTGACTTTCGAAATATTTTCATGAGTTATGCATTCAATGATAGATCTGAAAATATTAGTGTTACGAAATCCAACCAATCTATATGAACAATATCTTTTTTTTTGTGCTGCTCGAGGGCGAGCAAAAGCTAAGTGTGGGGGTATTTGATGTGCCTAAACTATATACATAATCTCCTGCACTCATCTACCATATATACCTAATTCGATATAGAAAAAATCATTAAAAAAAGAACCTTACATTTTTGTTTTGCTTATTTTCAACAATTCTATGCAATCTGAACGTTTTTTTTTAATTTGACTTTTCGGTAAAGTTTTTTGAGAACGGCCAATTGGGTTTGAAAGCGAAGACATGAAGTTGTTTCATTTATTTTATCTTTTCTAGCCAGCCAATTGATACATATTCACATATGAATTTGACACCTAGTGTAGAACTGAATCGTGTGTATAGTTTTGGAAATAAGTGAAATTGAAGGTCTTTTCGATTTTTAAATGACATGTGCGATATATGGTTGGAAAGATATGACATATATCTTGAATTGAAATACTTTTCTAAATTTTTAGGAGGCCAAACAGACCCCCAAAACGGCGCATACAACTTGGTAGACAGTGAATTCGAATTGGCTGAAACTGCACCTAGCTATTTTTAGAAAGAAAAATCCTTGATTTAAAATACTCAATTTTTGAATTTACAAATGGGAGGCAGTAAGAGGGTAGAGCAGAGGCGGCTCATCTAGAGTTTATTTCGTGGGTTCTTGTGGCTAGAACAAAGAAAAGGACAAAGGAGAGTTAGGTGCAAAGAAAAGAGACGGCAGTTCACTTAACAACACTTTTTGTTCAGGATTTTTTGTTATCTCTCTCATTTTTCTCTCTGCTTTTTAGATCTGAAATATATGAACTAAATTTCTCTTTGCTGGGGCTATGATGTTGTTTAACTATGATGATTTAATTCTTAATTCTATAATATTCGAAGTTTTATAATTGCTTATTGAGTTTTTATTATTGTATTTAATGCTTTTGAATATCTGACAACTATTCAATCGATTTGAAATTCATATTAAGACAGAGATGTGATGTATGGATTAGTGTTTGTGATAAATGCCATGAATTGCATAAGAAATAGAGATGTACTCCTATGATTCGTGTAGTTAATCTATGATGCCAAAGAATTTAATAACCTTTCTTATATGTAATTCAAATAAAGATATAGTTAGTTATTTCATAAAAGTATTTTATTATAGCTTCAGAAAGTATATCAAACAGAATAGAATTTTCCAAATGTCAATAAAGATTATAATCATTGATAACATGAAAACGGAATTGAATTGGATTAGTTATGGTGAAATCAAATGCGTAACTTTTAAATCATTGAAATCTTACTAAGTGTTAGTTTTATCTTGTTTTATTTCTTTAGTTTTAGTATTCACTCTTTTACATCGATTGTTCAAATAAGATTAGTTATTTTTTGTACTTACTAAGTTAATTAGTCCTCGTGGAAACGATACTTTTCTAATAATTGCATTATTTGTGCGACTCGTACATTTATGATAGCAATAAAGCACAAAATCAGTTTGTAACTTAAAGACTGTCACCAATACAGTCAATAAATTACTAACTGTATATGTAGATCTTAAATTATCGACCCTATCTCAGTCGGTAATTACCGACCGCTTCTTTTAGTCGGTAGTATACTAATATCTTTGTTAGCCACTAATTGATGAAACTCAGCTGGCAGCATTATCCATCACTCAATATCATGATTGATATTTTAAAATTTCTACCTGCTATAAATATTTCTTCCCCACGCAATACTAAACAATTCATTACTATATTCAATATATTACCATACACAACATTCACCTTAAACTAACTAATCAATAAAATCATTCATAACTTACACTTTACTTTACTCGTCAATATATCATTCTTACTTATTTCTAGCATTACCGACTACATTGGCTAAAAAGGAAAATATAAACTTGGCATTTAAGAGATGTTTTGGATTTGTCCTTGACTTCCTCTCCAGTTGATGTTTTGATGACTTACTATTACCTATAAATGCAAAACAAAATTAATCGTATCACAAATTTTAAATCTCATTAATAAAAGTTCCCACATTATATATATATATACACATATTTCAAAGTATCATGCATCTAAAAGGGTGCCTTAGAGTATCAGGGTTGTCTTATGTCTCTCCTTATGCCACCTCATATCTTGCGCCATCTTTCTTTGACATATAAATTGTCGCAATCTAGGAGCTAATGAAAAATGGTGAAGAACCTCGAGGAACCCGCTTACCATTGCCATCATCAACCTTCCATTTTAATGCATTATATTCACGATATTTCTTCTCATTTGCTATCTCCTTTCTGAAGACAACAAAATCATTTTCACATAGAGCGATAGGCTTTCATCCCAAGCTCAAGTCCTTGAGGACCTTTCTACACTAATTGTAAGACGATGGGAATAAATGCCATTTAGATAAGCATCATTCCAAATGTCAAGCAAAATAGTATATCTCGTATTGCTCCACCTTTTAAGTATATTCATATGTAGCAATCTTACAAGAAAGGATAATTTTGAAATTGCACATCCCTTGTATAGGCTTTTCGATATCATCAAGCAACTTATCATATCTATTAATATCATCTGTATCTATTTGTTCTAACCCTTCATTACCTTATGATTGATTAGACACACGATCTCCTAATTAAGGGATCTCTAGGTCCACAACACACCGCTACGTATATCTTCTAAAATTTGTAATAGTTATCATATTGTTCATCTTCACCGAGTCTCAATGGAGTTCCACCTCCATGGCCACCATGATCATCTCAGTTAACGACATCTTCATATAGGTTTCATACAGTATGCAATTCCATAAATCCATTGACTGATAAATTTATAAATACTATATCGAAAGTGTTGGGCCTCAAGTTAGGCTGAGTTCGGATTAGAAGTGTTTAGGGCGTGGTAGGCTCGAGTGAATTACGGATTAATTTGATGGACTAGGTTCAGATTAATAGTGTAGGGGTTTGAGATCCGCGACCACCAAAGTCATCTCAGTTAGCAACTTCTTCAAAACAGGTTCCATATAGTATGCAATGCCATAAATCCATTGACTAATAAATTTATACTACTATATCAAGAGTGCTGGACCTCAAAGTCAGACTGAGTTCAGATTAGTATCGTGTAGGTGAGCTTAGTAAAAGACGGACTAGCTTGGTGGGCTAACCCGAGTTAGTAGTGTACAAATTTGGGATTTTGCACAAGTGAATGACAAGTTAGCTAACTTAGAGGTGGGTCAATATCTCGCCTTCGATTGGGCCAAATAGATACGGACTTGGTAAGCTTAATAGTCTATGCTTCTTAATAGTCTCACATTGGTTGGGTGCTGAAATTGGTATGTACATATAACTGGGAGATGCTAATTTCTAAATAATTGCACAATTATTTTATCTTGGAGATCCAATTCTATAATTGGTATCAAAGTATGATAGGATGGAGCAACCCGACGTGTTGCTGGAGGGAGATTATTGGGCCTTTAAGTTAAGCTGAGTCTTGACTAGTAGCTTGTAGGACTTAATGGCTTCGAATGAAATCGTGCTAACTTGGTGGACTAGGACTAGGATGGTGCATATCCAAGTGAAAAACGAGTCAGCTAATTTAGATGTGGACTCTGACTTAGTGAGCTTAACATCACACGCCCATTAATAGTCCTAAATTGACTGGGTGCTAAAATATATATATATTTATAATTAGAAGATGCTAATCCTTAAATGATTGACCAATTATTTTAATTATTGAGATCCAATCCTACAAAGTGAATATGAAAATCTATTCAAATTGTATCGACATGGACAATGCATCTCGTGTGCACTCCCTAAGTTATCTTTAACAAATTGCATAAAACAGAGGACTTCATTTGTATACCCTTCTGGCAGCTTGTTAGTGATATATATCTAACTCTTGTCCATCTTGCTTAATACTTTTTAAACATTAGCCCAACTAATTTTATAGATTAACTGATTAATTTTCATATATAATAAGCTATTCAAAATATTTCAGCTTCCAAGCGATGCCAATCCTATGGACATGCAATTAAAATGAACCTACTAAGGTTACCGAAAGAGGCTCAACTGAAGAAAATGCTTACAAATAATAAAGTACTAGAAAACCGACATTGATATAAAATCCATACATAAACTTGTGCTAAGTTTGCACAAGTTAAAATTTCAAATAATTCTTGACGGAAGTATTTTGACATTAAACTAATAGTATTAAGAAATACAAAAGGTGACTAAATTTGGTTTCACCATTGTCATGTTGATGTAGACAAAATCACTTAAAAAAATTTCATTGATCCTATCATAATTTATCTTGGAAGTGCACGATTGTTGTCTACTGTATAGAAATAACGAGTTTGTTACACAGAGATTATAACTAACTCTAATTCAAACTAAGTATCGATTGTGAGAACTGAGATAAAATATTTTGAGTTTTAAAAACTTCTTAATGCTTTTATTTAACTCTTAAACAAATATGATACTAAATTATGATGATTGTGAAGATTTTGTACGTAACACACTTGTCTAATTCTTAGATATGATCTATAATTATGATTTTAAGTTTGGTCCGATCTAAAATCACCTATATTTAATGTTATTTTAACTTTTTATTTAGAAATTAGTAGAGATGCATCAAGCTTGCGAAATCATATAGTTGCATTCATTATGGTCCTATAAATATTAACTATAGTTATTAATTCACTGATTTATAAATTTTGTTCCGATTGATCCTTCCGAACACAATTAAAAGAATAATGTAAATGTGAAATCTAATATTGATGAGGCATATTAACTTAATAACAAAACATTCTTCCAAATAAGACTTTACAACTTATAGTCAACCAAAAATCCATACATCATATAATATTTCAAAAATAAATCAAATTTATTAGGTTTCTTCCTTAACTCTAGTTTAGAGAGTTTAGCTACTCATGTTGGAATTACATATAGCAAAATCAAATGAAATATATATGAGTTCAAAAAAATAAATCTGTGCTGTAGTTTCTGTTCTATTCTCTGGTCCTGATTTCGTAGCTGCTATCTCCTTTGTTTTGACTCTTTGTTCTGGCTCTGGATGAGTAACTATCCTAACTAGATCATATCCTAAATAAGCTTAATCTCCTTCTCAAGCGGGGGTCTTCTTCCCAATCTGGATTTGGATTTCCTTTTAGATCTCTTTTCTCGTTGAAATTCTATCCCCATCCAGCTCTACAATCTCCTCTTATACATTTCAATTCCCTTTTGAAAGGAATTCTCCAAAAGGAAAGAGAGATGAAAAATCTTGCGTTAATTCAAAGAATTTGATGTAGAAATTGGTTTATCCTCCGCGAATCAAGCACAGAGGAAATCTGAAGGATATACTACCGCGAGGCTTTTGGACGAAAACTGAATTAATCAAAATTTTGACTCCCATGTGATGACTAAGTGGATGTTTGGGAGAGCTTATATCTCATTTTCACTTCACGTTTTTCAATAAAGTTTTTATAATATTTTAAAATTATTTTAAATTTTAGAAAGTATAGAAAAATTATACATATTGAGTTAGTTATTTTTATTAAATTTTTTCATATCAGAAAAGTAGAGCTTATTTTTAAAAAAATTTCAAAATATTTTTTTAAAGAAAAACTCATTTTCAATAAGTACTTTCAAATATTCTCTAAAAGTTGTTCTTTCTTTTTCGAGTAGTCTTTTTTGTCACTTTCTTCTTTAATTCTTTGTATGTGAGTGTAATAAGAGCCTACATAAGTCCATATGCTCTTTCTTCCGCTTGTTTCCTCATGTCTTCAATATTTTCTCTTATTTTGATTTCCTTTTCTTCTTTACCTACAAAATATATACAATTTAATTTATACAATGTTAACTAATATAAGAAAGATGTTGCACATACATATAAAATTATATACTTATCATATACAGTAATAATTTAAAGGATATTTTTTGGGGTCACTATATATATATAGTATGCTAATAACACGCTTAAGGATTCAAAACAGGTACCGAGTTCTGATCGGAGGGATAATTTCAAAAGTCAAAGTCAATTTTAATAGATATTTTCTAAAGTTAAAACTATAGATTCTAGGAACCTTCTTTTTGTTAATAAAAATCAAAACACTATTAAAGAAAAATTAAATATAATAAAAAGTTGAGTAAACCGTAACAAAAATTTCAAAATATGTGCACTAGAGCAAATAAAATTTCTCTATTATTGATCTACTGCACAAATAAATTGAAGCAATAGAGTGATCGAGACTACCTTCAAATACTTCCGAAGCATGAAACTTGTACGAAACTTTTTAAATTATTTAAAAAAAATATTTTTCTAATAAAAAATTTAATTTAATTTTAAAAAATAAAATTTTTATTTAAAAAATAATTTATTTAATTCAAATAATAATACAATAAATTTTGAAATAAAATATTTTTATTTAAAATTTTGAATTAAAAAATTATAAATAATATTAATTAAAATATTTAAAATTTGTTAAAATATGACTCTAAAAATGCGCGTACTCTTTAAGGGACAGCAAGTCAAACCCATCTCAATCAACTCCCGCTGAAGTCTCTCTTATATTGATTCTAATTTAATCGAACTGACTTGTGAACGGAACGCTCTACATCTAACTAAGAAAATGTTTGAAATAAACTGGAATTTTTTGAAATAAAAAATATATTTTCTTTTAAAAAATAATAAAAATATATAATAAAAATATTTTATTTCGTAAAATTTTTTTATACTTTCTAAATTTTTAAATAAATTTATATATATAAAATATATATTAAAAAATATAAAATAAAAAAAAATGAAAAATAATTTTTTATAAGCTGCCCTAAAAGAAAAGTAAAAACCTCCTTTCTAAAAAAAAAAAACTAATAATACATTTTAAACTAGCGGTCACTCTGGATTAATGATTGAATTCATATACAAAATCTATTCGCAAGAGTTACGACGACAGATATCTCCAGCTATTCACCTAATTAGTTATTGATTGCCCAAGCCAACTCTATGAAAGTTTCAATAAAAATAACATTATTAAGATAGTGAAATTGTATGTTTTCAATAATTTTGGTGAATTGCGATAAACTTTTTTGTCTTTATATGGTATCATACTTAATTTTATCTTACTAAATTTTACTAGATTATTAACATTTGCCGGTTTATCTAACGATCCTGCCACGTTATTCTCCCCCTATCAATTCTTTACGCACCCTTCGTTCATTCAGTCATAATTAATTCTTTCTATTGCTTTTTTATAAGTAAAATTGCTGGTTTCTATTAGATAATTGAACCTAGTTCCCTCTCTATCTCGGTCTCTGGTCCACTGATTCATTCTTTCACCATCCCAAATGGTATCCCCCAAAGGAAACCTGAATTTCTCCGGCGAGGACGTCCTAACGTTCGAGTTGCCGGACGGAATCCGGTGCTTCAAATCCGGCCGCGTCGAACGCCTCACCTCTCTCGTTTTTGTCCCACCAGGCAAGGACTCTGCCACCGGCGTCGTCTCTGAGGACGTCGTCCTTGATCCCACCACCGGCGTCTCCGCTCGAGTCTTTGTTCCTCCCTCTATTAATGCGTACAACAACGGGAATAATGACGTTGAGATGAAGAAGTTGCCGCTGTTGTTTTATGTACACGGTGGAGCTTTCTGCATTGAATCAGCTTTCTCCCCTTTGTACACTGACTACCACAACATCCTCTCTGCTAGAGCTAACATTATTATCGTCTCCGTCGAATACCGTCTCGCTCCTGAACACCCACTCCCCGCCGCTTACGATGACTGCTGGACTGCACTGCAGTGGGTAATATCAAACATGGTTGGAAACAAAAGGAACAGCCAGGCTACAGAGCTATGGATTGCGAAGCACGGTGACAAAGAAAGAGTTTTTATGGCCGGGGATAGCGCGGGTGCCAATATTGTACATCATTTAGCCATGCGCGCCGGGGAAGAAGAAGGGAATAGGTTTCATGTCAAAGGTGCTATTTTTGTTCACCCGTTCTTCTGGGGATTGAAAGCTTTAGAGTCAGAGACTGAATCACTTCACAAGTTAACAGAAAATCTTTGGAAATGTGTTTGCCCCAGCAGCGACGGCCTCGATGACCCGAGGATTAATCCGATGGCCAAAATATCGCCGTCGATGGAGAAGATCAAGTTAGGGTGTGAGAGATTCATGGTTTGCGTAGCCGGTAGCGATTTCTTGAAGGGAAGAGGAATGACTTACTACGAGAAGTTGAAGACTGTTGTGTCGACAGAGGTGGAGATGGTGGTATCGGAGGGAGAGATTCATGTGTTCCACTTGAAAGATCTTCAGTCTCAGAGAGCGGAGGAGTTGATGAAGAAGATCGTTGACTTTTTAAAAAAAGTCTAATTAACGCTGTTATCATTTTCCTAAAGAACGACGCAACCATTATGATTGTTCATTCAATTTCGAAGAACTCTGTTATTGTACAACTTGGGCAGTGACTACTCAACCAAACTTTGAATTTTAAGTACACGATGCTTTGATTCTTAAGTATCACTAAATTTTTAAACATACAAGCCTTTCTAAAGGGTATTCGAGTTGAATAGTTCTATTAAATTTTTTATTGTTTCACAATATTATTGAAATCGCGGCTAGCCATCAAAGAATGGAAGATATTTATTATAAAAAGTTATGTTTTTATGGTTAATTTAGATTTACTTTTTATTCAAATTTTTTATTTAACATTTTATATTTTTTATAATATTTAATAATTTTTTTAAATTTAGAAAATATAAAAATAATCTACATCGTAATATTTTATTATTTTTATTTTGTTAATTTTTTAAATTAAAAAGTAGAACTCATGCAAAAAAATTTTAAACTATTTTTTAATATAAAAAAATTATTTTTCAAAAATACTTTCAAACATCTATTTAAAGTCAAACTTGTGATCATTTAATAACTCAACTATAATAGTATATCAATCTAATACGATAGTTCTGTACTTGTATACAAAATTTTCTCCTTTTCTTTTCATAATTAGTTTTGTTACAGTATTTTTGCTTATAAACTTATTTTGATCAGCTAAATAAATTTCTCTTATATTGATTAAGTTCATTATACAGTGGATTATTATAATTTATGTCATAAGAGTTATCTTATATAACCTATGAATATAGAACACTTAGTATTTATTATTATCAAAATTGAGCTTGAGAGGATGTTTCGTCTTATAGCATTGTGTAACCATATAATAGTGTAGTGATAAGATTTTCTTATATTATTGTACCTGGCCACTATGTATATATCGGCCACTAGTTAGTGGAGTCTTATCGGGGACACCATAGTGTTCCCTTTTTAACTCTATAAATAGAGGTATTCTCCTCCATTGAAGGACACCCTTAACCTAAATAAACGAAGATCTCTCTTACATCCTCCTGAGCTCTCGTTGTGTTCTTAAGTTTTCCTTTCATTTCTTTACTTTCTTGCCGTAGGAACTAATCTGTGGGATTTAGAGTTTAGGTCTATCAGAGTTTTCCGCACGAAGCGTGGTGGGACCTAAACATCACATCAAAGAACTGTTGAGATATTCCTTCTTATCACAAACAACAGTAACAAGACATAAGCACATGACCACTGACGTGGCTTGACGAGACGTTCTGTTTTGTGGCCATTATTGTAATAGTATAGTGATAAGATTTCCTTCCATTATTGTACTAGCCACTATGTATCGGGAGCCACGTAGGTTAGTGGAGTCTTGTCATTAGTTAGTGGTGTCTCATCATTATACTACGCCCACATGCATATGTCGGTCACTAGCACAAGATGTGGCTTATGGGATACGCCACTGCCCCTTGTAAATACTATAAATATAGGGCTTCCCCTCTCGGTTGAGGTCACCCCTCATACCACTTGTGAATAAACCTAAAGCTTTAGTAGATTATCTCTAATCTTATCTCCGTTCTTTCTCTGTATAATATTCTTCCAACCTTTCTGCGCCTCTCCTCTCTCCGTCGGGCTCTGTATATCCAATTTGAGGGCATAGTAAAATGATGAGACACCACTAACTAATAACAAGACTCTACTAACCTACGTGGCCCCCGATACATAGTGGTCAGATAAAATAATGGAAAGGAATCTTATCACTATATTATTCCTGGCCACTATGTATTGGGGGCCATGTAGGTTAGTGGAGTCTTATCGGATGTATTGTTTCTTTTAGTTCGGAAGAAAATTTGAACATGTATCCGCACTAGATTTGACCCAAATACCTCCGGCTAAACATAGCATATATGTGGCCCCCGATACATAGTGGGTCACCCCTCATACTACTTATGAATAAACCTAAAGCTTTAGTAAATTATCTCTGATCTTATCTCTGTTCTTCCTCTGTATAATTTCTTTCGACCTTTCTACGCCTCTCCTCTCTCCGTCGGACTGTGTATATCCAATTTGGTATCAGAGCTTATATCGTCTATTCGTATTTTTTATCTTCTTCGTGAGGGCATTCTCCTCCATTGAGGATTACCCTCAACCTAAATAAACGAAGATCTTCTCTTACATCCTCCTGAGCTCTCGCTGTTTTCTTAAGCTTTCCTTTTATTTCTTTACTTTCTCGCCGTAGGAACCTTCTAATCTGATATCAAAGCTTTGGTGCGTGGAGCTCCGAAGCTTGGCGGTGTCGGTAAGGTTTTCTTCCTTTTGCCGTAGGAACTAATCCGGTATCAGAGTCTTGGGAAGGAAAACTTACCGACACCGCCAAGCTTCGGAGCTCCACGCAATAGTGATAATTTGTATTATTGTATCTGGCCATTATTGGATATACACAGCGGCGGAAGGAGGAGAATTAATTTTTCTAGCCAATTCCTTTTTCTGTAGTGAAAGGAAACAA
Source organism: Acanthochlamys bracteata (assembly GCA_019914995.1). Taxonomy (NCBI): domain Eukaryota; kingdom Viridiplantae; phylum Streptophyta; class Magnoliopsida; order Pandanales; family Velloziaceae; genus Acanthochlamys; species Acanthochlamys bracteata. Next base: position 2,199,533 of record CM034142.1, read on the forward strand.
TCGTAGTATATATTATCCCAAAGTATCCGAACGGGATATGGATAATTAGATCCAAATATATCTCAGTTGTTTGGTACTTTTTCAATCGAATATTTCTCCCGACATATAATGTATAGCCTGGGGAGTTTGCTTTTTTCTTTTTTGGGAGCATTGAGTGTTTGCTCAATTGTGTGACTTTCACCACATTTATTGTATGATTTATGGTGAACATAATGTATAGCCTGCGGAGTTTGCTTTCTCCTTTTTTGGGAACATTGAGTGTTTGCTCAATTGTGTGACTTTCACCACATTCATTGTATGATTTATGGTGAACATATTCATTCTTAAGTTTTCTACTGAATCATCGTCGGATGTATCCGAACAAAGTGATTCAACCTCATATTCTGAGGAGTCATTATTGTTTTAGATATTTTTCACAGTTACGATGTGAATACCGTATTGATCGATATCACTACGTATTATGCTTCTGATCTGAGTGGGACATTCTCTTGCGAAGTGTCCTTTCTGATCACATTTGAAGCATTTGCAACCAGATTTAAATTTCTCTTTATCTAGAAATTTCCTATCAGAGAATTTCTTCTCCGTTTGGAATTTTCTTTTCTCTTCTTGTTTCTAATTTCTCCGAGTAATACGAAATTTAGGGTCCTGCTTTTTTAGAACTTTATCCCTTATTTCATATTCTGAAGGACAGCCAAAATCTTGGTTTTGTATTGACTGTATACTTAGTATAGCAATTGTACTCAAGTTTTGAAGACTTGTCTTTGAGCCTTTGCTTGCTCACAGACTTTCTCCTTTGTTTCTATACAAGCCTTTTTTAAGAGACCTGTAGAATGATCAGTTGTTTGAGCTGTAGCCCGAAGCTGATCATAGGTTGTTTGTATGAGATTATTCCATGGACTAGGGATTTTTGTAAAAAATCCTCTGATCCAGAAATTCTTTTGTTCTGTTGTTCCAAGTCGAAAAATTAGATCGATGTATGTAGAAGCAAATTCTTCTAACATACAAATGTCGCATAATTTCATTTGGAAAAGCCTTTTTTCATGATTTTTTCCTTTTGTAGCAGTTTCTCTAGTGAAATCTGCTAAGAGGATATTCATTAATCGGGGTAGTGCTTCAGTTTTATTTGGGATATTTTTGTGACGGTGGCTTCGCAGATTTCAGGAATGCAACGAAAGTAATCTTCCGGTTGGTCTGTATTGATGAATACTTCATGAACAAGCCCCTTTCTGATGTGAGATTTGTAACGAAGGATGTCACGGAAGCATGCGAGTATTCGTAGCCTTTGGTTTTTGTTGAGGAAAAGCTCTTCTCCAATCAGGAGTTGTTCTACTCCGGTATCCTCCAGTTGACGGAAGAAAAGTAGTAGCTGCGAGTCTACCAGAAGTTGCCGTTCGTACATCGAGATCATGTTTTGAATTGTGATCTCGGCTTGCATTTCCTTGACCTTATCATTCTCTAGTTCATATAGATGGATTAGATCTAGGAAATCTTATATTCTGAGGTTGACGATGTCCTTCGCCTTGATTTGGATAAAGATGTCCCTCAGTTTTCTTTGATCTGTAGAAGTCCCGGTAAATAGATTTGCATCTTTCATACATTGGGCTTCTGATCTGGCTATGGCCGAGAACTCAAGTAGTTTTGCAACTATGGATTGAGTCTCGTTCTGAATCTTTCTCATTTCTGAGAGTGTCCAGTCTATCTATATAAGCCACAAATTAGCATATTTGTAGTATGCAGATTGCACAGCTCTAAAGCACCCATTGATTTTGTCATAAAAGTCTGGGCTGGTGTTCTTCAGTTTCATGTTGTACCAATCTTTCACTGTTATTGCGGCGTCAGATTGCTTTTTAGCAGGAATTGCCGCTATCGCAAAAATAACTGCTTTACCCTTGTTTTGGGGTTGTTTTTTCATATATTTTCTTCTCAATTTCAAATAGTTTCATGGTATTAGAGTCGTTCGATCATGAAAGCATTTTCTCAAATTTCAATTCAGTTAATTTAGTTTTTAATTTATCATCAATGTCAAAGTTATTCTTATCCACAGTTTTTTTTTATGGCCTTTCTTGTTTTTGTTTTGTCGACGACCGTTCATCGCAACCTACATCGTCGGCTTCGCTCAGTCCAGATCAGGCCTAGCTCAAGTTGGCCCACTTGGTCCAATTTATTTCGGCTCAGCCCATTATCCATGAGAAAGGAGCATGAATTATATTTTTTTGTTGAATTGTCACAAATTAGGTAATTTTATGGATAGTTATGTTTAATTTTATCAATATTTATTTGCATAGTATCAAGAGCGAAGCGAAAGGCTTTCCTTCAACTTGCACTCAAGTCCTTCAGGCATGCCATTGATAATGCACAAGTAGCTCGTCAGATTTCTTCTAATTTTGCAAATATTCATCAACGCCTTATCGAATTATGCTCAAATTTTAGTAACAATTTGCATTTTGTTGGTTCCACTATACCTATCTTTTCAGTCGCTAAGGTTATGTGTTCTTTTTAGATATTAAATTCTGTTGCTTCTCATCATATGATCTTTATTTTTTTTTACTTATTTTTATAGTATTAGTTGTGCTGCTATTATTTCGTATGTTATTGACTTGGCACAAATGTTCTCCTCATATTTTTGAATCTCACAAAAAAGATTTATTCTAATATGAACATATGAACAAATATATTTTTCTCCGCTATCTGTATATATGGTTATAAGTTAGCAAAATATTTAGCCACACTTTTCATTAAGAGTTCATCTAAAATTTTTTTGATTTAATTTATTCTGATATTTAGGGACCTACTCATATTCTATCTATCATTGGTTCTCTCTAATACTTAACTTTTGTTGATGATTACACTCATGTATTTGGCCTTACGTCATGTGTAATCGTTATGAACTTTCTATCATTTATAGTAGATTCGCAACTATATTTCATACTCAGTTTAATATTAGAACATTCTTATCATGTCTATAACTATCTCTCAGCTACAATGAGATCCATCTTTCAATTTCATAACACTCTAATTTAGTAATCATGCACTTATGGTAATAGAACAAACTAGCAGAACATAAGCACATCACATTTTGAACACTGCTCACGTGCTCTTATTATCCTATTTTGTACGTCGAGTGTTTAGGCAAAGACAATTATTATTTCTTGATAATCTTCTAAACATCATTCCATCATCTGTTTTATCTGACAAAACCTTTCATGAGATTTTTTTGCTAATCTCCTCCAAGCTATATTATGCTTCGTATTTTTTAATGTACTTGTTTTGTTGATCTTCTTCTTGCGAGCGAGCGCACGAAGCTAATTACTATTTTAGTAAATTATGTTCTTTTTTGTATTAGTTCCGACCATAAAGGATATCATTGTTATCATTCTTTGCTTTGTCATCTTCGCATTTCTCACCATGTCACCTTTTTGAGACTTTACCTTACTTCTCGACATCAATGTCCAACTATTGACACCACCAGATACGTATATTAGATTCCCTTTTAAGTATTCTAGTGTTCTATTTATTCAAATCCTTTGCTTTTTTGTACTAGTACAATATCATTTGTGATGATTCTAACGATGATACGTGAGGATCCGCTATGTCTTTCCATATTCTAATTTTATCATGTTCATCTTAATCAATATCCTCACATATAACTCCACATCACCCACTCGCCACTTTCAACGAGTTCACCGACTACCTAATTGCTTTACTATAGACTTGCTCAAGACTACTAAGTAAATTCGGTTTTACTACATTATCTTTTTATACTCAACAATTTTATTCTTTCTTACTTCTATCCACACTAGCTGAGCATCTAATTCTTACTAAAAAATAAATCAATTTCCTGAATGGCAAGAGACTTTAGTAGAGGAGTTACGTGCTTTTCGGTAGACAGATTATCCCACTTTCAGCGAGAGTTTAGTCTGCTAGATGCAAATAGTTTTTAAACTAATTATAAACATGATGTATTTATTGAGCGATATAAGGTTTGTCTTGTTGATCAAATTTTACTCAAAAAAATAGAATTGATTATGATGAGTTATTTTCTCCTATTGCTAAGATGACCACATTTCGTACTTCTGCAGTTGCACGTCCGTTTTTATCAAATGGATGTCAAGAATGTCTTTCTTCAAGATACCTTATTGGAAATTATTTATATGATGCCCATCCGAATTTTTTCTACTCCGTTGGGTCATGTATGTCGTTTTCATCTATTATTTACTGACTGAAATAAGCTTCTAAAGCTTGGTTTGAGTGTTTCAGCGGGCCATTAGTGAGCAAATACTAGATCTTTTAGCATCGCTCTTTATTGGTCATCCTCTTATTGACATGTACTTTTGTTATAATATTTTGATTGTATAATTACAAAAGGAGATGATTTAGTAGGAATAACAGCATCTCAAAAATATTTTCGTCAATAATTTCAAATCAAAGATTTTGAATATGTAGGCTATGTTATTGGAGATTACTCAATACGACAGAGGAATCCTTATTTCTCTAAAAATGTATATCTAAGATATTATAAAAATATCAACAAATAATCCTATTAGTAAAATAGTTGATGCTCACATGGAGCTTCATATGAAGTTCCGTCACAAAGACGGTGAGCCTCTCACCAATTCTAGTCGGTAAAACACGACTAGTTGGTCAACTTGTATATCTTTACTTGACAAAGCCGGATATTTTCGTGCAGTTAATACCGTCAATCAGTTTGTCTCTTTGTCTCGATCTATACATTATAGTACTTTATCAAGGATTCATGTTCAATTAAATTCTTAAACCAATTACAATTAGGTTATGAGTTGTATCTATACATCACATCATACATTCATTGAAGATAAAAAAAAAGCTTGGTCTCACTTACAATGAGATGAAATGCTATTTGAAACACCAACCTCGCAACAAATGAAGCTAATAACTTTTGTTATAAGACATACAGAGCAATTTTTCTTAAAGTTCTACACAATAGTAGTTTATCATATAATAATATGTAGAAGTATTATAATTGCTAACTTATACTCATATTGTTGCTAGATTATTTACTTAAGTTACACAATTTTAAATGTTAAATAGATGATCCAAACCATTAGAAATATTCCATACTACAATACTAGTATTCACACAAAATTTTATCAAATTTGGATATAATTTAGTGCTCCGATGTACGTCTTAAGATTGTCAATCTCACATATCCATTGTCTTTTAATATGGTGTAACGAATTATGTGTAATAATCTGAACTTTTTTATATTATGTATCAAAACTCTAGATCATATCAAATTGGTACAAATTTTACTGAAAGAAATTATAAATAAATCTATATGAAATAAAAAATTTTAGAATGTTAGCCACAAAAAAATTGATTAGTCGCTGTTATTAATAGGGACTGAGTAGGATAGTTGTTGTTGCTTTAATTAGCGACCGAAAACATTCTCAGTCTCTATCGATTACAAGTAATCAGTAAAAAGAATTAATGAAAAAATCAAGCTAAGAGAACAAATTTTAGCTAAGCATAAACATATATCTCTTCTCTAGCTAAAACAAAATACGACTAATAAACTATAAGAAAAAATAATGAACTTATTATATAGGTGGTCTATAGTGTTTTTAAGCTTTCGAACATCTTCATTAGAAATGACACTTTTTTCTTCATTTTCACGGTGACATTGTTTAGTCTCAAGAAATTCAGCTTGTTACTACTTGTGCTCATATTGCTGTTTCTCAACCTCAACTTGTTATCTTTATATTTTTCATCTAATGTTACAATCTGATCTTGTATAACCTTATTCTCCCCTTCTTATCTTTAATGTTTGAAATGTGCATTCTTTTATACAAATTAATACAATTGGCATTCTACAAATTTGTTAAAAGAATCAATTTGCTATTAATTAAAGCCATTATCTTTTTGTTGTATTTAAACAAAACTATACACTTAATTATAAAGTCATAAAAGAAATAGTTTCTCTCGCTGTATGGATACAAAGGTGCGTGAGTTTGCGGTATGCTTACTATTATTCCTTATACGAGCAGCATTTTATTTTTCTGATTTGTTCTACATATAACCAACGGTAATTATATAAAACCAATAATGGCATAAAGAAACTTAAAAGGTAAATTTAAATAAATGAATCTTAAATTCACTGATAAATCAAACATGTTGCACATCGAAATCCATTCTTCACATCGGGATGCTGCAACAATGAAGTCCTTATAAGGATTTGCTTGAACCCTATCTCTACCCCTAGCATTCATAACGACAATACTTATATCATTTGGATCCAATATTTTGTAAACATGTCAAAATCCCAGGATCAAACAAATATAACTCAAACTTATCCTATAATGATAAAGTAAGAACTTGTTAATAAATTCTAACTTTTAATGATTTGCCAACTTTAAGATACTTACAGTTATTATGGAATAAATCCCGTTCTTAATAGATTTGTCAATTACTCTAACCTTCAGTATTCTTTATAGAAGCATTCGTACCAATTAGATATTCCATCTCCCTTGAGAATGAACTGGTCTCATATAAAGTTATCTAGGATATCAGCTTTGACTTTTTTCTTATTTCTCAACATGTATATTTCTAAGTCACTTCACTATTACTAGCATGTGGACGTTGCGTTTGTGTGTCAACAACAACCCCTAGTTAGAGAACTACCATGAGGTGCAATAATTAGTAAATAATAATTTAATTTGAAAAATACTTACTGCTACTAGAGCCATTAATATCTTGAGTCTCCATATTTGCGATATTCTGGGTTGCTTGTAGCAAGAGTTGTCTTTTGTTAAATGTTGTGACGTCATGAAAATAAATTAATAAGAAGCACGTGTATACAAATTCCATATTAAAAAGCATTCTTTGGTTTAAAAATAAATAAATAAATAAAGTTTATACAAAATTGAGTTAAATCTAATATGCAACTTAATAATTCAAAGCAACACATCAATACTGTTATACTCCTTCAAGCTTCCATTTTCATTTTGACCATCACCAAGATAAATGATTCCTTCGTCGTCCAAAAACTTCAATCACTTCATGATCAAATTCAACTATCTTATTTATATGATCTATTTTATATTATCATCTCTATCTTTTAAGCTCGAACATTCCATTTCTTGGTAGGCATCATTCTCTTTGATGATTGCTTCCTCACTAACATTGGTCTCTTCTTCACCTCCATCTCCTCCAAACAACGAGAAATGAAATAAATATTGATGTTGTGATTATTGTACAACAACCTAGTCGTTACCCTGTGTCATATTATGAACATAAAATACTTGAGTCATATTCATAGGAAATAGGAATGGATCATTTTAATACCATCTCTTTGTAATGTTGATGTTAGTAAAGTCATCATCAATCCTGATTGATTTTCTGTGATGTAAATAAAAACCATTCACATTTGAATAAAGAGACCTGACGGGCCCCTAAACTCAAGACTTCATTCAGAACACCATAGAAATTCAAAACTTGATTTTATAATTCCCTTACACACAAATTGCACTATTTTGAGTTAACAAATAATGCTTGTGTTTGTTTGCTAGGAATTTCATCCCATTGACAATGCATCCATAATACCTAATTGTATATTTATCTAAACCCAAAGCTAGCAAATACAGATCATCTATGATGATCTCTTGCGTAGTTGAATGAATAATAAAAACAAATGAGGAATAAGTATTTATTAAAGTATATAACGATCATAAATAAAATCTCATATATATATATATACACATATTCGTTTCTTCTCTAAAAAATCTTCATAGTTCACTAATTATTTCTATTATTTCTTTCTTTCTTCATATAACTATACAATCTAATAGACAGTAAGTGCTACAAAAGAACATGATTTTCATAACTCTACAATCACAAAATTTTACCATCCACCATAAATTTACACATCTCAAAATATTTGTATCATATCTATTCGGTAATTTACAGACTTCAGAAATTCACAGAATTTCTTTTTTGAGTTGATAATGTGTATCGTCTAATTGGTTTTCCAACTTATTGGTATCCAATTTTTTTGTATACAGTTCACGTCATATACACTGATCCTCCAAAGGCCTAATGAGCCTTCAGGGTATCATTCGTCTTTTTATATACATTTAGCAAAGTCTTCAGAATGTTATTACAAATATTTCTCTCAATATGCATGACATCAAGATCCTTCTAATATGGTAGTTCAAAAAAATACTTTTATGGTTCAATTAAGCTCTTTTGGGGTGCGCTTTCTCTTCTTACAGCGTTGAGGCTTTCCAAACTTCACGTATTTAACAATTTCCATTTGTTCTAACAATTCATCAATCGACAAAATAGAAGGTGGTGGTGCTGCTTCTTACTTTACATTAAATTTCTTACTCCTCTATATGGATGATTGCACAACAAACAATATCGATTGTCGAGATAAGTAATCTTGTCTCTAAGTTTTAGACTATATGTGTATTTGTTGTAAATTGGGAATGCCAAATGGCCTTTTGTGCTCATTCAAGTAAAACTGTATGCGCGAGAAAATAAATTACAGTCCATAGAACAACTGCGTGTATTTGAAATATAGTGGTGGAGAAGGCGTCATATGTTGAAATTCCGTTCTCCTATAATTCCTTCAACTCTTCAGTTAGAGGCTGAAGATATACATCAATGTCTCAACCTAGTATCTTCTTTCAAGGAATTAAAGATGATATTATAAAATATGCCTCCTTCATACCCATCATAGAGGCATATTGTATTGCATTTAGATAACTGACCAACAGTTATAAGAATTGCTCATGTCTCCAAAACGATTGAATCATCGGTTACCAAGTCAAACGTAAGTTTCGAGCATTATTAGCAAACTAAAGTTACTTTACATCAAAATACTTTCAAGTTTGAGCATATGCAGTATATATCAAAATATCAGGATGCTGCACATTTCTCTTTATGTCATTCTATGTCTTCTGCTCATTTATCCACTCCTTTATAAAAGCATAAAGTCCCATCCCAAGCATTCTTGCGTGTAGCAATAGATTCCTATCCCAAGCATAAGTCCTTCATAATCTTTCGACACTAATAGTAGGACGAAAGAAGTAAATGCTCTTTCGAAAAAAGTATCATTGAAAATATCAAGCAGCATATTAAAGCTTTGCTGCCTCAACGATTAAGTACCTTGAGATGAAGCAGTTTTATAGGGAATGAGAAATTTAAGATTGTACATCCCTCATATAATGACTTCACGATATCTTCAAGCAATTTATCTTATCTATCAATATCATCTACTGCAATTGGCTCTTTCCTTCATCAGCAGGTGGCTTATAAGTTTCGCCCTCCACAGTTACTTGAGGGATCTTTAACTCCACACTACCCTACGTATATCCTCCAACTTTCAAACATTTGGTCATATTGTACGTCATCACTAAGTCTCATTGGAGTTTCATATCTACAAGCAGCAAGACTCTGATTACTTCGATGAGTGATTTTTTAATGAAGCTTCCATGTCATGTAAGACGTCATAAAAGCATTCGCAAGTTGTCGGACATTCTGTTCAAACAGAGTCAGCGTGGACAATGAATCTCACCAACATTCTGTAAATGATTATTAGCAAATTGCATAAAAGATCGAACTTCATTTGTATACTCCTCCTATATCTAGCCGGAATTATACATCTAACTCTTATTTAACCTTCATAGAGATTTTAAAAAAATAGGTCTAATATTTTAAATTATACACTAACTAATTAATTATTATATATCTAAGAAGTGTAAGTTTTTCTAGCAATGAAAACAATTTAATGTTGTATGAAACTTAATGTTCCTACACATATAATGTAATACAGAATATAACATACGATATTAAGAGTCTACTTATAGCAAATGTCTTTTTATTCTTATTGAATCTTAAAATCAAAGCATTTCCAATAAGCATTTCCAACGATCATCAAATTTCTACTTGCGTGCAAATGCTAACTAATCATAATTAACAATGTAAAGCACTAAGCTACATAGTGCTCAATTAAACACCCATATTCCAAGAAATCAAAACTAGGAGAAAGACATAATATATATCACTTCATTACATGGACTCGCTCCTAAGTAAAGGATGGGCAATGCATTAAGGATCTTTGCAACAACAACAACAACAATATCTTTGATTAATATATTAATTCTTTGCTCTACGAACACCAAATATTTTCTTCATATATATAAGAAACAGATTCCAACATGAAGCCTCTGTTTCCCTTCTTACTATCTATCTAACATGAAACCAATTCCAAGACCTCCAAAATTGTTCATAGTTAAGTTGAACTTTTTTGTGCTCAAGTAAAAAAGCAGGAGCTATTAGTTATGAGCTTAATGGTCATTTCATTGGACATGCTATATACAGGCAAAAGTTAAACAAAGAAGCTATGTTATATGATAGATCTCCTTAAAATAGTAACTTCATCAAACACCTTGTAGTTAAGTACGATACCAGGACAAGGCATCCACCGCAACGTTAGCTAACAATCAGCCTAACGTTGTGACAATGCCGATGCCGAAATCACAACAACAGTATCCGCTAACAAATAGTATCCGCCCGCACCAAGACCACAAACTCACTATAAACACCACCCAAAACCTGAACCTCCTGCAGAACATAGTACAGAACAACGTAAGAACCCAATTGAACCAAAAAAATCGAAATAAGTCTGACTCTCTCATGACCATAACAATAACAAGACCAATTCACTCAAGCATTTTTAAGATCCCAATGACAATAACTTCGGACAAGGAGCTGGATCAAGGTTTTACGTGTCGTCACCGATGCCAATATAGGAAGTAGGAAAAAGACATAAGTAAAGGATGAGCAATGCTTACTTGCTTTCAGTGACGTTAACTGAAGGTATGGTGTGGGAGGTGGAACCCGCGAATCAAAAATTTTTTCGAGGCGGCACATAGCTCCAGAAAAATTGCAAATTGAGACGAAGCGTCTAAAAAGTGCAAATCCAGCAGGAAGAGCTTAATCAAAAGAGCAATTGAAGAGCAATTGCAAAGCAAAAAGGGAGAAAGGCCGATCAGCGATGAGATAGTCGATTCCGACGAAAACCTACCTAGCATGATGGGGAGGAGGAACTAAAGAAATGGCTGGATTTGGTTTGGTTGAGTTGATTAATAAAAGATACTCGATCCAAAATATTAATAAAATATACCCACTTATATATGCTTAGTTAGTAACATTGCCGATGAACACGATTCAATCAGGAAAATATAATTTACTGACTAAAACACCACTTAGTCGGTAAAGTGTCAGACTGAATATTATTGATTTTCAAACAGTGATAATTATTATATATATAGGGAGGGATAGAGGCACTGACTCTCTATTTTATGGTTGGAGTGACCTCCAAGTCCAATCGTCACCGTTGGATATGAAGAATTATGAGTTAGAAATATATCCATAAAATTTCAGTTGAATCGGATTACGAATTCATATCCATCCAGTCACTTTATTAAGATGACATAAATGATACAATATATATATTTTTAAGTTTTTTTACTTTTTGTCATCTTGATCAAGTGACTGGATGGATGTGAACTCGTAGTCCAATTGAGCTGAAATTTGATGGATATGTTTCTAACTCATAGTTATTCATATCTAGAGGTGGAGATTGTATTTAGAGATCATTCCGACTATAAATCGGAGAGAGAGTGCCCAAAAATACCCCTATTTTTTCTATATATATATAAAATAATAATTATTATTATTTTTTATTGTTATTAGTTTTATTAATTTTTTTCTCATTTTCAATAGTTTCAAGTTCAAATTTTAAGCTATAGTCCGAATTTTTTTGAGTTGATATCTTAAAGTCATCGCTCGAAAAATAATGTTGCAAAATCACGATATATTAGTTGAGAATCTTATGCACAGCATCTTTCGGTTGGACAATAAACAAGATTAATCAACAAAATCATCGTAGTGAGATTTTCAGAAGCCTAGATGAATATGTAATGTTTGCTTTTCAGTAACCTATTTAGCTTTATCCAAAAGATTAATAAAATATTTTGAAAGTGCTTATAAAATAATAAAAGTAAAAGAAATTTAGAAACTAAATTTTATATTTTAAATTTAAAAATAATAAAATAAATAATAATTAAATTTTATAGCATAAAATTTTGATGTACTTTATAAATTATATTAAAAATAATAAAATAATTAAAATTAAAAAGAGTTGAAAAGTATTTCTAAACATCACTTAAAATTTTTCATATTAAAGTTGAATGCTCACTTAAGCATTTATACGATATCAACTGTAAAAAAAATGCTTTTGGCAATAAGATTTTCAGAAATACTTATTTCAGTTATTTCCTAACTTGCTGTGGTTTTATAACCACGAGACAGCATAATATGATGTAGAGAAAAACTTACAAACACTAAACAGTAGTTAGATTTATATAAACACTTCTTTCCAAAAGCATGGAAAGCAATCAAACAATTTTTTCTCGACGCAACAGGTTAAACTCATACCACGCGGAACTTTGAATCATTGGAGAATCCACTTTAGTTTTTTGTTGTGTTGTTTGAGAAAATGAAAACCCAAGTTGTGACCGTGGCATTAAAGGAATCCTAACCATAGCATGTTCACGTCCTTGTCTTTACTAAATGAACACATGAATGCACCACATGACAAACACGAAGATCTGGAGACCACAATCAGAATCAGGACTGCACTTAAGAGACATTCAAGTAGTGGATCTTTTTTTTTTCATCCCTTTGCACTTGTCCTCTGCCACGATATAAATTCTTGTCTTGATTGAAGTTTGACAACATTGACATGATTGTTCCATTCTAGAGTGGCTACTTTTTCTCCTACCAAGAAATTTTGTTTAACAACTTAGATTATAGGTAATAGATTTTAACCAACTATGTATTATGCAAACATCGACTTGACAATATTCGGTCTGTGTCCTCCTTACAGTCTCCCGATCCGTTACATATGTCTTATAATTTTCAAATTAAAAATAGAAATTATTAATATTTATAAATTTCGGAATTTAAAGGTTGTGTTTAAAATTTTCATTTAAATTTGTTGGATGTCTTTTGATTTTGTCATCGAAACACTATCTAGATTTTTCATATGTTTAATAGGATATTTTGTTGAAGTCATTAATTATGACGTTTTGACGAATAGTTAAAAACAATTCAAAATTCATTAAAAGTTAAATATAAGTAACTTTTATGTATTTAAATATCTAACGATTCTGACGGCTCGATAGACCGAACAATCGATCTCCTAGAAACTGACTCGTACTCTATTTAATCTTAAAATCTTAGAATTTTATAATTTTACATTAACAAAATAATCCTACTTGATATAAGATCTCAATTTTATTTCCAATTTTTAAAATCCAGATCTTAATCCTAAAATTTTTAAAATATCGATTTTACTTGCGATGTTATAATTTCAGCTTATAAAAATCTTCATAAGTTAAGAGAGCTCGCGAGAATTTTGAACTAGAATAGTTAGAAAAGATCCGTCGTTCGTTGTAGCAAGTGCGGTTATATTTGATTTATTTTGTGAAGATTTACTATAGGAGCAAAAAATTATTCTATATAGTAGTATTTTAGATTAACTTTTTTCTTTATTTTGAAGTAACAAAGATAATTGATTGACGCCTAATTGATTGATTATATAACGAATTAAATTTTCTAAATATAGATATAACTATATAAATATGTATTTATAAAATAATGATAAAATTTGTAAAAGAAATTGTGATAATAAACTAAATGAATATAAAAAATTATTAATGATATAGTTTGTCTAAACTACAAATATAAATATTATTAATTTATTATAATAAAATAAAATATAAAAAAATATATGTACTGAATTTTCAGCAATCTTAATAAGTACTATCTAAAATTTTAAAAATATTAAATAATTTATTAAAAAATTTTTAAAATATTATTTAAAATTTTGATTTTACGATACTACGTAAACGAAACGATCCTATATAAAATTTCGATCCTGATAATCTTTATTTGAGCAATTTATATCCATCTAACATTCATGAATTTACACATAATTAAGCATTAGTTCAACTGCTCATCCCTACTGCTTTTTTGTGTACGAGTGCGGTGAAACTGAAAATGGGTACCTGAAACAGAAACTTGAAAATAGGGTAGAGATGTTAATAACTTATAGAACATATGGTCCATATGGGTTTGAAGGTAGGCACCGTTCATCTATTTTTCAGCGGCTCCTTTCCTTACACCAGTTTTAGAAGTTTGTGAGTTCGAATATTCAATCCAATGAATGGGTATCCTTGAAGCCTGGAAGATGATCCGTACTCTATAAACTGTCCAGCTAATTGACTGAAGATACCACCTATTCTGAGCCAACCTTCTAGAACCCTTCTATTGTCCATTAATAATCTACCGCACCACACGACATGCGAGTCTTGCCACTTTTTCACCCAACTGCTATCCTCTCTCTCTCTGTCTCACACTTGAAACCCATTGATTAACCAGAACCCAACTCCCTCACCTTCACGCGGTCATTCATTCATCCAGCCCAAAATGGAATCCCCCAACCTAAGCCTCAACTCCGGCGACGACGACGATATTGTTTTCGAGTTGCCCGGTGCAATACGGTGCTTCAAATCCGGTCGTATAGAGCGGTTCATGGGCGCTGTCACCATTCCTCCGTGCTTCGACTCTTCTACCGGTGTCGTCTCTAAAGACGTTGTAATAGACCCATCGACCGGCGTCTCCGCTCGTATCTTTACACCTCCTTCAGTTAACTCCAACAGCATCAACGGAACAAACAGTGTTGAAGGTGACGAGAGTAAACAGAAGAAGGAGATCAAGAAGTTGCCGGTGTTGCTTTACTTCCACGGTGGAGCGTTCTGCGTTGGTTCAGGTTTATCGCCTGTTTACACTAACTATCACAATAATCTGTCGGCTAAAGCTGACGTAATTATCGTCTCTGTTGAGTACCGTCTCGCGCCAGAGCATCCTCTCCCTGCCGCTTACGACGACTGCTGGGCTGCCCTGCAGTGGGTTATATCAAACATTGATGGAAGCATTAATACCGACTGCAACACTACCACTGAGCCATGGCTTGCTGAGTATTGTGATAAAGAAAGAATTTTCATAGCAGGAGATAGCGCCGGAGCAAATATTGCTCACAACTTAGCCATGCGCGCAGGTGAAAAAGAAGCAAACTTTCACATCAAAGGCGCAGTTCTTGTTCACCCATTCTTCTGGGGATCAAAAGTTTCAAGTTCACATATCGAAGCAGACCATACTAAAACTGAGAAGCTATGGAAATTCGTTTGCCCGAGTAGCAACGGCCTTGATGACCCAAGAATTAATCCGATGGCTGAGGGAGCGCCGGAGATGGATAAGATCGGGGCAGAAAGATTAATGGTTTGCGTAGCGGAGAAAGATTTCTTGAAGGAAAAAGGGAAGGCTTACTACGAGAAAATGAAGGAGTCGGCACCGGAGACGAAGAAGGCGGAGTTGGTAGTGTCGGAGGGAGTTGGGCATGTCTTCTTTCTGTATGATTTTGGGTCGCAGAGAGCAGAAGAGTTGATGCAGAAGTTCGTTGAGTTCATTAATAATGCGTGATCACTGATGGTTCATGCATGCACCATCCTTATTATGTTTACAGCTAATATCAAGTATTTAATGCTATCTGCTTCTTTTTGTTGTTATTGGATTAGAACTATGTACACTACTTGAACCATTTCCTGTGAAATAAAAGGGTTCTTTTTGTAGTTTAGTGTATGTTCTATGTTTTTTCTTTAATGTAGTTTTATTATTGTTCGCTGTCGGAGTAACTATTCGGGTTACTGTTGCTTCCTTTTTTTTTTCCTTTGTTTCTCATAAATTATAACTATATAATACGATTTTCTTTAAAATTATTATATAAAATACAAATTTGCATACAATTAAGTGGCACTGCAGCAATCGCACTGTTACAGATGCCAGGGGCACTAAATACACCTCAGTGATCTGCGAGGCAAGCAACGTACATGCATTAAGGCTAAACCGCGCACTTCGTATTGGCAGCGGAGACTGCTGATGAACAGCTAGAGTTACAATATTAAAAATTATTTAAATATAAATAATAAATAAATAATAATTTAATAATTGTATTAGTAGTTTTTTTTTTGAAAGAAAATTCTGAATTAGTGGTTAAATTGATTTGATAGTTTTTTAGTAGTTTCAGGTAGTGGTTAAAATTGATTTGATAAGTTTTTAGTATTTTTATGTAGTTATATGAATAAAAAGATATTTTGAAATATTGTTAAATTATTATATAAATCTGAAAATTCTTTGAAATCCAAATGAAAGAGTTTTTTTATTATTGCTTTGTGCAAAAAGTCAAAAGGCTTATCATACCTACAAACGATTCGCAAAAATATACCCAAAAGTAATTTTTGAGAGTGTGCAAATAACGCTTCAAGAAAAATGTATCATATATTTTTAGTATCATAAATATACCCAAAAGTCTCCATTCTTAGTATTTCTTATTATTTTTAACAATCTTAAAGCGTTATTAGATGGAGACCGAAACTTCTGTTGTCACCATCAAATTGATGAATCAAGATCTTATTCGTATTGATCGTTTCGATGGAACAAATGTTACTCGCTGAAAAAATAAATTAACATTTCTTCTGACTGTCTTGAAGATATTTTTATGTACTCGATCTGAATTTAAAACCAATTCAGAACTTACTGATCAACATTCTAATCGCATTGAAAGCTGAAAGAATTAAGCGATAAGAAGATGAACTGATGTGTCATAGCTATATTTTCTATGCGTTGTCCAATCGTATTTATAATCTGTACATAGATACTAAGGAAATTTGGAATGCTGTGAAACTTAAGTACAAGGTAGAAGAAGAAGATACAAAGAAAATTTTAATTTCAAAATATTTTGATTTTTTGATGATAAAGTTATTTTGAGTCAAGTACAAGAGTTGCAAGTTATTATTAACAAACTGAAGGCTGTGAAAATTGAGTCTGAGACTTTTCAAGTGAGTACAATAATTGTAAAATTACCAACAACTTAGAAGAATTACAGAAAAAAGATTCTTCACAGTTCTAAAGATTTTTTTTTGGAGCAATTTCAGAAACATCTTCGAATTGAAGAAAATGTTAAGGAAAAGATATAATATTGATAATTCTTGTGAAGGTGTTTCTAAAACAAATGCTGTGAACAAACACAATCATTCCAATAAGAGTAACTCAAATAACAGAAAAATACTGGATCCTAAAAAGGGTGAAGGAAAATTTAAAAAAATTCTAACATCACCAAAAGAAAGGTGGATGCTATGTTTGTGGCAAACCTAAGCATTATGCTCGAGATTGCAAATTTTGAAAAAATCAAATGAGATAGCACCTATTCTATTATAGAGGAAGAAATTATCGCTGTTGTGAGCGAGATAAATTACATCCAAGATAAAGTGCAATGATGGTGGTACGACACTTGTGCTACAGTTCATGTCTCTTATGATTAGTCTTTGTTCAATACTTATCATGAAGTCAACGATGTATAAGAGATTCAGATGGAAATTGAAGGCCGCTTTAAAGAGGTTGGTAAAAAAATGTACACTTATTTTAACTTCTGGAAAGAAATTTAACTTAACCAATGTACTTCATGTCCCTGATATGAATATGAACTTAGCCAGTGGAGATCTGTTGCGAAAATTTGAGATTAAAGCAGTGTATGAATTGAAAAAATTAATTTTATCTCGAAGTAGTACTTCTATAAGAAAAAGACTATTCTTATGATAGAATTATCAAATTATATATTGTTGACAACAATAATAAAATTATTTCTTCTGCTTATATGCTAAATTCTACTTTTTTATAACATAATATATTAGCACAAATTGGAATTACTACGATAAAAAGAATGATTAAATGCAGTCTAATTTTATGTGATGTTAAAAAATTTTTAAAATATGAAATATGTATTGAATCTAAATTGAAAAGAAAAACCTTTTTATAGTATGGAAAGAACTTCTCAATTGTTAGATTTTGTGCATACAGAGACATTTGTGAACTAAATTGTATCTTAACTAGAGGTGGTAACAGATATTTTATTACATTCATTGATAATTGTTCTAAATTTACATGTCTATTTGCTAAAGTATAAAGATGAAGCTTTTAATGCCTTTAGAGTTACAAATCTGAGGTTGAAAACCAATCAGAAAAGAAAATTAAAATTCTTAGAAGTGACAGAGGTGGTGAATATTTTTCAAATAATTTTAATGTCTTTTGTGAATAATATGGAATCATACATCAATGTTCAACACCTTATAGACCTGAACAAAATGGTTTAGCTGAACAAAAAAATCAAACATTTCTATAAATGATTAATGTTATGTTGTTAAATGCTAAATGACCATTTATTTTATGGGGTGAAGCTTTTCTTACCGCATGTTGTATTCTGAATAAAATTTAGATGAAAAAGAACAGAATTTCTCCATATGAGTTATGGAAAGAAAGAAAATCAACATTGGTTATTTTATGGGGTTGCTCTACAGATCGCAAGAACATAAATTCTAAAAGAATTAAATTGGATCCTAAAGGAATAAGATGTGCTTTTGTAGGATATTCTACAAATAGCAAAGCTTATAGATTATTAGATTCGGAGTCTACTGTGATAATAGAATCAAGAGTTTTTGAATATTTATTAGCTTCTGAAAATAAATCTCAAGCTTTTATTAATAATCTAAATGTGAGACTCCTATTAATGGACGATCACTTGTGAAGACATTTTCAGATATTGTTGAACAACCTAGTGAACTTCAGAAAAGCAAAAGAATTCGAAAAGCAAAAGAATTAGGATCAGATGAGATTGATTCTCAACATATTTCCTTTTACTTAGTAGAAGGGAATAGAGAAAAAAACATAGAAACAATTCCTATTGCTGTTCAAACTGAAGATGATAATAAATTGTATAAGGGAGCTATGTCTTTAAAAGATTTTGCTTTTTGGTAAGATGCAATAAAAAATGAAATTGATTCTATTATGTCAAATCATACTTGGGAACTTATTGATTTACTTCGGGTTTTAAACCTATTGGTTGCAAATGAATATTTAAAAGAAAATACCATACCGATGGTACTCTTTACACATTTGAAATGAGATTAGTGGTCAAGGGTTTTAAACAAAAAGAAGGAATTAATTTTTTTGATACATATGCTTCTATAGCAAGAATAATTTTAATTAGAATTTTGTTTGCTTTAGCATCGATTTATGATCTTTATATTAATCAAATGGATACAAAAACAACATTGTCAAATGGTGATCTTGATGAGGGGGTCTACATGGAACAGCCAGAAAGATTTGTTCTACCTAGAAATGAACGTAAAGTATGTAAACTTATTAAATTATTGTATGGGTTAAAACAAGCACCAAAATAATGGCATGAAATATTTGATTCTGCTATTCTTTCTAATGGTTTTATGCATAACATTTGTGATAAGTGTTTGTATAATAAGGTGTGCAATAAATGTATCATTTTTATTTGCCTTTATGTATATGACATGCTAATTGTGAGCAATGACATGAAAGGCATAATAGAAAGGAAGAGGTTTTTATCTTTCACATTTAAAATGAAAGATCTAGGACAAGTGGATACTATCCTAGGTATCAAAATAATAAAAAATAATGGGGGTTATCTATTAAGCCAATCTCACTATATAGAGAAAGTATTAAACAAGTTTAGTCACTTGAAAATTGAAGAGGCTAATACGCCTTTTGATTCAAGTATAAGATTTATTAAGAATGATGGAAGAGGAATTCCACAACTTGAGTATAAGTGCTATTGGAAGTCTAATATATGTAATGCAATGTACAGGATCAGACATTGCTTTTGCTATTAGTAAATTAAGGAAATTTACTAACAATCCAAATGTTGAATATTGGAAAGCCATTGGCAAAGTTCTTGGTTATCTTAAGAAAACTAAGAATCAAAATCTACAATATTCAAAATTTCTTGCTATCTTGGAAGGATATATAGATGCTAGCCGGATATTGAATATAGAAGACAAACACGCATTACACACTCAATTATGAAATCAGAATTTGTTTCTTTGGCAGAAATAGAAAAAAAAGCTGAGTGGCTTCGGGATCTTCTTTTAGAAATCCCTATGACTGAAGATATATCTTCTATATTTATTTATTGTGATAGTCAAGCTACTTTATCTCATGCATATATTGAAATATATAATGAAAACTCAAGACATATTAGTCTAAGATATGATTATTTGAGAAAATTAATTAAGAGTGGAGTTATTCTCTCACATTTGTAAATTTTAGAGAAAACTTGGCTGATTATAACTAAGCCTCTTACAAGAGAAATGGTAAAATGGACATCGAGTAGAATGAGACTAATACTCATTAATTAAAGTCCACCAACAATGTCAACCCGACCTAATACTAGAAAATGACTAGTAATAGGTTTAATAGAAAAACAACTTATTGATACGTGGATAATTTCAGCACTAATTATAAATAAAGTTTCATGGAAGATGTATAGTGCTGGTTGTTACAGTTGGAGGGCTAAGTTTTTTAAACTTTTAATGAGGTTCAGTCAATTATGACAAGTAACTTAATATAACATAGATGTTAGAAGAACTTCACCTATGCGAACTTAGAGGTGGTGCCGCCTTAGATGAAATTTGGAGTTTATCTCAATAAAGTTAATAAAACAGGATGAGCGTATGTCCATTAAAAGTGCTAAGCGAGTTTGATATGGAAAGCAAAGAACAGATCAATGATTATGTGTGTTGTTTCACCGGTGCTGTCAAAGGGAATAACTAGTTCAAGTTTCTACTATTTGAGATTTCGACAGACCCTTTGTGGTACTTACACTAAGGCAAAGTTCAAATCAAAAGATACCTTACTTTATGGATAAACATTGTAACTTCTAGTTAAAGTTTATTTATTTGATATTTAAACAAGTGGAGGATTATTGGGAATTATTTAAATACGAATAAATAAGTAAATAATGATTTGACAATTAGTTATCGGTAGTTTTGGGTAGTTATATGATTGAAGAGGTATTTTAAAATGTTGTCAAATCATTATATAAACTTGAAAATTTCTTTGAAATCTAAGTGAGAGAGTTTTTCCATTCTTGCTTTGTGCAAAAATTCAAAAGGCTTGTCATATCCTAGAAGTGATTTGTATAAAGATACCCAAAAGCAATCTTTGACAGAATGCAAATAACACTTTAAGAAAAGCCTATCATATACGTGTTTCAAGTCTCCATTTTTAATATTTCTTATTATTTCTAACATACAATGTAGTAGGAGAGTCGTAGTTTCAATACAATTATGTTTTCTACTTCAAATAGTTAATAGAGTTCCTATAGGTGTTAGCTAAGTAAGTGTTTTAGTTCAAGTGCAAATCTAGTAGCATACTGCTCTTAGATGATAAGTAGTTCAAATACTTCTTGTAGATTCTGTTTTGAGGCATGCTGAATTGAATTATTCTTCTTGAACTTTTGACTTCTCTTATTAGAATCTTATTTTCATCTCTTCCTTGTATTTTGCTCTTCTTCTTCTGGTGTCTTTTATCCCCTTTTTTGCTTGAAGCACTTCTGTAATTTTTTACACGCACCATCTTAAATATTTGCTCCAATGTAAATTAGGTGCAATTGCACTTACCAAAATGCTATGGAGTAATTACAATAGTTAAAGGGATGAAGTCGTTTCACTACCTTGCTACTTACGTGAAAATGTGTTCTTCACATTCTAAAATTTTTGCAAGAGTAAAATAATATAATTTTCATTTTTAGCTTTAAAGTATTTATTTGTTACAAAATACTTGTTAGAAAGTTGTTTTATATTTTATTAAAGAATATACCCGAAGCGTTAGGAACCCATCCTCATCGTTCTCTCCACTTTATTATCCCTACTCTCTGACCTCTTAAACTACAAATTTAAAGTTTGAAAATAAAAACAATACCGAATAAGAAAATCCGAAAATAAAAGGGCAACATATGATTGAGTTGCGAAACTTCGACGCAACTTTCCATTAAGTAATTTATTATTTATATATTTTAAAAATGTATTAATATATTAATAGATAAAATTTTGTGCAACGTAGGAGATTCTAAACTAATTATTCTGTAAATGGAACTGCTTTGACACAAACTGCACCTTACTGAACATACATGTTCAGTAACTGTTGCACCAGCAGCTCGGCCAAGGCGTATAACAAACAGACATGCTAACTGTCCGGGATGCACAACTTGACGCCAGCCATTTACAGAGCAATTATATCAGTCATGCCTCTAATTAGAAGTAAAATATCACAATAAGATTTTGTAGCAAGAATTACCATAAGTAAATTCTTGTATTAGGAAGGTAGCTAAGTCATGAATAAACTCTTGTATGATGCAAGAGTATAAATAGATATATACATGTACGCCCTAGGCAGCGAATATATTTTCCTTCTTCTACTGCTCGCCTCCTCTCTGTTTTGCACACCTTCTACTAAGCTTCTGTCTTCATCCTCCTCCAGACTTCCAACATATCCTTGTGTTTTCAACATGAAAACACAACAGTAACCTCTGCTAGTTTCTTTCAGCTTTTGATGGGGCTAGCCTTCTTCATGGTGTAAACAAATCGAATTATTTATGAAATTTTGTTTAGCGATACAATGCCTTTAACTCAATTGAAATATTTGATGAATCAAAAAATAGTTAGAGAGATATGTTTTATCTCTTCAAATAAAAAGGTTAGAGCAAAAATGCAAAGATAGTTTTATACTAGCAATGAAAGTTGTTATACTTACTGTTTTAGAAATCTCAATGTAACAATTTATTAGTTTTTAAAAATAATTGTAGGATTTGAATTATACAAGGACTCAATCTTTTAGACATTAGGCTCATTCCAGGTTGTTAATTTCAGGTTAAGTTTTATTAGAGACCAAATTTCCGTGTAAGCCTACTAATATAATTGTTGTTGCCATAGTTGCACAACCGGACTGGCCTATCAATCTGCTAGATCTGAAAGTCATAAATCTGGAGTCTAAATTAGAGACTCAGGTGCATTAGTGTTGCTAAGACCCACTTAGCAACTAGTATTAGATGTTTTGAAGTCTTGCTGAAGTTTTAATTTTTGTAGGAGTCTAGTTGGTGGTAGTACAGTCAAAGTCAAGAGTCCCTTATGTTTAGAAGTCCTTGCAAGTGGAACTTTATTAGGCATAGAAGTTCTTTGTAGAAGAACTCCTAGTTTATCTATAAATAAGCATTATAAGCCTCAATAGAAGCAAGGAAGATTTATCCATTAGTTATCTTTGAACTATAGTTTACTAGTTATCTTGTTACATTCTAATAATTTTTGAGATAGATGTATCAACTTGATATCAGAGCAAGGTTCATAGGGAAGCACCGCTCCAACACCCCCGACTCACCTAAGACTCTAGAGCCTACCATCATCATTGGAGATGCCTTGCAAGCATCTTCCAGCGCACCATCCAACCAAACAACAATAACACTAAGAGAGAACCTTGTGTTGGAGGAAATAAGATGTATATTATCCAACATAGAGAGGCTCACCGTGGCTGTTTTTGCTAACCAAACCAGTAAGGAACAAGTGCCATATGAGAAACCAACAACTGAAGTGATCCCATCGAGCAAAACATGCTTCAGGAGGGGAGTTCCTCGGACATCCAAACAAATCAGCCCACTTTTTCTGCGCTACAATCCGCTAGTATACTCACAGTTTCATGCCAAGTACCACCTATCCAAAATAATATTGAACAGCAATGACCCCAAACAAAACAGCAACCAATGTCACTACATCTTCGTCATCAAGACCAAATACTGCCTTTTGCATAAATGACCAATGCGAATCCTATTGGCAGCAAACTCCATTAAGCCATACAAACCAGCTCTATTCAGGAATAGAAAAATACCACCACTCGAACACATACCAGGGAATCAAGTATCTCAAAACCCAAAACATCCAACACTATAGTTACATGACACCTATATTGAACCCTTAAGAAGAGACAAGTTTTCTTATTATGATGGTAATGGGCTAAACGAATGGTTGTACTCAGCGAAATGTTTTTCAAATTTTACAATACACCACCTTGGGATCGAGTGGGAATGGCTGTAATGTACTTTTAGAACGAAACTAATAGATGGTACCAAAGCTTCAAACGGGACAAACCCACACTATTGGGAAGAATTTCGTGAAGCCTTGCTGACGAGGTTCGGCCCTACTCCTTTCGGAAATCCTTACTTCTCCTTACAATAGTTGGGCCAAACCGAATCACTAGGAGAGTATTTGGCTGCTTTTGAACAGCTTCGAACGCAGCTGCCCTCCACTACGAAGCAAGACTTGGTTGGGAGGTTTTGTGGAGGACTTTCAAAGAAGCTCGTTGATAATGTGTAATGATACATATTTATTATATCTTATTGTTATAGTAAATATTAGATTTTTATTAAAATTCTATTCATAATATGAATTAATTTATTTTATTTTATTTTTTGTGAAGCATAGGTGAATAAAGATACAAATTAATAAATGAATGAAATAAAAGAGCTAATCATAGAAGAAAATATCAAGCGGCGTCCTCATTGATGCATTTGACTAATCAAATCTAGCATCAAATATAGCAACAAATCTAATTCGAAGATTCTGAAGATATTTTTTTCTAATTTTGTGGGAGAAAGTTTAACTATAAAAAAGGATGAACGGAGGGTCAAGAAGAATCAACAAGAAGCAACAAAGAGCCGACGGGAAACCTATAGAGAGCCAAACAGGAGACAGAAGGAAGATCATATTAGAGACAAAAAATTCTTCAGATTTGCTTTCTTTTCTTTTCCTCATATTTTATTTTTCATACAATATTATTGTGTGTATTAATATGAGTGGCTAAATTCTCTAAACTGGAGTTAGGATGAAATCCTAATAAATTTAATTTACTTCTTGAATATTATGTGATGTACGGATTGTTGATTTTATGTGAGTTGTTAATACTTGTTTGAAGATGTTTAGATGTTAAATTTGCATGCATAATTAGAGTTTGATATCTAAATTTTTATATTAATTATGTTTGCGAGGTCCAATCGGAATATAATTTACGAATTATAGGATTAATAACTATAGTTAATATTTACTGGACCAAAATGAATGTAACTATATGATTTATGATTTCGCAGAACCTAATGCATTATTAGTAATTTCTAAATAAGGAGTTAGAATATCACTAGCGATAGGTGATTTTACACTGGACCAAAGTCAAAATCATAATTAGAAATCGTATCTAAGAACTAGATCAAAGTGTTAGGTACAAAGTTTTCACAATCATCATAATCTATTATCATATTTATTTAAAGATTAAATTAGAGGCATTAGTGGTGGATTCTAAAACTTTAGTTGTTTGCATACCTGTTTTCTCGATCCGTGTGTCATTTTTCGTTCTTAGCTCTTGTACACTTTTGATTAGCTTTCACAACACAATTTTTGTTAGTTAAAAATTTAAATTAGAGTTAATAATAATCTCTGTGGAACAAACTCGTCATTTGCTATAGGGTAGACGACAATCGTGCACTTGCGGAATAGACTAATATAGAATCACTGGGCTTTTCTTAGTTGGTTTTATCTACATCACTCGCGATGGACGTATTGGCAGCAAGACCTAAAGAGCTACAAATGACATAAATGCTGGCCAAAATATTTGAACATAAAAACTCAACAGAGTCTTCCAGTTAGTATGGCAGCAAGACCTATAGAGTTACAAATGGCATAAATTAAGCAATGGGAGATCTTGACATTCGTGCAATTTCTGTATCTTTATGTAGTATAGTTCTCTCTAATGCTGCTAGAAACTATGAGTTGAAAACTATTCATTTTAATATGATTCCTTCTTTTCATGATTTAAATAATGAGGATCCTTTAGCTCATATTCGAAAAATTTTTAATATGGTTTCTAACATGCCTTTAACAAATGGAGTTACTGAGCAACACCTTCAAATGAAAACTTTTCCCTACACTTTAAAAGATAGAGCATAGGTATGGTTACAATCACTTAAATCTGGTTCACTTACTACTTGGACTGAAATTTAAAACAGGTTTTTAGAGAAATTATTTTCAACTCAGAAAATGATGCATTAAGAGATAAAATCATGCAATTTACTCAACAATCTGATGAGTCATTTTCTGAAGCGTGGGAACGATTTAATAATTTGTTAATTCAATGTCCTCACTATGGTTTACCTATTTTAGTTTTAATGCGTATATTTTATAAGACACTAATCGTTTCTAGCAAGGCTGCAGTGAACAATTATGAAGGTGGATCTATTCGGAATAAGACACTAGCTGAATGTCAAACGCTATTCGAAAATCTAGCTCTTGAGACGCAACATATAGATACACGAGAAAGACGAGCTGAAATTTATGAGGTGAATGGTAATAACGATTATACTTCTAAAACACATGTGAATGCTATTAATAACAAATTGGATGCTTCGCTGGCTATGAACGGAAAACTTTCAACACAAGAAGTATATAGCATTTGTAATTTATCTGATCACTCTACTGTACATTGTCCACAGGGAGTAGATTTTCCTGAATTTGTACAAGAATAAGCAAATATGATAAGTTCTTACGACCGACATCCTAGACATGATCCATATTCAAATACTTACAATCCTGGATGGAAGAATCACCCCAACTTCTCGTGAAGCAATCAACAACACCAACCTCCACCTCAACCAAAGCCATCGACTCATTGTAGGATTTGGTAAGATAGTTAGCAATTGCTCAACAAAGCTTGAAGCTCAGGTAGGTCAAATTGATCAAGCTTTAAGCCAAAGAGAGCCCGGTAAGTTTCCTAGTCAACCTAACATCAATCCACGAAATAATGAACAAGCAAAAGCCATTCAATTAAGATCAGGTAAGTTTATTAATAATGACGATAAAGTTGATTTTCTGATGAAATTATAGTTGTAGGTGATGAAAAACAAGAGTTGGACAGATCTAGATTAAGAGAAAAAATGTCGGAATTATCGTCATCTGAGAATGATCAACACCATGGAAAAAATTTGGTCATCATCTTTCCGGACTGCATAAGACGGTTGATCGTTATACACCTCCTATACCATTTTCGGGCCAGTTAAAACAAAATAAATAGGATAAGCAATTTCAAAATATTTATGATATGTTAAGTAAAGTGCATGTTAAACTTCCTTTGCTTGATGTGCTTGAACAGATTCCAGCATATGAAAAATTCATTGAAAATTTGAAAGCTGACAAACTCAAATTTGCACCAAACGAAGGAGTCAGGTTGAACAAGAATGTACGTACAGTGTTAAAAAGCGAGCTTCCACTCAAACTTGATGATCCATATAGTTTTGATATTCCCATCACTATTGGTGCTAAGAGACTTGGACGTGCTATGTTAGACCTAGGGGCAGGCATCAACTTGATGCCATTTCTATCTACAAAGAGTTGGGTTTGGAAGGTATAAAAAAGACTACTGCACGTCTCGAGCTTGCTGACCATTCCATACGGCACCCCATAGGTATTATAAAGGATTTTAGTTCAAGTTGACAAATTAATTCTTGCTGCATATTTCATTGTTTTAAACATGGAGGAAAACTTGAGAAGTGATCGTAAGATTTCTATTCTTCTTGGTCATCCGTTTATAACTACTGCAGACACATATATTAACGTGAAAAAATGCACCCTCACAATGACAGTATTAGGTGAAACCGTTAAATTCATAGTGTTCGATGCTTTAAAACATTCTTCTATTTCTTCAAATTCTTGCTTTTCAATTGATTTATTAGATCCACTAATCGATTCTACTGTTTTGCAAGAAAAATATAAAGATGATTTGGAAGCAGCTTAATTTTAGATTTGAAAGATAGTGATAATTCTAATGATATGCTTGCTGCCCTTAATGTGTTAAAACCGATTCAACCTAATTATAGAGTCTCATTTGAACCTTTAGAGATGAACAAAATAAAAATAGAGCCATCTACTGTAGTTTCCCCTAAGTTAGAACTCAAATCATTGCCTGAACATCTAAAATATGCATTCTTAGGTGATAATGAAACCCTCACAGTCATTATATCTTCAGATCTTACAGTTAAAGAAGAGGAGAGTCTCATTAATATCCTAAAAGAACATAGGACAGCAATAGGTTGAACAATAACTGACATAAAAGGTATTAGTCCTGTGATGTGTATGCATAGAATTTTAATAGAGGATGATGCCAAGCCTACACGTGAAAGCCAAAAGAGATTAAATCCTAATATGAAAGAGGTTGTTAGAGCTGAAATTTTAAACCTGCTTGATGTAGGAGTAATCTATCCAATCTCTAATAGTAGATGGATTAGTCCTGTGCAAGTAGTACCTAAGAAATCTGGGGTAACAGTAGTTAAAAATGAGAATAATGAATTGATCCCTACAAGAACAACTATGGGATGACGTGTTTGTATTGATTATAGGAAGTTAAATTCTGCAACAAGAAAATATCATTTTGCTTTACTTTTCATTGATCAAATGCTTGAACGTTTAGCTGGACACTCACATTATTGTTTTCTTGATGGTTTTTCAGGTTATAATCAAATTCCAATTGCTCCGGAAGACCAAGAGAAGACAACTTTCACTTGTCCAATTAGTATTTTTGCCTATAGGAGGATGCCTTTTGGTTTGTGTAACGCTCCAGCAACATTTCAAAGATGCATGATGACTATATTCTCTGATGTGATAGAGAGAATCATCGAGGTATTTATGGATAATTTTTCAGTTTTTGGATCTTCTTTTGATGGATGCCTTGACAATTTGAAATTTGTTTTATCTAGATGTGAAGAAACAAATTTAGTTTTGAATTGGAAAAAATATCATTTTATGGTTAAATAAGGAATTGTCTTAGGACATGTGATTTCTAAATAAAAGAATTGAGGTGGATAGAGCAAAACTTGAAATTATTAAAAATCTACCTCCCCCTAATTCAATTAAGACATTAGAAGTTTTTTAGGCCATGCTGGTTTTTATAGAAGATCCATTAAGGATTTTTCTAAAATAATTAGACCTCTATGTGATTTATTGGCTAAGGATGTTGTGTTTGATTTTGATAAAAATTATTTGGATGCATTCAATAATTTGAAACATGTCTTAACTACTGCTCCCATAATCACTGCTCCCGACTGAAATTTACCATTTGAATTGATGTGTAATTCTTCAAATTATACTAATGGTGCAGTGCTTGGTCAACGAATTAATAAACTACCACATGTTATATATTATGCAGCAAAACTTTGATTGATGCACAACTTAATTATTCAACAACAGAAAAAGAGTTGCTTGCTGTGGTGTTTGCTTTAGAAAAATTTCGTCCAGATATTTTTGGTTCTAAAGTTATTGTATTTACTAACCATATTGTTCTTAAGTATTTGTTGACTAAAAAATATGCTAAGCCTAGGTTGATTCGATGGATCTTATTACTACAAGAGTTTGACTTTGAAATTAAAGATAAGAAAGGAAGTAAGAATGTAGTAGCAGACCATCTTTCTCGTATCGTGATTGAAGATTAAAGAGAAGGAGACGACATTTCTCTAAATGATTCTTTTCCAAATGAACAACTTCTTTCCATTACTTATAAATAACCTTGGTATGCTGATTTTGTGAATTATCTTGCTAGTAGTGTAATGAGAAATAATTATCTTTTCAGAAAAAGAAGAGATTTCTATCTATTGAAGCACTATTATTGGGATGATCCCTATTTGTTTAAGCACTGTCCGGACCAAATCATTAGAAGATGCGTTCCTGAGGATGAATAAGAAAGCATTCTAAGGCATACCATTAGTTAGCATGTGGAGGTCATTTTGGTGCTAAGAAAACAGCCGATAAAGTCCTTTAATCAGGTTTTTTTTTGCCCACTTTATTTAAAGATGTATTTAACTTTTATTATAAATGTGACAGATGCCAAAGAATAGGAAATATCAGCAGGAGGAACATGATGCCTTTGACTAATATTTTGATTGTAGAACTCTTTGATGTTTGGGGTATAGACTTTATGGGTCCATTCCCTTTCTCTTTTGGGTATTCTTATATTCTTGTTGTTGTAGATTATGGATCTAAATGGGTAGAGGCTCAAGCTACAAAAGCTAATGATCATAAGATTGTCCTCAAAATTTTGAAGAATATGATTTTCACTAGATTTGGAACCCGTATAGCAATTATTAGTGATGGTGGTAAACATTTTTGTAATAAACTTTTTTATGCGTTATTAAAAAAATATGACATAACTCATAAGGTAGCCACTCCATATCACCCTCAAACCTCAGAACAAGTAGAAATTAGCAATAGGGAAATTAAGAATATTTTAGAGAAAACTGTGAACACCACAACAAAAAATTGGGCAATAAAACTTAGTGATGATTTATGGGCTTACAGGACAGCATATAAAATACCTATAGGGATGAGTCTATATCGTATTGTATTTGAAAAAACATGTCATTTATCTATGAAACTTGAACATAATGCATATTGGGTTATAAAGAAGCTAAATTTTGACATGAGGGATGTAGGGAATGAAATAAAATTGCAACTCAATGAATTGGAAGAAATTCACAACGAAGCTTATGAGAATGCAAAGATTTATAAGGAACGCACAAAGTCTTATCATGACAAGTCAATTCAGCGAAAAGAGTTTACTCCAGTTATGAAAGTTTTATTGTTTAACTCACGATTGAAATTCTTTCCAAGAAAGCTGAAGTCAAAATGGCATGGACCATATGAGATAGTTGAAATCTTTCCACATAGAACGATAGAAATCAAAGATCTCAAATCTGGAGCACAATTTAAGGTTAATGGGCATCGCTTGAAGCCATACTTGGAGGCCACATTCACAATGCAAACTGAACCAAGTCTTCAACTTCGCAATCCTATTTGACAAATTCTTCGTCTAGTTGAAGACGTTAAATTTAGCGCTTCTTGGAAGGCAACCCAAGGCCTATCTCTCTAGTAGTATTTGAATTTTGTAGGATTTTGTTTTCGTTTGAGTTGATATGTTTATTATTTTTGAAAGATTCGGAAAGAAAGAAGAATCACTATGATGCAAAGATTTGTTGCTGTGATGTAGTTGATGGAGAAGTTAATCAAAGATTTAAGACATATAAAAATCAAGGGAGCTTTCCTACACCTCAAATTTTATATCCGTTTGATTTATACATTGTTCATTTTTATCTTTCACTATTGAGGACAATATCGAATTTAAGTTTGGGGGGAGATAGAAGATTATGCATAAACATCGATTGATAGTCTATCATCCATTTTTTAATAGTAAACTTGAACTCACTTTCTAGTATGGCTTTCGCAAGTAGAATCCTTATTAAGTTTGTTCGTATAATATTGTTATTAACTAAACCTACTTTCTTCTTGATATAGTACTATATATAATTGAGTTGATAAAATGTTATTATTCTAGACAATGCAATTGAATACATTTTATAGAGGATTTTGATTTCATAGTCTATAACGAGTGATGACATCTATCACCATACAATGCGAGGCTTAGAGTTGATCTTAGTATTTTTTGTGTTGTCTTGTTTTGTTTTCAATTCGTAGAGATAATTGAGATACAAAGTTATAAAGAGTTTTTGGAAAGCACAATGGTAAAGAAAGAGCATTTCTACAAATAAAAAAAAAACTCGAGTATATATTGTAAAGTGCAATGTTAAGGAAAGAGCAATTAAATAAATAAAAAGAGCCGCAAAATTAGGCCAATGCTTGAGTATATCTTGTTCTTCTTGAAGTTAAATGTGCTCTTAGTTACTTTTTATTTTGACGACTCGCTAAGTTTGACTTCATTCATTACAACATTTAAAATAACTAGCTGAATTTCTAAAAATTATTTGTATAGTGGGGAGATGATTTCTAAACATATTTATGGACATTGACTTCTAAACTCCTTCTAGTATGTTGCATATATTTTTGAATGTAAGGTTGAGTCGATTTGATTACTATATAGTGCAATTAAGGGAGTTTGTAAGTGGTCTTAATTTGTTTATTATGCTTATATTATTCTTTAAAGATTTTGGTTGATCAAGCTACACGAAGAAATTAAAAATTATGAGAATAAGTTATGAAGAATGATATATATAATTTTCTTATCATTTTGCTCGAGGACTAGCAAAAAATTAAGTTTGTGGATATTTGATAATGTGTAATCACACATATTTATTATATCTTATTGTTATAGTAAATATTAGATTTTTATTAAAATTCTATTTGTAATATTAATTAATTTATTTTATTTCATTTTTTGTGAATCATAGGTGAATAAAGATACAAATTGATGAAGGAATGAAATAAAAGAGTTAACCATGGAAGAAAATATCAAGCGGCAGTCCTCATTATGCATTTGATTAATCAAATCTAAACCAAAGATTTAGCATCAAATCTAGCATCAAATATAACAAAAAATCTACTACCAAATCTAATCCAAAGATTCTGAAGATATTTATATCTAATTTTTTGGGAGAAAGTTCAACTATAAAAAGGAGTGAGCGGAGGGCCAAGAAGAACCAACAAGGAGCAACGAAGAGCCAACAAAGAGCCGACGGGAAACCTATAGAGAGCCGAACGGGAGACAGAAGGAAGAACATATTAGAGATGAAAAATTCTTCAGATTTGCTTTCTTTTCTTTTCCTCATGTTTTATTTTTCATACAATATTATTGTGTGTATTAATATGAGTGGCTAAATTCTCTAAACTGGAGTTAGGATGAAACCCTAATAAATTTAATTTACTTCTTGAATATTATGTGATGTACGGATTGTTGATATTATGTGAGTTGTTAATGCTTGTTTGAAGATGTTTAGAATGTTAAATTTGCATGCATAATTAGCATTGAGTTTGATATCTAAATTATTATATTAATTGTGTTTGCGAGGTCAAATTGGAGCATAATTTACAAATTACAGAATTAATAACTATAGTTAATATTTACTGGACCAAAGTGAATGTAACTATATGATTTATGATTTCGCAGGACCTAATCCATTGTTAGTAATTTCTAAATAAGGAGTTAGAATATCACTAGCGATATGTGATTTTACATTGGACCAAAGTTAAAGTCATAATTAGAAATCGTATCTAAGAACTAGATGAAAATGTTAGGTACAAAGTCTTCACAATTATCATAATCTATTATCATATTTATTTAAAGATTAAATTAGAGGCATTAGTGGTGGATTCTAAAACTCCAGTTGTTTACATACTTATTTTCTCGATCCGTGTATTATTTTTCGTTCTTAGCTCTTATACACTGTTGATTAGCTTTCACAACACAACTTTTGTTAGTTAAAAATTTGAATTAGAGTTAACAACAATCTCTGTGAAACAAACTCGTTATTTGCTATACGGTAGACGACAACCGTGCACTTGCGGGATAGACTAAAATAGAATCACTGAATTTTTCTTAGTTGGTTTTATCTACATCACTCGCGATCGACGTAATGGTAGCAAGCCCTAAAGAGTTACAAATGGCATAAATGCTGGCCAAGATGTTCGAACATAAAAACTCAACAGAGTCTTCTAGTCAGCGTACAAGGAGACACACACCAACTCGGCAATTCCATCCCTTTTCAACTTACACTCACACCTTTGGGCAACCTACATCCAACACACCTGTAACGACTAGTCCAGCACTAAATGCTCGATCCTAACCTTCAAATTTGTTAGTGAATGAGATCGACTTTAGGAGATCAAAGGGGCTATGTTTCTACTGTGATGAGAGGTATGTGTCTGGTCACAAGTGCATGACTCGTCTATATGTAATTGTAGTGAGCAAAATTAACGAATTGGAAGAAGGGGATACCGGAGAAGAACAAGATGCAAATACGGAGGATGCCACGCTATCTCTCAATACGATGCGTGGCTTGATAGGACCACAGACACTACGTGTTGCAGGAAAGATCAAGAAACAAGAGGTTTTTATCTTGACCGATTCAGGAAGCACCCATAATTTTATATCATATCACCTTGTGAAACACTTGAAGCTGAACTCTTCACCCCCACGACCTCCTAAGGTAGAGTTTGCATATGGGAGGCCTCACTCTGTTGATGTTATATGCAAGCAAGTTCCATTAAATATTAGAAGAATGGAATTGATGGTGGATGCCTACCCCTTTCTTTTAGGAGGGATGGACTTAGTCCTATGAATACAATGGCTTGAAGGCTTAGGAGAAGTGGTGAGCAATTGACGCCTTTCACAAATGAGGTTCACCTTGAATGGCCAGGCTATATGTTCTTAGCTCAAAATCATCCCTCTGTTCTATAAGACTTATGGCGTCTGAGGCACCTAACGAGACTGCCCAAAATGAAGAGGGTGCACTGCCTGCGGTGTTACAAAATCTTATAAAATAGTACACATCAATCTTCAAACCAGTTTTGGGGATGCCTCCTTAATGTTCCCATGATCACGTCATACCCTTGCTGCCCAAAGCTGCGCCAGTCAAATTTAAGACCATACCACTATCCCCACATCCAGAAGGCTGAGATAGAGAAGCCGTATCGGATATGCTATGACAAGGAATCATCCAACCGAGCAGCTCAGCAATTTTCTCTCCTATTTTACTGGTTAAAAAGAAAGATGTATCATGTCATTTTTGTGTTGATTATAGAGCACTTAACGAGATCACTGTTAAGGATAATTTTCGATACCCATAATTGATGAACTATTAGATGAGTTACATGATGCTTGTTTCTTTTTCTAAGCTGGACCTCAAGTCCGGTTATCAATAAATTCGCGTGAAGACAAAAGACGTCCAGAAGACAACTTTTAGAACGTATGACGAGCACTACGAATTTTTGATCATGCCCTTTGGCTTAACCAATGCCAAAGCAACCTTTCAAATCCCTTATGAATGAGGTTTTTCGATCCTATCTTCATAAACTTTGTATTAGTTTTATTTGACAATATTCTTATCTACCGCAGGACTTGGCAAGACCATTTGGATCACCTAGCCACGGTATTATCAATTTTGAAGAAGGAGTAGCTAGATGTTAACTTAGCAAAATGCCCATTTCGGGTGCAAGTAACTGGAGTACCTAGGTTATATTGTTTTTAAGGACGGCATTGAAGCGGATCCTGTGAAGATTAAGGCTATGACAGACTGGCCAGTGCCCAACTCACCCACTGATGTTAGGGGATTCTTGGGGCTCACCGGTTATTATAGGATGTTCGTCAAAAATTATGGAACGATAGCCACTCCCTTGACTGCATTATTGAAAAAAAGAGTCATTCCAATATAATCCAGAAGCAACAGAGGCTTTTGAAACTTTGAAGAAGACAATGCCAACAGCACCAACTTTAGCTTCTCCTGATTTCAATGCAATGTTTACGGTAGAAACAGATGCTTCAAACAAGGGACTGGGTGCTGTCCTCACACAACAGAACAAGCCTATAGCATTTTTTAGTAAAGAATTATCTTCAACCACCATCGTTAAATCGACTTATGAGAAGGATTCATGGCTCTCGTTCTAGTAGTACAAAAGTGGAAACCATACTTGCTTGGGCAGGGTTCATTGTCAAGATGGATCACTTGAGTTTGAAGTACTTCTTTGAACAACGATTATCTACCCCAGGCCAGCACAGATGGTTGGTTAAACTCATTGGGTTTGATTATCAAATTGTATACCGTTCAGGAGCTCAAAACATAGTCGCACGCAGACTTGAGGCTTCCTTGGCAGTTGTTTCAACACTCTAGTAGTCATTCTGGGATAATTTTTGCAACTCAGCAAGAAGATCATTCTTCTAACAGAGCTCTGTAAGACAGTAGACGATGGCTCACATCCAGAATTAAAGGTGGTTGATGGGCTGCTCATGCGTAATGGGAAGCTATGACTACCTAACAGAAGTTCCTTGTGCACACAACTATTGTTTGAAGCACATAATCCTGCTCAAGGGAGACACGGGGAATAGCTTAGCACCTTCAAAAGGTTAGCACAAAGCTTTTACTTGCCTGGTATGTCTAAAAATGTTCAACACTATTGCAGCTTGTGTTACCTGTGCTCGGACCAAGACTAAGTCCCTCCGACCAGCTAGCTCTTACAACCTTTACCAATACCGGATCAGGTATAGTTGGATATTTATATGGATTTCATAGAGGGTCTACCACCATCGAACGGGAAGGATGTTATCTTCGTGGTGGTGGATCGCCTATCCAGGTACGCTCTTATTTTATTACCATTAAACATCCTTACACCGTAGTAGACATAGTAACAATTTTTGCCAAAAAAGTGGTTCGCCTGCATGGTTGTCCCACCTCCATTGTGTCTGACAGAGATCTCGTGTTTCTCAATGCCTTTTGGAAGAAATTGTATCACCTTCGAGGCACCTCACTCCATCTGAGCACGAGTTAACATTCTCAGATGGACGGACAAAGCGAAGTAGTGAATAGGAGACTGGAATCGTATTTACGTTGCTTCGTAGGAAACCATCCCCGTAAGTGGATCAACTGACTGCACTGGGAGGAGCATTCGTACAACACAAGCACCCACTCGGCCAGCAGAACAACGCCCTTAGAAGCAGTTTACGGTAGACCACCGCCTACATTAGTTGCTTAGCCAGTAGGATCTTGACCACTAGATGAGCTGGGCAAGTAGCTGCGCAAACGAGATGATATCCTTAAGGAGTTGCGCGTTCATCTTGTGCGGGCTCAAAGTAGGATGAAACAGCTGGCGGTTAGTAACAAAAGAGAGAAACATTTCAACCAAGGGAGCATGTACTGCTCAGATTGCAAACTTATTATCTGTCTTCAATAGCTGAACGGAAGATCACAAGCTAAGGTATCGCTACCATGCACCGTGCTCGGTGCTCGAAGTTGTTGGACTAGTAGCATACTGGCTGGAATTGCCCTCAACATCCAAAATTCATCTAGTTTTCCATATATCCCAACTTAATGATGTTTAATTCTTATCACGAAATTTGATTGGCAGAGCCATCATTGAAGCTCTACCAGAGGACGGCCCTGAGGATGAGATCGAATCTCAAGGGAAAGAGAGTGGTGCACAAGACCAAGTAATTATTAGACAGAATATAGAAGGGCATTTCCTTAAGATGAGACAATAGAATTCCAACTGCAGGGCTTGTCCCGATTGCCTGATAGCTGGAGAAGCATCAGTCACCTGTTAGAGACTCAGGTGATTAGTGTTGCTAAGACCCACTTAGCAACTAGTATTATATGTTTAAAAGTCCTGCTGAAGTTTGAGTTTTTGTAGGAGTCTAGTTGGTGGTAGTGATGATTGTTTGAGCGTGTGCAATAATAGTGAAAGATACTGTTCTCCTAATTCGTGTTTTTCGTATTATTGATAGTAATGATAGACCTTACATGTAGTACTTCTTTGAGCCTATTCATAGTACTAAAATCAAAATGTTGAGTAGATTCAAAAGAAATATTGAAAGAGTCGCACCATATCTCAATATTATTAGTAATAGGTGAGATCATCCATTAGGTAAAGTTTTGAATCAACTGGTTATTGGCTCATCCTTGTTATTAATATGATAGCTCTTCATTAAAATAAAATTCTTTCACAGTTTTGAAGCTTCTAGATGATATAGGAAAAAATTACTTTTCCACATTATGAGTTAGTTAGCAAAATAGACTTTAGACGTATTTCTGATGTAACTAATCATCAAACTATGGCTCTAGGTAGTGATAAATACATAGTTATAAAGGTTATTAAAATTCCAATTTAAAATCTTAAAATCTTATGACTTTACAATTTTACATCACCAAAACAATCTTATTTCAAATAAAATCTTTTTTAGAGAAAATTCTACCAGAATTTTGATTTAAATCTTAAGATCGGTAAAATTTCAATCTTATTATGATTTTATACGAATTTACTTTTGGAAGATTATTTATAATTAATTGAATTTAGATGGATTTTTTGTAAAATTTTAGAAAGTTTTCTGTAAAATTTAAAAAGGTTACCTGTAAAGTATAATTTTAAAAATTTTCTATTAAGTGTAGAGGGATTTTTTTATTACAAAAATTTCAAAAATTTGTAAAAATACTAAATTATTTTTTAAATATAAGAGAGTTTTTTATAAAAGAAAAAACTTCATAAAATTTATCAGTATATAAAACTTTGTGATCTTCATTTAAATTCTCGATTTACGGTCCTACTCTAGATTTATGATCTTCTTTTAAAATCTAAGATTCCGATTTTGACAATCTTGTATGGTATTTAATTTTTATCTTTTTTTATACCCAACTATTATTTCTTTGTTGTTTTCTTGTCCATATCTTTAGGCACTTATAGATGAATGATGGTTGTTATTTATAAATAGTACTAAACATCTCCAAAATTGGCCATGTGTATTTTAATGTAAATATGTGGTGTTTCATGTTATGCGAGAAATTGGAGTGTATTTGAACATATACCTAGAAAAAAGTATATTAGAACATCAATGGCTTACTGATGTTATATATGTTTATTATAATTTGAGATTGATATAAAAGTAATATTATAGTAAGTACTAGTAATACTGGTGCTAAGGACTGCTAGTAAGACCTTACATGCTAAGCTGTAGTAGCTATTAGGTACGAAGCTTGAATTTGAAGGACTTTGGAAGTGCTGAATAAGTGTTGTCTCCGAACCTGCCTTCAAATTTAAATGTTAATCTTACTTACATACCAAGTTCATTACTATCTGACCTGTGTTACTATATTCTATGTAATTGAATTCTTAATTCTTAAGCTTCAAATATTTCAAACAAGTGCTGGACTACTAGTAAGGATTGTTGAGTTTTTCTTGGCACTTGATAGTGTCGGGCTGTTGGGTTGTGTTATATTTTGATGCCTGAAAGTGTTACATTTTGATGTTTGATAGTTCTAGTTGTCTAGATTGCAGCTACTGTTGGATAATGTTGAGTTGGTGATTATGTTAAGTTTTCATGTTTTGATAGTGTTATGTGTTAGGCGTCAAAGTTCAGCTAGGCCCAAATTAGTAGTGGAGGGGTCTAGGGATGACACTTAAATAAAAAATGGCTAGCCTATGCGAGTAACTCCTTTTGGGTTTAGCTAGGTTAGGTCCTGATTAGGTGGGCTTAACAACCCATACTTCTTAATAGTTTCACATTAGCTGAGTGCTAGAGCAGACATATGCTTATTGCGAGAGATGCTAACACCTAAGTGGTTGGTCAATTATTTTAGCTTGACGACCTGATCTATAATTGGCAACAAACCGTGAGGTAGCGTCACCCAACGTGTTGATAGGAGAGATTGTTGGGTCTTTAAGTTAGCTCGGCCCCAATTAGTAGCGAAGGGTTTCAGAGATGATGTCCAAGTGAAAAATAGATTAGCCAACTTGGAGATCGGCTAACAACTCACCTTATACTGAGCTAGGTTGGCCTTCGCTTGGTAGCTTAACAACCCACCTCACTCAATAGTCCCACATTGGTCAGGTCATACCATAAATGTGCTTATATGTGGGAGATACTAACCAATAAGTGGTTGGTCAATTATTTGAAGTTGGAGATCCAATTCTACATTATGTTTTGATGTTGATAGCTTTTGGCTACCTGGATTGCTGTTGGCAGTTGATAGTCTTGGCTTGTAGGGTTGTGTTATGTTTTGGTATTTGTTAGTGTTATGTCTTGATGTTCAATAGTTTTTAGTTGTCTAGATTGTTTGGCACTTGATAGTGTTGTATGTTGGACTATGGCCTTGTGCTGAGGTAGTTCACTTGCTGGCATAAAGAGTTGAGAAGCTACATATTTTTATTTTATTGTATTAGCTATTTTAGTGGATAGTACTTACTGTGGTTCTGCCTAAGAATTGAATTTATAATTTGCAAATTCCTAGAATGTAGCAGTTGTATAAGTATCTTTGAATATTAATTGCCAATTTGTGCAGTGTTTATTATTGGCAGACCACCCACTATGTTGACTCAGTGGGACGACCTATTAGTTCGCCGAGTCAACCCGCAACTCATCGGTCGGACAGGTTTCAACGTCAACATCTGATTCGAATCTACCAACTACGTCAAGGTCCGATCCAAATCTGCCAACCACGATTGATGTTGCCAGTACGAAATAAACACTCGTTACAATTGATTTGTCCTTTTATTAAATAAATAGTAGAAAATAAAAATTGAACTCTATGTTTCTTTAATTTTTTATAATTGTAAATGTTTTATAGTTCACAAATCTAAAGTTGATATTTCTAAGAAAAATAAAAATCTTTAAAGAATTAATCGGTAAAAATATTCTCAATATATATAAACTTTTTATTTAATTTGAAATTTCTATTATATTGAAATTTGATTTTTAATTTTTCAAAACACAATGGACAAGAGCACAGTTTTAGATATTTTCTTCCAAGAACATTATACTTGCTTATAGGATTGTATTGGAATATACTTTAGAAAATTGTGATTATAGTGAATCTTAATAAACAAAGTAAATTACACGTTGGAGAAGTTTTTATTGTACTAACTTAAAAATTTATTGTTATTTAAATCGGTACTATTCCTTTTCAAAATTTTCATATACTAAATAAAAAAAAAGTCTAAGTTCGACTGAGATCATCGTTGTAGAGCACCGATAATGACCAACCGTACCAAACGCTCGATGCTCTCTCTATAACGATCGGTATTTGTTAATGGCTATATGGAGAGAAAACTTGTTAGTTGTTGTTTGTAGTCTATTTTGACCAATTAATTAGTCCAAGAGGCATAAATATGGAACAAGCTAAACAGGTCAGTTTGTGAATGATGTAGACAAAACTAATTAAAAAAAACTCAGTAATTCTACCTTAATCTATCCTGCAAGTGCACGATTGTTGTCTACCATATAGTAGATATCGAGTTCTTCTATAGATATTGTTGTTAACTCTAATTCAAAATAAATAATCAAATATTCTGTTTTTATAAAAGCTAAACAAAGTGTACGAAAGCTCAAAAAATAAAATCAAATAATTGGATGCGAAAACAGAGATATAGAGAACTAGAGTTTTAGAATTCACTACTAATACTTTTAATTTAATCTTTAAATAAATATGATAATAAATTGTGATGATTGTAAATATTTGTTCCTAACATTTTAGTCCAGTTCTTAAATACGATTTCTAATTATGATTTTAACTTTCGTCCAATCTAAAATCACCTATTTCTAATATCATTCTAACTCCCTATTCAGAAATTACTAGAGATACATATGCATTCGCTTTGGTCCAGTAAATACTAACTATACCTATGATTCAAAAATCGTGTTCCGATTGATCAGGCATATAAATTTAACAAATAAACATCTTTTTATACAAAACTTAACAACTCGCAATATAATCAATAGTCTATACATCACATAATATTTTAAAAATAAATTAAATGTATTGGAATTTCATTTTTAAATTTGCTTCTTATCACTTTTAAATTTTTTCTCGTTCTTTCTGGCACCTCTTTGCTGGATCTCAATGTCTTCCGTCTGCCTCTCCTTTTGTTCTCTTTCTCTTCGTCCTTTTATACTGCTCACGTTTTTCCAATTTTTTAAGAATTCGAATCCCTTCAGTTGTGGAAAGAAATTTTTCTTCTTTCAAAACAGAAAGAGCAGCTAAGAAATTGGGATTCTTAGGATCTCCCCAAAAAATTGAAAAATATTAAAAGCAATATCTTCGTATCTGCAGATTTTCTTTTGGTAAAGCATCGTGTTGAGCGGTTTTATAGGGGAGATCTCACCGAAAAGAAAGAAATCTAGGGTTGAATGAGACAGAGAGAGAGAGAGTGGGGGCAGGAATCATTACAGGGAGTGTCACGCATAGTTGTAAAACCTGATGACCTTAATTTGTGTCCTAGTTGCCGGGTTACAGGTCAACCCGTCGGGTCACAGCCAAGCAATAGTGCAACACAGATTGTTTGCTCTGATTTAAACAAGATAATATCATAGACTCATAATTTGTATTACACCGCCAATACAACACAAAATTGGTCCTATTTCAAGTTTGTATAACACAATATTGACAGCTAATAAACAGCAGTAACACATACAACACAAGATCGGCCCCATTTCAAATCAAAATTAGTAGCCAACATGCCTAATAATTTCACAGTCAAACAGTAGTAATACAGATTGGTTCAACATGTTCAAATTAAATGATGCAAATACAACACATATGTGTAACACATTACACTGAAATTTCACTGAATGGTATGTGTAACACATAATGCAACACATTACACCAGATTGAAAACAAGTCTCAAGTAGCAAGCTTCTTACTTGTAACACATTACACATACCAGTCTAGCTGCAAGAGTCCAAAATTGCAGTATTATATATTATACACTAGCTTTTCTAGCTTAATCTTCACTGTTGAAATTCAGCATGAAGAATTTCAAACATTAAAGAACTTAAACTTAAGCAACGAAAACTTCAATTTATGAAAAGATATCCGTAAAGCAGATTCATACATCGACGAAAACATATTAGAGGCAACAAAACTTCCGTTAAACTAGAAATCTATACAAGTCTTCATAAAGACTGGACACCAAATCAATGGAATGGTTTTGTCATACAATGCTTTCTAGGCAGATGCATTTTCATCAAAATTGCAGAAACTATTACTGCTCGGAGCCTAGTGCATTTCATCATCCAGAGATAAAAAACAAAATAAACTGGATGTCTTAGCTTGAATTAAATAAAATTTGAGTCCTCAGAAGAAATGCTTGTAGTTTTCATCACCAAATTGATGTTCAGGTCTCAAAGATTTTCCATGCCATAATTGGACTAGATGCAAATATGGGCCGGATCAAACGGCCGACCCCGGCCATGCTTTATTCAGCCCGAAGACTGCACTGCCGGCCCGGTGAATAAAGGATGTAACCGGCCGCCCGGCCAAAGATCGCGATGGGTAGTAGGACGGGCCGACTTTGCTGGCCCGCCC
Organism: Acanthochlamys bracteata; assembly: GCA_019914995.1. Taxonomy (NCBI): domain Eukaryota; kingdom Viridiplantae; phylum Streptophyta; class Magnoliopsida; order Pandanales; family Velloziaceae; genus Acanthochlamys; species Acanthochlamys bracteata. The sequence continues at coordinate 2,242,434 of CM034142.1, forward strand.
GTCCGGCACTTTTCTGTTGACCGATCAACATTTACTTTGACCTGGTCAACGTTGACCGTTGACCAGATCAAAAAATTGAATTATTTCGGTAATAATGCCGACACAAGATTACGTCATGTCTTTATGTGAGCGACCAACGGTTGTTTTTACCGTTGGTCATTCACGCAACGTTAAAATTTTTTTTATTTTTAAAATTCAACTTTTCATCTATAAATACATCATTTTCATTCATTTTTCACACATTTTTCTCAAATTTCATTTTCATTCTACTCAATCTTACACAAAATTATAAAAATATTTTTTTTTTATTTTATTTTTTAAATTCACATTTCTTCAAATTTCAAATTTTTAGTTGTTATTTGAAATGGATCCAAATTTTCGTACCATTAATCTTGATATGGATGACTATGGCATGGACGATCAAAATTTGGAGGAAATAGATGTTATTTGTATGGAGAAAGAAAATGATATTCTTCCAACACAAAGAAGAAGTTTTCATCAAAGATGTAACGAAATTCCTCCAATTCCAAGTGTTGGAAGTAGTTCGGCTTCAGGATCGACATCGACAACAACAACACGTTCAAAAGTCCCAACTTCTGAAGCCTGGAACTATTTCACTGCCGAATATATAGTGCTAAGTGATGGTACTCAATCAAAAATGGCGAAATGTAAGTTTTGCAATAAACTTTTAACTGCTAATCCTAGTTTAGGTACCCGACATTTAATAGCACATGGTAAAAAATGTGCTTCCAAAAATCAAATCGGAAGGAAACCTTCACAAACTCAACTTCAATTCAACACGGATGGTTCGGTAAGTACTTGGTCTTATGATTCTAATATAGTTAGGGAATCTCTTGCCCGTATGATTTGTGCTATGGATTTACCTTTTAATTTTGGTGAGTCATTTTTTTATGAAGAACATATTAAAAGAGCATATTGTCCACAATTCCAAAAAGTTAATAGAACAACTATTAGAAATGATATTATTATTTATTACAATAAAATGCGCACAATATTAAAATCTGAATTAACTTCTTTAAATTTTTCTATTGCGTTAATATCTGATATTTGGAGTGGTAGAGCTAAACAAGATTATTTAAGTGTTGTTGCTCACTATTTAGATTCACAATGGATTATGCAAAAAAGAATTATTGGTTTTAGACTTATTGATTCCACACATTATGCTAAAAATATTTCTGAGCGCATTATAAGTGTAGTCAAAGAATGGGGCATAAGCAACCGCATTGTCTCCATCACCCTAGATAATGCTTCAGCAAATACCAAAGCAATTCGATTTCTTGAGATGGAGCTAAGCTCATACATAGAAGGAATTTTACTACATCAGCGTTGTGCTTGCCATATTATCAACTTAATCGTACAATCAGGTATGCAGCTGGTAAGTGATCATATTAATGATATTCACGTTGCTATTTCTTGGATTACTAGTTCAAATCAACGTTTAGCTGAATTTAAGAGATATTGCATAGCAGAACATCTAAAGCCCCAAAAGTTCAACCTTGATATGCCAGTAAGATGGAATTCTACTTATTTAATGTTGAAAAGTACTTTAGATTATAAAAATGTGCTTATGATTTTTTATAATACAAGAATGGGTAACAATATATTTACTGAAACTCATTGGATTATTGCTGAAAAACTTGTAGAATTTTTAAAAACTTTTTATGATGCTACTGTTTTATTATCTAGTGTTTACTATCCTACTTTTCCATTAGTTTTACATTCAATTCTTAATATAGCTACTATGCTACATTCGCATATAACAGATGAATTACTTGGACCTATAGTTACAATAATGACTAAAAAATTAAAAAAATATTGGTCTGATATTCCTCTTTTATATTGTTTTGCATTTATGTTAGATCCTAAATTTAAATTTGTAAATTTTACTAATACTCTTACATATATTGGTATGTATTTAGATATTTCCGATATTCAATTGCAAATAACTAACGCTCGTAACAAGCTGTACGAAGTTTATGATCTTTATGAAGTTAGGTTTGGTAATTTGCGAAATCAACAACAACAAGTGGCACCGGCACAAACTCATCAAAGTAAGAAGAAAAAAACAATCAATTGGTCTTTGATCTCCATCAAGCTTGGCTCAAGTTCAACACCATCTTCAACTTCAAGCAGCATGCAATCTTCTTCGGACTTGAACAAATATTTTGAAGGTGATACTGTCATTGTAGAAGACGATGAAAACCCAAAAAATTTTAATGTTTTGAACTGATGGAAGACACATTCAACAAGATATCCAGTACTCTCTCAACTAGCACGTGATATTTTGACTATTCCTGTTTCAACGGTGTCTTCAAAATCGGCATTTAGTACAGCCGGAAGGATAATTGAAGAACGCAGAACACAACTTACTAGTGAGATGGTTGAAGTGTTAACTTGTTTGAAAGACTGGGAACTTGCAGTCAAAAGAATGCAGCATACAACTCACAATGAAGACCTGACTGAACAATTTTTTGAATTATTTTTAAATGAAAATATTCCAAGTACAAGTTCAAATGTATAATTATATACATATTACAAATTGTAATAATTTTTTATATTTAATAATAATTTTTAAAGTTATTTTTTAAGCTTTTTATATTTAGTAATAATTTTTAAAGTTATTTTCAATTTTTTATATTTAATAATATTTTTTAATATTATTTAAATTTATTATTTAAAAATTAAATATATATAACGGGCTGCCGGCCCGGCCCGCCTGTTTTTGCACCTCTACGTTGGACTACTTAAAAGAACCAACAAGTAAAATAGAAGGAAGATATAATGTGAAAAAAAAAACCTACAGAATGTCTATAATCCATAAAATTTAAGGACAAAGAATACGCTAAAGTCTAAGGTCGGAGATTGAAGCTAAGTGAGTCGACATCCCCTGTGGTTCTCGCCCTCTTGAATAACCCAATCTATTAACAGTAGTGGGAGAACGGGCTCAATACATCAAAGGGCTTAGCATCCAGATCTTTATTTTCCTTTAAGATTCAATTGTAGATCAATCAAAACTTCAAAATAAAAGAACACCTAATTTCATCCAGTTTGAATCATGAATCAAAAACACAAACATATACAGATTAGAAGAAAAGGTAAGAATCAAGACTGTAAGAACTTGCTCAATCATCTAGCCGGAGAACAAATCTAGCTGAGAACACTTAGCCGGAGTTGAGAGTCGTGGTGAATGGGACTTGAAAAAAAAAACTAGCCGAGAATTTGGAGAAGAAACTCTAATCGGACTGCTGGAGTCAGAATGCTGGCGAACTGGAGAGAACCGAAGAGGGAGAAGGAGAGCAATGGATTCGATTCGAGCCGAGTAAGGTTATAACTTAGCTTTAGTATCGTTTTTTTAATTTTCAATAAATTCCGAGTTGATCAGGACGGGCAAGTCGTCCGAGTCAAATCCGGTCAATTGTATAAACGATCTATTTGTTCGTTCAAATCGATAATTTTTAAATCGATCCGAATAATTCGGTCTGAATTTTATAACTATGGTGTCCTGTTGGAGATTGAAGTAGTTTGGGAGAGCATGAATACTTGCTACATCCTGGATGAGTTGGTGTGTGCTATTTGGTGAGCTGGCCCAACAATCATGAAGCACACCATACTCTATAATCCTTACAAAAAGCAAACTTTCTTCTTTATTTCTTCAGCAACTATATTATTATTTTTTTGTACTTTACGAAAAGTAATGTGATCAATATCATTCCAATGCATAAACAATAGTATTTATTACAGCAAAATAATTATTAAAATAGATATAATAATATTGTTATCAATGAACAGCGATAGTATCAGACTAACATGGCCTTTTCTGTCAAGTAGTATAGAACCGACTTTGGTGGCCCGTCCTATCGGTATTGTACATATTTGATCGGTCAATATTGACCGTCAATAATATAATGTTGATCTGATCAATATTGATAGTTGACTAGAATAACTTATATTAAAACATATTTTTTAATAAAAAATATTTATGATTTACTTTTATATTATTAATAATTCTTTAAGTAATTTAATTATTGTTCTTTTTATTTATTTATTATATAAAATATAAAATAAAAATGGTCGAACGGATAAGGTCAGGCTAAGAAACTATAACTAGGCCAGACCAACCCAACCAGGTGCAAGAATCGGTCAGGTCTGTGCGGTCTGAGTAACTCACTTGGTTCGACCGACCAGAACGGGATCGGCCCGATCGGTCCATATGTACACCTTTAGAGACTGTTTGGTGTAGCTTATGATAAACTACTTATCAATTTTTTTCTATTTTATATTTTTCAATACATATTTTATAAATATATAAAAAATTTATTTAAAAATTTAGAAAGTGTAGAAAAATTCTACGGAGTGAGATCTTTTTATTGCATATTTTTATTATTTTTTTTGAAGTAAAAAAAATAAAGCTCATTTTTTAAAAAAAATACAAATACTTTTCATTCTAGAAAAATTTATTTCATAAGCACTCCTAAACGCCCCCTTAATTAGTACTTGTCAATCCTCTAGAAGGACCTATTTTAGTGTTGGTTGCTGATTTCAGCGCGTAAGAAATAGTGACTAACGTTTGTGATCAAACTGTGCTGTTTGTTAAAAGATTTAGCGATCAAAAAATTTATTAATTATTATTGTCATGTTTTCTTATAGAGTGCTATATTTTTTACTATATTAGATTAAAATTTTTAATGTTTGCATATTATTTATAATCTATATTAAGTATTTATTAAAATATCTAAACTGTTTTTATATTTTTTGGTTATGTGTTTTAAACATTACTCCCATTAATTATCCCTCCAAAAATTAAAGGACAGTTAGATTTATCTTCAAAAATAACCACGATGATGATGTTTGGAAGTACTTTTTATTTATTTATTTAATTCTAATATTTTTTTATATGTTTTAATAAATTTTTTATAGTATTTTAAAAAATTTTTAATTTAAAAAGTGCAGAAAATTTTTAGATCATAAAATCTTATTACTATCTATTTTATTAAACTTTTGAGATAATAAAAGTAATATATTTTTTTATTTTAAAACAGCTATTTTTAAAAGTAATTTCCAACAACATCACCCCTAACTGTTTATGTTGATTTGATATGATTAGATTTCAGTTTTATTGACATATTTAGTGAATGGCTAGCAGGTGTTACTTGCGCAAGCAGTGAATGTGGGTCGTTATGGGACAACAAAGGATTTCAGCGCTTAGTTTTAAATATTCATAATTAAGTTTTGTGGAAGTGAAAAATAGGAAAGAGAATTTTTTAAAAAATAAAATAAAAATAGAGTTCAGTATTTATGTTTCAATAGTTTTTGAAAGTGTATTAAAAATTAAAAAATATAATTGTATTGAGAAGTGTGTAAATAAAAAAATTAAAACTGTAATTTTGTATGTAGAAATAGAGTTCTGAATTACTTATATAATTAAAATATATGAACTGTTTGAAACTCAAAATCTGATAAAAAAAATAGAATTACGAGCGTTTGAGATACGCCCTTATTATAGCCCACTACGTCTGAAATGTAGCTATTATTGAAATTGTTTTGGAATTAGTGCATATTTATTATTATTTTAAATTTTATTTTTTAATTTATTTTAATATAAAATAAATAAAAATTTTTATTAATATTTTTTAAAAGTCAATTTAAAATTTACAATTAACATAAACTTTATTTTTAATTTAATTTTTTTAATTGATTTAATAAAAACTCAAGTTTTCTGAATTTATCCCATAGATAAACACGTCTTTAGTAGTAAAAATAAAAACATCCGGAAGGTTGTTTTTTTGAAAACTGGTTTATCATTTTTATGAGATTTAAAAAAGTAATATATATAGCGATTCTATTTTATACAATTGATATGTATGTTTAAATCAAAAAAATTTGAAATACAGTAGAAATTTTTTAGTACATACTGTAGCTAAATGAGGGGGTGCGTTCTCTAAAGCACCCCCAAACAACCTGTTAATGGATACCTATTATTCTCGTAAAAATTAAATATTAAATTAAAATAAAATAAAAATAAAGATTCTTTCCTTATTTAAGAAACATTTATTGCTTGGTAGCGGAATTATGGTATCAATAATGATCTTGACTATCAAATTATGTGTAAGGAATATTTTTAACAAATTGACTATATAACTGCTTTCAACTCCATACAAGACAACAAATGAAAACAAGTTTTTTAATTGACTGATGTTTTTACTACTTATTTACTCCATGCAAATATGAGGCAACTACATGGTTTACATCTTACATGTTTCTTCGAGGTTACATAAATGAAAACATTAAAGCCACCTAATCCTAATATGGAAAAAATTAATTCCTAACTATTGGAATGGAAAAGCAAACTTTCAAATCATCTTATTCACCTGACGATACACTTTAATCAGAATGGCTTGCTATTAGTGGTTATATCCAAAAGCTTTTTGGCGAAAGTATAATGTATCAATCACTTAAAATAAAATATTTGAAGGCATATAGCCGCTCTAGTTAATAGCTTATTGTTCAAATTCAAAAGTAACCAACGCCACTGCAAAAATGTATATTAGGATGTAAAAACAGTTCTTGTAGTTATAGTAGCAAGAAAAATTTTTAAAACAAGATTGTTGGGCACTTGCTCTTCTTCTTTTGGGATATCTTCGCAATATCTCTGTTTTACTTATTCCGTTATCCTCTGAAAACAGATTAAAACGAAAAATGAAGAGTTTAAAAAATCAGTTACTTCATCTTGTATGTAATGTGTTTTCTTAGGAGAGTCATCTTACGTTATCGCTTTTAACAAATGCAAACTAAAATTGACTAGTTCTTAACCGCAGTGTCCTGTCATACACATCTAAAACAAAATGGTCTAAGTTAGTAGATTGAATTTCTTATAAAATTTAAAACAATGAACACTTCTTTCTAGTCATTTAGCTGAAGTAATAGGCAATAATCAACCATTTGTACTTGTGAGTATTCGTTCCAGTTCAGAGTAGTTATTTTTGGACAAGTTTCCAAGTTTATGCAGCTGAAAGCTACGCCCTACTCTAATCAAATACCTCAAAAACACGGTTCTTCAGTTTTATGTTTTGGTCGTGTGATGCACGCCGGATTTACCGCTAAGAACTAAGAGGCTAAAGTAAGCATAAACTAGATTAATTCCCAAAAGCATGCCCCGTAATGGCCTGACATCTTTATTTATACGAAGATCTTACAACTCAACAAGAGTTCTACTTTTTAGAGACTTCCTCCAACATGAAATAGTAAACTTAAAACAAATTAAAACTCCTAAAGTCCTAATTTATTCAAATGCCAAAGAGGCAAGATCCGGGTGCATATACCCAGGTATTTTTTGAATTTGTACCCGGGTGTGGCCGGCGCGGGAAGGACACCATTTAAATGGTGTCCTATGCGCCTAGCCAGTGAGCTGGCAGGACTTTTTCTTTGCAAGTCCTATTACCACTGATCCTACTTCATACAAGATCCCGATTTTACTTCAAATCTGTAAGATTCCGATCTTAATTCTAAAATTCTTAAGATCCCGATTTTACTTGTGATCTTACGGCTTCAGCTTATAAAAAATTTTCACAAATCAGAAGAGCTCTCGAGGATTTTGAGTGAAGCTGAAAAAACTAAAGAAGATCAGTCGTTCGTTTGTAGCGGGTACAGTTATGTTTAGTTTATTTTGTGAGGGATTTATTATGAGAGCAAAATATTTTCTGTATGGTGGTGGTTTGAATTATATTTTTTCTCTTTATTTTGAAGCAATAAAGACGGATTGTATGATTACATAAAAAATTAGATTTTCTAAATATATTAAAGTGTACATTTACAAATAATGACATAATATATAAAAATATTGTGATAATGAGCTAAATGAATACAAAAAGCTGTTAATAATATAGTTTATCTGAACTATAAATATAAATATTGTTAATTTATTACATTAAGATGAAAGATAAAAAATAATATATTTAACTTTTAGCAATTTTAATAAATATTATCTAAAATTTTAAAAGCATTAAATAAAATTAAAAAAAATTATCGAAAGTAAGATCTTACGATCTTATTTAAACTCCCGATTTTACGATCCTATACAAGCGAAACGATACTACATAAGATCCCGATCCTGACAACTTTATTCACGAGGACCATCATTCTCATGATAAGGCTCCCAGGAAAACACCTTGATCAAGGAAAAAACTCTCAAAAAGAAAGAATAGACGTGATTGTGTAGCTGTTAAACAAAGAGAGAAGATAAGATCCATTATTGAATGCGGATATTTAATCAAATCAGGCCATCCACTAGTAGTAGTGGACCCTCCACTACTTCCTACCGTGTGTGTTTGGATGGAGAATTCATAAGGAGAAAATAGAATGGAAAGAAGGGATATGAAAGAAAGAAAAAAAAAATTAATGATGTTTGGATAAATTAATAAAGTAAAAAAGTATAAGTATAAATTGAGTTTGGTTTAGAAAAGTAATAGAAGAAAAATTATAAATAAAAAACTCTCCCTCTTCTCTTCCATATTCTTCTTCCCTTCTAAACAGTAAACTCTAATCCAAACACACATTAGAGATAATTGTTTTCTCTTCCCTTTCATTCTCTTTATGTACATGTAATCTAAACACGTCCTAAGCAATGGAGAGAGTCCAACCCCGTGTGGTAGGGACACCATAAACTAATTAATTATGAATTATGGATTATCTCAAAAGCTAGAAATGATACTCGAGTTGGTCTAACTATTCCAACTTCTGATAATAAATTTTGTTCCAAGAAAAAAAATCTAGTAATATTCTTGGTTATATATTCTTAGTAGTGAGAAATAAAAAATTCTTTAGAATTTAAAGATAGAAAATCTAGCTTTCAAGTTTGAGATTCTAATCCAATACAACTTTATGTGAAACTTTTTTAGTGTTCGAAACAATGGTCTCTGCAAAAGATAGTTTTCGTGGTTATGATCTGGGACGAATTATGGCTCTACACAAATTTGGAACGTGAGGATTGCTCCGAAAGATGAAGTACATGCTTCGGATAGTGATGCAAAATCTAAATGACATATCGAAAACATTGGGGATGCATATTGTAAAACTTAAACAACAAATGAAATTTTACGTAGAATCGTTCCGATTATGTAGAATCGTAAAATCAAAATTTTAAATAAAATCGTAAAATTTTATTTATCGATAATTTTTTTATAAATTTATTTAATTCTTTTAAAATTTAGATATTACTTATTAAAATTGCTAAAAATTAAAAATATAATTTTTCTTATATTTCATCTTAATATAATAAATTAATAATGTTCATATTTATTGTTCAGATAAAATATATCATTAATAATTTTTATATTCATTTAATTTATTATCATATTATCTTTGTAGATTATATTATTATTCTATAGAAGCACACTTATATAGTTATACCATATTTAGAAAATTCAATTTTTTATATAGTCAATCAATTAAGCGTCAATTAATCTTCTTTATCGCCTCAAAATAACAAAAAAAACTATAATCTAAAATACCACTATACATAAAATATTTTGATTTCATAATAAATTCCGTATAAAATAAACCAAATACAACTAAATCCACTACAAATGAACGACTGATCTTCTTTAACTATTTCAGTTTCATTCAAAATTTTCGAAAGTTCTACTGACTTACGAAAATTTTTTATAAGTTGAATTCATAAAAATTATAAAATTAAGATCGAAATCTTATATGAAGTAGTATCATTTTATTTATATAAAATTTTAAAAATTTAAAATTTAAATCAGAATTTCAAAAACTATTACGGCAACAAATATGCAAAAAAAAAAAAAGCACAACACCACCTGATCTTACCATAACAAACTGATATTACAGAAACCAATGCGTAGCAGGGGTTATTTATAAGTTGGTCGTAAAAATCTTCGTTAAAAAAGATTTTTAAAAAAAAAACAACAATAATAGGAAAAGAAAAAATGTGGAAAAAACACAAACATTCCTTAGACTTATTTAGTTAGCCTTGATAAATTTCCCCAACTTGTCCATGAGGTGACGAGCTTTCTTTGAGGCAGGATCAAACAGGTAAAAAACATGCCCTTCACCATGTTCCTCCACCAACTCCACCTTCCCTTTCCATCCATTACTCTTCAGGCGTTCATAGTAAGCTTTTCCTCTTTCCCTCAAGTCATCCAACTCCGAGATAAAAACAATCACCTTCTCGCACGGCACCTTCACCATTACCTCTTCCATCTCCGGCAAAAAAGGGTTCAGCAGCGGGTTATCCGCTGACGGAAAGCTCGGGCAGATATAAGCCCATATCGTTTCGAACCTTCCTGTGTGTTTCGGGTCCTTGTTTTCGGTACCGATAGGTACAGTTCCCCAGAAGTACGGGTGCACCAAAGCCATTCCTTTTACTTTCAGAAGATTAGGCTCATCGCACAACCGCACTGCCATGTTGTGAACTAGGTTGGCTCCGGCGCTGTCTCCGACGAAGTAAAGCTTGTCGAAATCTGCGTACTTTGATAGCCACGGTTCATTTTTCGATGACGAACTACTAATCCAACGGACAGCATCCCATGCATCGTCGTAAGCTACAGGGAGACGGTATTCGGGTGCGAGACGGTAGTCGATGGAAATTATAAGCGCATCTGCTTCGGAAGCTAAAGTATTGCAGTAAGGATGGTAAAGTGGAGAAGCCGGAGAATCCAGGAGAAAGGCGCCGCCGTGGAAGTAGACGATAACGGGTAGTTTCCTGTTAGGTTTTGCTAATACTTCAGGTAAGAAAATACGAACAAACAAGCCGTTCTCTGATTGGATGATGACGTCTTTCGACGAGACGCCGGTGGCCTCGTCGAAGGATGCAGGGAGACGTTCATTGCCGGGGTAGCGGTGAACCCGACCGTCCTTGTAGATGCGGATGAACGGAGAGAAATCGTGTTCGATCTCGTTGCTCGGCTCCATTGCTAGCAAGCTAGAGCTAAAACTATTTCAAAAATATCCAACTAAGACAAACGATCAATGATTGTTGGAGAGTGGATTGAAGTTCTGATAGGTGAAGGGGGAATACTTATAGGGAATATTTATAAATAAAGGTTAATGACTTGGTGGGGGTCAGCAAGGGTGAGTCAAAATTTTAAGGTAACAATGCTGAATTCTAGTTTGTCGAGCTGTTATATGACTAACATACTGTCTCATTCTTTACAGTGACGCACAACTTCGAGGATCGTTCGAAAATATTTTTAAAATTAAAAATATTTTTATTTGTTTTTTAAAATGGTTTTTTATTTAAAAATTAATTAAACAAGTAATAAAAAATTTATTATTTAAATTTTTTGAAATTTATAAAATAATTTTTTAAAAAATATGAATTGAAATATTAAAAAAATTCTTTGCTATTATGGAACGCCAATGCAAAACGACCTTGGTGTGCATTGAAGAATTTGTCAATTGTCAGTTTTGCTTTTCAGAAACAAAAAGGGGCTTTTGCTTTGAAGAGTTATTCGATAAAGTTTGATTATCATGTAGATAGTTAACTAGCTGGGCCTTTATATATATACGGCTGCGTATAATTATAAAGTTTACATATAGAATGATGCTGCAATATGTCAAAAAAAAAAAAAAAAATTAAGCAGTCGAAGTTTTGAATTTTTTTCTTCTTGTCATATGTTTGTAAGTAGTATAAGTTTTTGTTAGTATTATTTTGTTATGATCAACTTGTTGGAACAGGTGCGATACTTGTAAACACTGCTGCATTATGTAATCTTTTGGAGAATACTGAAATTTTCTCTTTGATAGAATAGGGAAAGGATTCAAGTATGTTGAATTGAAAGGGGGTGAGATGTGTTAATTATTCATTGCCGATTGGATGCAAGAAACAGTAAGATAAGCACGCCATTGAAATGTGAAGCTTTTGAACTTCAGTATAATACACTGCATGATTAAAGCATGCCTTTTGTGTTATTTCGACGATGCAATGTGTATACTGTATATAATTGCTCTTGAGATAAGATGGATAATCATTGATTCTCTTTTCATTGCAAAACTATAGGATATATTTGAGAGCGTAACATCAACGGAGCCGCCCGCTAAGTTTTCAGAATACGTCACAAATAGTATCTTGTATTAAGCCGGACGAACTTCATTATTTACGGAAGCAATTGATAATGACAAACTTCGATACGGAGAGAATCGTCCAACAATACAATTAATTGACGTACTTGATCAGAATGCTGATTATATGACTCCAGCTTAGTCAAAAAACTATAACTCCCATTCTTCCTGCGCAACCTCATCAATTCCTTGCCTTGAATTCCATTCTTCACTTTCTTTCCTTGTACCTTAAATTTGACTTCCACTTTTTGATATCAATATTGTACATCTTATTGCTTTTTTACTATTATACTATGCAAGTTTGGGAATGAAGTATGTATTTTTACATAAGACTCTGAGGTAATTTTTTTTCTCTACGAAGAGAGAAGATATTCAAGGATTGCGCTCAAAGAAGAAGCGCAAGAAGAAACCCAATAAGGACGAGGCGATAGTGGAACCTCCTCAAGATCGATAGTATTGACCTGGCATTTTTTGATTAAGTACGCCGCATCCACTTTGAATTTATTTTTCTAATCACACTTTCAAAATTACATTTTTCTAATCAATTTTGGATAAGAAAAGACAAAAATAAACAAAAATATCATGTATTCAATTTTTGTTTATTCTGAGATAAAATCTCTCTAATACTCAAAAGTAGTTTTTATTCAATTACACAGCGTAATTAGGAGTGCATTCGTGAAATATCTTGAGCAAGTAATAATTTTCATAGAAAATACTTTTACTGTGTTCCTACATCAAATGAAGCTCAAATATAATAAAAATGTACTGAACAAAGTTGATGAAAATACACCGAAGGTTTTAAAAATACATTGCTTAAGGTTGCAAAAGATTGCACAACTTTAATTAATACCAGATATTATGAAATCTTTCAAATATGTATTATAGACCAACCGGTAAGAATAGTAAAGTCTCATGTAAGAGACTCCAATTTGAGTTGCACTGTTAGAATTTAGTTTAACATTATTTTAAAATTTTATCTTTAGTGACAACTTAATTGATTTTGTGTTGTTGAACTTAAGTGCGACCCATGCGATCTTACTACAAAACAGCGCAATCCGCAACCAAAAAAATTGGTCGCCAATATAAGAAAACGGTCGCTAATAGTTTTAGCGATTAGGAAAACCACGCACGATCAATTGCCCTATGCTGGTCACTGAAAACTTCTGAGAGCAGCTCGTAAGAAGATTTCACGAATGTTGTAAACATCTTCGACCAGCACTGTGTAAGTAACATCGATCAAGTCAGCATTATTGCAGTTTTCAACCATTAGTGATTGGCAAAAAAGGATCACTAACCACTTCGTACTAACAAGGTGCAGAATAGTCACTAAAGATGTATTTGCTACCGTTGTCATGCTATCGCCGAGTAACCATTGGTGACCGATTAACCTGGTTACTGAAGTTGTCTGCGACCCTATACATAACTTGGTCACTGATTATCAATTGGCGACTAAGTCGTGATGTTCGCTGAATAGTGATTAGCAACCATTATCTCCTTGGTCGCTGTTGTGTACGCTACTTATTAACGGCTATTTGGTACCGATCACTAATCATTTTTAAAATATTTTTTATTATTTTTTAATATATAATATGATTCATAAATAAATAAATAGCAAAAACATATATTTTTACTACTAATAGCATACTTATATTAAATACATCATATTGTTGTTATAATACAAGAAATAAAAATCTAATAAATAGTACTACAACATATTATCTAAAGCTCCAATTGTCGAAGACGCACTTCTTTCAAACAAAAGTAAATGATAATAAATTCGAAATGAAACAAGTAAAAGGTGTTAGCTAAATTTAGATATATATTAAATTGTATTTTATTGTATTTGTAATAAAACTTTAACAATATAAAACTTATTTATATCTTGCATGCTGGACCTTGAAATTTGATTCAGTCTTTTCCTATATGTCCAAACTCATTGAGCTGATCATGTCGATAATAATTCCATGTCATTTTATTGCTTATTTTATATTTTAATTGCTTATATTGTTTTAACGTAAGCTACTATATAGTAATATCTATAAAACGTGAATTTGCTTATATTTTACTCGTCGGATCTTGAAACTTGATTCCGACTCTTCCTACACGTCAGATTCATCAAGCTAGTCGTGTTAGTGTTAATTTTCTCACATTTTACTACTTATCGTACATTTTGGACCCTTAGATTGTTTTAAACTAAATTATTCTATAATAAAGTTTATAACGTAAACTTACTTATATCTTACTCGTCGAATCTCAAAATTAGCTTGAGTTTTTCTACACGTAATAGTCGTCCAACCGATCGTATCGGTGCCGATTGAGTGTCAACTCATAACTTTTTTTATATTCTGACCCTTTATATTTTTTTAAGCAAAATAATTTTATAATAAAATCTATAAAATGCAAACTTGATTTATCTTACTCGTCGAACCTCTAAATTTGATTCTGACTCTTCATACACGTCGCACTCAACGAGTCAATCATGTCGGTGATGATTGAGTGTCATTTCCTTGCTTATTATATATTTTGACTGCTTATATTGTTTTAAGCTAAGCTATTTTATAATAAAATATATAAAATGCAAATTTGTTTGTATCTTACTCGTCAAATATCGAAATTTGATTCCAACTCTTCCTATACGTTGCACTCATCGAGTCAATCGTGTTGATGCTAATTTCACATTAGTTTATTGCTTATTCCATATTTTGACCTCTTATATTCTTTTATGATAAGTTATTTATAATAAAGTTTATAAAACATAAACTTATTTATATCTTATTCGTCGGACCTTCAAATTTGATTGACTCTTGCTATATGTCACACTAATCAAGTCGGTCATGTTAGCTCTAATTTTATATCATTTCATAACTTATTCACTATTTTGACCTTTTATGTTGCTTTCAACTTAAACTATTTTACAATAAAATCTAATAAAATTAGGATGTCACATATTTCATAAATCATCCCATAAGTTGTGGCAAATAAATAAAAATAACTTATAACAATACTTATTAACTTATTAAAAAATAAATCCAAAATAAAGTAATCAACAGACAATCTATTTACCTAAAGGCTAATCCCATAAGTTTGTTGCACTGTTCTTGCTGCCGTTCCAATTCTTTCTTAACAATGCTCATTCTTGAGACTCTTGCTGGAGAGCGCTTCCTAGTTTATTCATATCCTCTCGTTCTTATCTTTCTCACTTCAATTGAGTTTTCAAATTAGATACCTCTAATTTGCGATCATCTCTATGTTGAGACTTCGATTCTGATCTTCGATCATGGCAGTAACCAGATCCGCTTTCTGACGCACTCTCTATGACTTGGTCTTGCTTCATCGGCTTATCAATTTTGAAAGATTCTTCAAGCATTTGACTAATTACCTTCTACAATTAGTTTACTATTATGCGTATATCCTATAAAATTATTATTGCATACAATGTTTAAATTTATTACTTGCGTAATTCTTTCGACTTCATTCTTAACTGAAATTCTTTTTGCCTGGATTTACCTTTATAGCATATAATATGTTGTATATTTCAATTGGTCCCTGATCCTATATAATTTTTATAATATAAAAGGAAAATAAAATCATATATGTATATCTTTTCATAATTTATTCTATTTATCATTAGGTTAGAAATACTGGCTATCATCCGTCACGATACGGATCAAATTATTTAAGACACGACTTTTTGGCAATTAATACAGTCTCCAACAATGATAAAGCAAGAATTAGTTTATTTATAGTGAAACGTTATTTCATATTTCAAATTATTATAATATAGTTCAAATGACGGTAACATGCATATCAAATGTAGTTTTAGAAACTACATCACATGTTTTAGCCCCAAGCTCATACAAAATTTTCAATTCATCTATTAGCGGTCATAATAACACATCGAGATCTTTACAAGGTTAGCTTGTTTCAGAATTAATAATGACAATATAAAGAACGAATCCTTCATACATCTCCACGGATACAAGTTATAAGGTGTTAGTATAATGGGTCACATTCTATATGGTTTCTTCATATAAGTAAGTAGAGTGAATCCATTTGTCAATAAACCAAACTGCACATTACGAGGATCTTTAACAAATGAGCAACATTTGACCTTAAAGTGTTTCTAAGCTTTGTCGTCCACTAAAATGTCTCAGCAAATTTTCATTTGAAACAAGATGTTCCTTATACCAACCCATATCGATCTAACGCAATCTTTTCGATATGTATAATTTTTGCAATCTCGGATCAATGGAGAGTAAGGCAAAACCTTCTGAGCAATCTTCTTGCATGCAACATCAATGTGCTTCCACCTCCATTCATTGTATCTTAGACATTCATCTAATTCCCCCAATTATGGTTACATGCATGGATAGGCTCACATCAAGTCCTAAACCCCACAAGACATTTTAACTACTAATATAATGATGGGATTTAGCCGGCTTGAGAAATCATATGACAAAAGTTCTTCAAAATATCATCAATTATCTTTTTGGTTGCTTGATTTTCTCACTTTTTGCGTTAACCAAGCTTACGATGAACGCATGAAAAGAAGGCCTATCACTACCCCAAAATAGTGATTTTTGAACATCTTTTAAAAGGCGTTGAACTTATCAAGTTGTTCATCGTTCTCAATGGTTTGAGAAGTATGTTTTTTGATTCCGTCATCAACAAACAAACTACTATTAATCTAACAATTGATTAACATATCAAGCATTTCATCATTATCATCACTCTCTATGTATATGTCAATAGTAAGATCATCTTTTGATCTCCACTTAATCAATTGTACTTCTCGGAAAGCTTCAAGGTGTGATCCAACTGTGTGGTATGTGCGATCATAATTCACTTTGTTATTAGGTGCGTTTCAACTATTACAAGTTTTCAAATATACATTCAAACAAAATCTATATAGGCATTGAGTTATTTCCATATTTTTAATATGCTCACGAGCAAATTTTATAAATTATTTTACTCCATCAATATATTCTCAACCTACTCTATTTTTTACTCTTACCCAACTTTTATCTATTCTTACAACAAACTATATAAGCACAAAATTAGATATACAATTTACTTGATTTTTGTGTATTAATTTATAAATAATGTAATTACCTTCTAAAAATAGCACTTTATAACATTCAAAATTACTATGTTATTAATTGAATAATTAATATGTCATCACCGCAGATCATATTTCTGTAGTGCCTTATGTTATTAACACTGTCAATCCGGTCGCATTCAGGCTAATAGAATTACACAACATACGATCCCATAAGCGACCTAAGTGCGAGGTAATACAGTAGTACTGTGCTACACTCGGATCTAATCGTTTGTACAAGATAGATTACTAGTGTGACGACTCAAGTGCAACCATATGTGCCAATGTCACAAGTGCAAACAAAATAGCATTGCACTAGCTGCATGTGGCTCCGATAAGATTGCACAATATAGGATCACTCGTGTGACGCTTGATCAGATTAGGGTCATAATTGGTTCCAATAAGACACAGTGTAGGGTCACTAGTTTGGCTAGATTCAGCAACACATATTCACACTAGGTCATCGCTTAATTTTTTTTATTTTAAATAAATTATTCAATTTGACATGAATTCGAATCTTTTAACTGAGAGCTTACTATCCTTATGAGTTGAACTAATATCTTCAAAATTTTCACTATGTTTATTATTAATCAAAGTAGTGCAGCCTTGTGGAACCTAGGTGAGAGTATATTTTTAATATTTTCTGTGTATTTACCAACTTTCTCTAGTGAATTTTTATATATTTGAGCTTCATTGTTTTTAACATTTCTTTATACATATACACAAACATACATAGTATTTTTCTAAATCAACACTTAATCGAAATCTTTTACGAATGACCTCATAACCACGCTATATAGTTAAACAAAAATCAAACTTCGAGTTTTAAAAAGTAAATGATATTCTGAACTTTATTCCGCAAAATGTCATTAGGAAAATATAAATTTGAAAACATGATCAGAAGATAAATATAAGGTGATGTAGCCTACTTAATTAAAAATATTTATTCACTTGTGGGTCTTACCTAAGGGTGTAAACAGGTCGGATCTATGCAAAGTCCGAATTCTAATTTGGTAAGAAATGGATGGACAGAACTCACTTTGAATTTTGTAAGAAACAAGATGTACCTAAGTTCAACCCGTTTACAAATGAAATCATGTTAAGTTATTAACCAACTTCATAAACATTATTATTCTATAAATGTTAAATATAAAAATAAAAATTTATCAAAAATAACTATTTAGTCGCATAATTTCATATTATATTTCTATTTCAGTTTTTAGTATAAGTTATGAATTTATATTAATCTGAATACAAGGCGTTAATGTTTTCAGCATATCTGTATTTGACCCGATAGCCATTCCCATCTAATTTTAGAATTCGAATCACTTGAAGCTCGAATCAAGAACTATTAAGATTTGGTAGTATCACCTCGCCCAACCTAATTCTTATCGACTCGGGTTAACTCTAACTCGTAATTATTGCGTTAGGTTCAGCTAGCGTATCTAAGGCTACCTATCATCTTATATTAAGATTATTAAAACACATGATACATCCCATCTAATGTTAGAATATATAGTTTAATACAAATATGTCGTTTATCACCTTAAAATAATAATCGTAGAACGTGTAAAGTGTAAAATAAAAAAGTATTCCCTTAAAAGCTAGTCACAAGAGTTAGCAAGCATCTTTTGCATGCTAAACGTGCAGTACTTCCACGTCCGCGGTAGAGCCGGATCTTCTGAAAACTTTTTGTCAACAACTTGCCTCACTTGTTGGCCTGAAACACATGTTCGAAAAAGACAATATGGCCCAAACACCAATCTCTTCACAAGATATCACCTTTAGGAGGCGTTTAAGATTACTTATGAAATAAAATTTTTATGAAATGGAAAATATTTTTATCTTTTTTGAAAAATGAGCTCTATTTTTTTTACTTCAAAAAAAATAATAAAAATATGCAATAAAAAGATCTCACTTCGTAGAATTTTTCTATATTTTCTAAATTTTTAAATAAATTTTTTATATACTTATAAAATATATATTAAAAAACGTAAAATGAAAAAAAATTAAAAAAAACTGATAAGTTGCTTTTAAAATGAGAACCAAACGCCCCCTTAGTTGTCGAAAAGTAGTAGAACAATATTTTAATGATTTATTCCTTGTTTGTATCCATGCGTGCATGATCGCTTCGGGGCAAAATGTTTCTGCTAATATTGTACAACATAGTCACCAATTATCTGAATTGATTCAAGAAACACATGTTTCTGACCGTTAGCGCGTTTGGCTTGGCGTTTGCTAAGCTGTTTTTAATTTTTTTATTTTATATTTTTTAATATATATTTTATAAATATTTAAAAAAATTATTTAAAAATTTAAAAAATATTTTACGTAATAAAATTTTTTTATTACATATTTTTTTTTAAATAAAAAAATAAAATTTATTTTTTAAATAAAATAAAAATATCTTTTATTTTAAAAAAATTTTATTTTATAAATAATTCTAAAAGCCCTCCTACTCACTCAAGTCAACATGTGGTATAATGCTCTCCCGCTCAAACTAAAAAATAATAGAATAACAAACCCATAAAAGTTTATTGCTTGTTTGTACCCATGCATCATAATTTCTTTGGTAAAATTATTTTTGCTAATAATATTCAGAATAGTCACAACTTGCTTGAATTGAATTCAAGAAACACATGTTATCCACTCTCACCCGCTCAAGTTCCGACTTATAAAAGTTGTATTTAAATTAATTTTTTAAAATAGAATTTTTTTAAAATAAAAATTATTTTTATTTTTTTAAAAAAAGAGTTTTATTTGTTTGATTTTAAAAAAATAATAAAAATATTTTTTATGTAGAATTTTTTTATACTTTTAAATTTTTAAAAAATAAATTTTTAAATACTTATAAAAATATATTAAAAAACATAAAATTAAAATTAAAAAATTATGTTTAAAAGAAATAATACCAAACATCCAATAAAATAAAACAATAATTGAGGTAACCAACCTAATAAACTATTTTTAGTCAAAACTTGTTCTTTCCACCTACTGGCTAGCTTATGAAACTGCTCTTCACTTATCGCTCCCTTCAATTCACCAATCATTCACCGTTGCACCTCTTACAGAATAGAAATTATCAATACTGTTACAATGCATCTGAGCAACGAAATCGAATGCGATTCCCTAAGTTCATGCGGATCTACAAGGATCGTCGAATTCGCCGCTTCAAAGGAACGGTTCGCCTCCCTGCTTCATTGTTGATTAAAATTTTAAAATTAATTTATTTTTTTCAACAAGTATATATACAAAGTTATATTCAAGAAGCATAAATTAGACAATTTATTTATTTTCAAATTACTTAACTCATGCCAATATTTTTTGTCAAATTAGTGCAAAAATATCTAAAATGCCCAACTTATCAAATGAATCATAACATTTCTGCTTTGATACAATATAGATCAAAATATTTGGAAGTTGCTCCGAAAGATACAAACAGTATAACTAAAAATTCTCATCATAGCAGCCATATTCATTGTTACGTGAATGCATAAACTGTAACTACACTTACTGCGTAAATAATGTTAGGACACTTAAATGATAGATAGGTTAGTTTTCCAACCAACCCCTTAATATCTCTTTTATTAGTTGAAACTTGTTCGGTATAAATTTTGATTCTGAACAATCAAAAGTATTTACCGGCTTACAATCAAGCATCCCAGTCAAAAAATTTATTATATATTTTTTTTGAAAAATCTAAACCATATTTAGAACGAATAATCTCACTTTAGAAAATATTTCGATCTTCCCAAATCTTTCATACGAAATTCTTAGACTAGGCACTTCCACATCTCTTTAATCTCTTCAGTATAATCGGACCAATTATAATCATATCATAAATCTAAATAGTAAAGTCATTTTACTAGCTCTATAGCTTATCGATAGCCAAAATTTTTCATATCGACAGTAAACCTCTCAAATCATATAAGACAAAATAGCTTCAGGAAATACAATGCCTTTTCAATTGACACATGTCATCCTAACTCAAATTAGACTTTACTAATCTACTCGCTCGTATACTATAAACTTCTTGTTCCAAATCTATATTGTCACGGTATGCTTCATTATGGCATTTTTTCTTACCACTTTTTGCCTAAGTCTTGTATAGGTTTTTCTAAAGTAGTTTAAAATACTTTAGATAACTTAGATATTTTGAAGATGGAGATATTTTGTATAGATATTATGAAAGAATATTTCGAACCACGTATTCTTTACCGTCCGATCAAAGCAATCTCACCGTCCGTTGAGTAGATGGGGAAGCTATAAATAGGAGGGAAGTGGGGAAGTGAGCCTTCGTTTGGGATCATCAAGCAAGAGTTGTAACAAACATAGTTATATAAAGTTTTCTTTTCAAAAATTCTCTTGCAAGTTTCATCTTTTCTCTTAAGTCCCTTTTGCCACAAAATTTTTGGCTATTTTTTATAGCTCATTTGGGTAAAGACTGACTTAGCCATAAAGGAGCGTGACTAAATATCACATGGACTAAGATAAAACTTTAGGCCCGTGATAAGTAATATCAAAGCCAGCTTTGGCTTGGGAGATGGCTAGTGGTAGTGATGTTACTACATTCGAAGGACGGAAAATGGAGAGGAGAGCTCCCGAGGGCACCAAACAACGTATGGAGAAGTCTAGGGATGTGATGTCGGATTTAACCGCAAGACTTGACAAGGTGGAGCTTGCCGTTGCCGATAGGATGAACCAGTTCAAGAATGTAAGCCAAAGCATTGAGAAACTCGAGAAAGGGCAAGAAGAGCTTCGAGGAGAAATGCAAGGCCCCTTGAACACAGTGGCCGGCACTTGCTCAAACCAAGGTAAGGTCCTGAAAGACTCTCTCCTTGATGATATTGATGCTCTTAGGACAGATGTAGCGGCCCTTAGGAAAGAGGTTGCAAGATTGGCTACTGAGTTAAGAAGATTGGGCCCTTTTCTAAATGGCGGTTACATAAGGAAGATTGCCGTCATACCCTCAACATCAACTTCTACAAAAGTAGAAGTTCCTAAACCGACAGCTTACAAAGGCGCGAGGAACGCAAAGGAAATTGATAATTTTCTGTGGAGTTTGGAACAATTCTTCAGGAGCGCTAACATCATGGAGAATGCTAGCAAAATCGACCATGCTACTCTTTATCTCGAGGATACAGCTATATATGGTGGAGACGGAAGCATGGTGAGATTGAAAGGGGCACTTGCACCATTGCCATATGAGATGAATTCAAAAGAGAATTCAAGCGGCAGTTCTATCTAGAGAATGCTGAAAATGAAGCCAAGTCCAAACTTCGGCGCTTAACACAAAGAGCAGCATTAGAGACTACGTAAAGGAATTTTCAGAATTGATCCTGGAGATCCCTAACTTACCAGACAAAGATGCCCTTTTCACCTTCATGTATGAATTACAAACATGGGCTAGGATGAAAATCCAACGAAGGAGACCCCAAGACCTCAACTCTGCCATCGCTATAGCGAGTCTCTAATCGAGTTTAAGAAGCCTGAGAAGAACAAGCATCAAAAGAACTTCAAGGGCAAAGGTGGAGGAGACACTCACCACAAGGAGGCGACATATGACCCGGTAAAGTCTAAAACAGGCCCTAGCAAAAGCCAAGGAAGCAACTATAGCAGAAAGCCAACTTTAAAATTCTTTCTTTGTGATGGACCTCATATGGTAAGAGAGTGCACGAAACGAAGCAAACTTCGGCGATGATCGAGTCAAGTGAGGCACCTCCATAACAACACGAGGAAACAAAGATAGGCTCTTTGCAAGTCTTTAATGCCGTCAAAGTCAAAGTCGAGATACCGAAACGGGAGGAGAAGGGGCGACTACACGTGATGATCAAAGTCGGTGGACACGAGATCCGCGCCTTGATATGATACAGAGGGCTACCCACAACTTCCTCGAGGAGAAAGAGGCTAAAATGCTCGGTATCCGGTATGAGAAGGGGCAAGGATGGCTTAAGGCGATCAACTCTGAGCCCAAATCAGTTTTGGGTGTTGCTCATAGAGTGAAGGCTTGCTTATGTGAAAGGTCTGGCTTTGTGGACTTTTTCATTGTGCCTATGAATAATTATCCTATAGTTCTTGATATGGAGTTTATAAATCGTGTAAATGCCGTACCTATTCCTTTCGCCAACAGTATGTGTAGTTGGAAGAGGGGAATACTTATATGGTACATATATCGCGAGAAATAAGCTTCCAAACTAAAAATATTTTTGCCATGCAACTTTAGAAAGGCGTCAAGAAGGCACAATCTACCTTCTTAGCCGCACTTAAGGAGGAAGGGCCTACTCACTCGGACGAGCTAGCAGGAAAAATCCATGAGGTCCTTGAAGAGTTAAAGGATGTTATACCGCCGGATTTGCCAAATAAATTACCTCCAAAAAGAGAGGCGGATCATCACATTGATATGGAACCTGTCACAAAGCCCCCTGTTGTTGTACTATATCAATTGGCTCCATCGGAACTAGAAGAGTTGAGACGACAACTAAAGGAATTGTTGGATGCGGAATACATCTAGCCATCAAAGGCTCTTTATGGTGTACCCGTGCTGTTCCAGAAGAAGCACGATGGGCTTCTTCGATTATGTGTAGATTATCGGGCGCTCAACAAGATCATAGTCAAGAACAAATATCCAATCTCATTGATAGCTGACCTATTTGATCAATTGGGAGAAGCAAGTTGGTTCTCGTAATTGGACTCGAGATCGGCCTACTACCAAGTAAGGATCGCTGTAGGAGATAAGTCTAAAACAGCATGTGTCACCAGGTATGGCTCATTTGAATTTTTGGTTATGCTTTTTGGATTAACAAATGCCCCAATCATATTTTGCACACTTATGAACAAAGTCTTCCAAAGGTTCTTGGATCGGTTTGTCGTAGTATATTTGGGTGACATTGTAGTGTATAGTAAGACACTAAAAGAACATGTGCAACACCTACGCCAAGTCTTCCAAGTTCTAAGAGAGAATGAGTTATATGTGTAAAAAGAAAAGTGTGCTTTTGCTCAATAGAGAGTCGCATTCTTATGGCATATCATTGGTAAAGGAGTGTTGCGCATAGATAAGACCAAAGTAAAGGCAATCCATGATTGAGAATCGCCAAAGAAGATGCCAGAGTTGAGATCCTTCTTGGGTTTAGTCAACTACTACAGTTTGATTCATTAAAAGTTATTCATCCATAGCAGCCCCATTAACCGATCTTTTCAAAAAGAACCGCACGTGGGATTGGAATGCTAAGTGCCATGAAGCATTTGAAGCATTAAAGAAGGCTGTGATGAAGGAACCCGTGTTAGCCCTCTAGGATCACACCAAGAGTTATGAGATACATACAAATGCTTTTGATTTTGCAATTGGTGGTATGTTGATGCAAGATGGTTATCCTATTCCTTATGAGAGCAGAAAGCTCAACGACACTGAGCGTCACTACACGGTCCAAAAAAAGGAGATGACCGTCGTGGTACATTATATGAGAACTTGAAGACATTAATTATTGGGCTCCAAATTTATGGTCAAAACGGATAATATGGCAATCAACTACTTCCTCAACCAAAAGAAGCTATCCCCCAATCAAGCGAGGTGGCAAGAATTTTTGGCAGAGTTTGACTTCACCATAAAATATAAATCTGGAAAGGCCAACTTGGTAATCGACGCATTAAGCAGGAAAGCCGAACTAGCTGCAACTACCCAACCACTATTTCCTTTGGTGGAGCGCATTAAGGAAGGGATAGAGCATGATCCACAAGCCAAACAATTGAGAGAACTTGCAAGTCAAGACAAGACCCGCAAGTTTTGGCTAGATGATGACGTGCTCACTACCAAAGAAGGACACTTATACGTACAAAAATGGGGAGGCTTGAGAAGGAGATCATTAAGGAATACCACGACTCTAAATAGGAAGGACACCCTGGTATGCATCAAACAATAGCCCTTGTAGAAGATGTATACTATTGGCCACAAATGAGGGACGATATTGAGCTCTATATGAAAACTTGTCTCGTATGCCAACAGATCTATTAGAACCTTTGCCTATTCTCGAGAGACCATGGGAAAGTGTCTCTATCTACTTTGTTGGAACTATCAAGTTAATTTTCATGATAACAAAAGAATTATGATTTATATTGGACTAATAACTTGAAATCAAGCTCTGTAGGATTAGACAAATCAAGATTATTTTACTTACGGCAGACAATAACAACCATTAAGCAGCCAACTGCTATGCTACTATAAATCAAACAGTATATAGAGCGAAGGATCCCATAGTCACACTACAGTCAGCTGCTTAACCGCTGAAGCATAAGAAGATTTCTCTGTATCACCCAAAACAGAATATTGGGTTTAACAACAACAAGACTTTAGCTCAAGCTCCTTGCTTCAAAAATCCTCTGGACTCACAACGCACTGAAGCAAATCAAATACAAGATCCACAACAAGCAAAAATCATCTTCTTCTTCACAGAAAGGGAAAGCTTAATGATCAAGGAAAGAAAGCAAATTATACGACTGAGCTAGACTGATCAAGTCAAGATTGTCAGAACCTGGGATGCATTTAATATGGACAAGCCAACTCAGCTCTCATATTTCAGACAGCAACTTAGCTAAATCAAGTCATAGTCACTGGCGAGTAAATTCAAATTCTTACACTGCATTTAATGCCATGAAGACATTGCATAAAGATAGCCGAAAGCAATCGTGGAAGCGGTTGATTAACCACTGGACAAACTGCTCCCTCTTTCTGGCCTAAACGTCTACCAATGAAAAATGGCACCAACGGCAATCTTCTTCAACAGAAAAATCGCCCTGCACAGAGATGAAATTCTATAAGAAGGGAGACAGAGCAACAAAGAAAGAGTAGAGAGAATAGAAGACGAACAAAGATATACAAGAACTCAACAGCTCTACTCAAGCAATTGAAACCCTACTGCTGATCACACTGAAGATATCTCTCTCAGCAACCTTTCTGATCATCTCATAAGAAAAACTTCGTGAACACTTAACCATCATTAGATAGATCCTGTACTCAACTTCTATTTACTTTCTTGTAACCTCTTACTGATTTTGTGACAGAGGTGCTACGGGCACCGGGTAAGGAAGCTCAGGTGGAGCTTGGTGAAAGTTTTTAAACCTTGTAACAGAGCTAGCATATCAGCCAGAGGAGCAGTGGTGTCCAGTAGGCTGTGAGGGGTTGTCTTGGTGAATAAACCCGGTGAGAGTAAGTGTGCTTGGTGAAACACTTTGCTTTTGGTGTCTATGTAGCTTATTAAAGGTTTAGTGAAGCTTTGGCTCTGGTGATAGACCGTCCGTGGATGTAGGTAAATAGGTTTTGCCGAACCACGTTAAATACTCTGAGTACTATTCTTTTTACCTAAGTCAGCAAACATTCTAACACTTTCTATCTGCAGGTTACATAAGTGACTCAGCCGGCTGTAAGCCTGCTGTCTGTAAGATAACTAAACTTCACGAAGATTTTTATTTATCAACTCAATTCACCCCTCCCCTTTTGAGTTAATTTTACAGGAGATCTAACATACTTCATTATGGGATTGCCAAAATTCTCGTGATGTGGCAATATTATGGTCGTAGTGGATCGCTTCAGCAAATATGGAGTATTTATCTCCGTACCAACCAAGTTCAATGCTGAAGATACTGCGCGACTATTCTTTTGGCATGTAAAGTATTAGGGAATTTCATAAACCATTATAAACGATCGCGACACCCAATTCACCGGGAGATTTTGGACGGAGTTATTCAAGATATTAGGGTCCGAGCTCAACTTCTCCACTAGCTTCCACCCGCAAACTGATGCAACCGTAAGGATCAATTCTTTGTTGGAGGTATACTTAAGGCATGACGTAAGTGCCAACCAACGAGATTGGGTAAAATTGCTGGATATCGCCCAATTCTCGTATAACTTACAAAAATGTGAGTCAACTAGGATGAGTCCATCTGAGTTGATGCAAGGGCAACAACCAAGGACTCCACACATCATTACCACCGGATATAAGGGGAAGAGTCCATCAGCATATAAATTTACCAAAGGATGATAAGAGGAGGCGGAACTTACTCGATCCTATTTGGCAAAAGCTACAAAGAATATGAAGAAATGGGCAGACCACAAAAGGAGGCACCAAGAATTCAAGAAAGGAGAGTTAGCTATAGTAAAACTCCTTCCCCATTAAGCCCGCACATTTCATCATCTACAAAATTTACATAAGGGTCTTATACGGAGGTATGAATGACCATTCCATATTGAGAAGAGAATCGGCAAAATGGCTTACCGGATAATATTGCCTCCACATTTAGAAATTCATCCGGTATTTCATTTTAGCCTTTTGAAGCCATACCATGCCGATAAATAGGATCTAACTAGGAGTGAATTCCTAAGGGCTCCCACCTCGATTGTCACTTCATAAGAAAGAGATGTAGAGAAAATTTTGGCACATCGAGTTATTCCACGACGTGGTTCCCATCCAAACTACACGAAATATTCGGTAAAATAGAAGGGACAACCAGATAGTGATGCAAGTTGGGAACATGAACTCAACTTATGTTAGTTTCAACTAAAGATCTAAGAGTTCCGCCAAAACATCTCACCGCGCTGAGAACATTAGAGTATAGGTAGGGAAGAATGTTTCGGTATGCTTCATTGTGGCATTTTTTCTTACCATTTTTTGCCTAAGATGGAATTTGTGTAGGTTTTTCTATAGTAGCTTAGAATACTCTAATAACCTAGATATTTTGAAGGTGCAGATATTTTGTATAAATATTACGAAAGAACATCCCAGACCATGTATTCGCCACCGTACGATTAAAGCAATCTCTAGCGTCCGTTGAGGAGGTGGGAAAGCTATTAATAGGAGATGTAAGTTCTCATTTGGGATTATCAACCAAGAATTGTAATAGACAGAGTTATATAAAGCTTTCTTTTCAAAAATTTTCTTACAAGTGTTCATCTCTTCTCTTAAGTCCCTTTTACCATAAAGTCATTGGCTATTTTTGATAGCTCATTTAGGTAAAGGCTGACTTAACAACAAAGGAGCATGACTAAATGCCGCACGGATTAAGGTAAAACTTTATACCCGTGACACTATGTAGGGATGCAATCTTGAGATTTGAAATATTGCTCTAGGGCTTAATCTAAATTTACTGCTAATGGTTACAAACATGGTTGTTAAAATCTTACGATTTTACGATTTTACATCAACAAAACAATCCTATTTGATATAAGATCCCGATTTTACTTCAAATTTGTAAGATTTCAATCCTAATCTTAAAATTCTTAAGATTCCGATTTTACGATTTCTGCTTATAAAAAATTTTTATGAGTCAGAAGAGCTCTCGAGAATTTTGTGTGAAGCTGAAATAGTTAAAGAAGATCACTCGTTCGTTTGTAGCGGGTGCGATTGTGTTTGGTTTATTTCGTGAGAAGTTTATTATGAGAGCAAAATATTTTCTGTATGGTGGTATTTTAAATTATATTTTTTCTCTTTATTTGAGGCGATAAAGACGAATTGCTTGATTACATAAGAAATTAGATTTTCTAAATATGATATAACTATATAAATATACATTTACAAATAGTGACGTAATATGTAAAAATATTTTGATAATAAGCTAAATGAATATAAAAAACTGTTAATAATATAGTTTATCTGAATTATAAATATAAATATTATTAATTTATTATATTAAGCTAAAATATAAGAAAATATGTATTTAATTTTCAGTAATTTTAATAAATAAATTAAATAAATTAATAAAAAAATTATCCATAAATAAGATCTTACTATCTTATTTAAACTTTCAATTTTATGATCTTATATAAACGAAACGATCTTATATAAAATCTTGATTCAAACAACCTTGGTTACAAATTTTGAACGGTATTACTTTTAGGCACAAGTAGAGAAGCGTCGTGATATTAAGTCTATATGTACGAGTGAACCCTTTATTTACCGATATAATAGACTGATACTACAGAAACCCATGCATAGCAGGGATTATTTATAAGCTAGTCTTAAAAGTTGACATAAAAAAATAAATAAAAACAAGAAAAGGAAAAGAAAAATATGTGAAAAACCACAAACAATCTTTAAACTTATTTAGTTAGCCTTGATAAACTCCACCATCTTGTCCATGAGATAACGAGCTTTCTTTGAGGCAGGATCAAACAGGTAAAAAACATGCCCTTCTCCATTTTCCTCCACCAACTCCACCTTCCCTTTCCATCCATTACTCTTCAGGCGTTCATAGTAAGCTTTTCCTCTTTCCCTCAAGTCATCCAACTCCGCAACGAAAACAATCACCTTCTCACACGGTACCTTCGCCATTACCTCTTCCATCTCCGGCAAAAAAGGGTTCAGCAGCGGGTTATCCGCTGACGGCAAGCTAGGGCAAATGTATGCCCATATCGTTTCGAACCTTCCTCTGTATTCCGGGTCCTTGTTTTCGGTACCGATAGGTACAGTTCCCCAGAAGTAAGGGTGCACCAAAGCCATTCCTTTTACTTTCAGAAGATTAGGCTCATCGCACAATCGCACCGCCATGTTGTGAACTAGGTTGGCTCCTGCGCTGTCTCCGACAAAGTAAAGCTTGTCGAAATCTGCGTAATTTGATATCCACGGTTCATTTTTTGATGAGGAACTACTAATCCAACGGACAGCAGCCCATGCATCGTCGTAAGCTACAGGGAGACGATATTCAGGTGCGAGACGATAGTCAATGGAAATTATAAGAGCATCTGCTTCGGAAG
This sequence comes from Acanthochlamys bracteata, assembly GCA_019914995.1. NCBI lineage: Eukaryota > Viridiplantae > Streptophyta > Magnoliopsida > Pandanales > Velloziaceae > Acanthochlamys > Acanthochlamys bracteata. The sequence continues at coordinate 2,272,373 of CM034142.1, forward strand.
CTAAAGTGTTGCAGTAAGGATGGTAAAGTGGAGAAGCCGGCGAATCGAGGAAAAAGGCGCCGCCGTGGAAGTAGACGATAACCGGTAGTTTCTTGTTAGGTTTTGCTGATACTTCAGGTAAGAAAATACGAACGTACAAGCCTTTCTCCGGTTGGATGATAACGTCTTTCGATGAGATGCCGGTAGTTTCGTCAAATGATGCAGGGATACGTTCGTCGCCGGGGTAGCGGTGAACCCTACCGTCCTTGTAGATGCGGACGAACGGAGGGAAATCGTGTTCAATCTCGTTGCTCAGCTCCATCGCTAGCAAGCTATAGCTAAAACTATTTCAGTTATATGTAACTAATACAAACAAGGGATGATCGTTGAAGTATGGCTTGAGTGAAGGGATAGTATTTATAAGGAAATGAGTTGGTGGGAGTCAGCAAGGGTGGGTTTTAAAATTTTAACGGAACAAACGGTCATGTTGAATTCTGGTTTGTACAGCTGTTTATTGATATTATCTAAGAGTATCACAGAGACGTACACCTTAAGTTGTTTGTTTCAAGAGTTAGCCAATTATTCGTTTATCTCCTTCAAAAAACAAAAGGGTTTTTGCTCGAAGAGTTATTTGAGAAAGTTTGTTTGCATGGTGCTCGGCGAATAAATATAAAGCTTATCAGAATTCGGGTGTAATATATAGAAGGAAAAGTTGAACGAACAGATTTTTATACTTTCTCTCCTTGTCATTAGTCAGTAATTACTTATAAACCCTACTGTATCATATAAATTTCTGTTACGATCAACTGGTTGGACCCGAAGTGGGTTACATAACACGCTGCTGCATTATATACTCTTTCGAAGAATATTGAAGTTTTCTCTTTCAATTCAGAGAATAGAATACAATATTCAAGTTTGTTGAATTCAAAGAATTAAGGTGACGTTAGTGTTAATATTTGTTTGCCATGTTGGATGCAAGATATTGTAAGATAATTACATCATTGAAATGGTGAAACTTTTGAATTTCAATATTATTCAAGATTCAAGCTTCCCTTTTGTGTTATTAATTAGGACGATGCTATGTATATAGTCTATGTAATCATTCTTGAGATAAGATGGATATGATGGATCTTTATCCATTGGAAAGCTTGGTATATATTTTCTTGTTATAAATTCTATGAGTATGAACGAGCGAATATATACAAGTTTCTGCAATCAAAAAAAAAAAAAAAAAAAAACAAAGTACTATATTATTAGAATATATATATTTGAGGGCGTATGGCCAACGAAGCCGCACCTTCCTTTAGTTTTTGGGATACTGCACAAATAGTTTCTTTTATTATCCTTACAAACTTCATTTATTTCGAAAGCAATTGGTAAGACAACCTTTAAAACAGAAAGATTCGTCTAATAATACAATTGGTTCGGGTCAGCAAGGGTGGGTTAAAATTTTAATGGAACAAAAGGTCATGTTGAATTCTAGTTTGTAGAGCTGTTTATTGATATTAACTAATCGTATCATTCTTTGGACGACGTACAACTTTGTTTGTTTCAAGAGTTTGCCAATTGTTCGTTCATCTCCTTAAAAACCGCTCAATAAATACTTTTCTATTTTTACTACATTATTAAATTTTTATATAATTTTATTATCTTTTAAAATAAATTAAATTGTTATTTATAAAAAAGTTGAATTTGTTTTTAAAAAAGCACATTATTTTAAGTAACCTACACTACTAATTCGATGAAGTTTGATTATATGGTGGTCGGAGTATTAGTATAAAACTTCTACAGAATGCGGTTTGTATATAGAATGTAAAAATAAAACCGTTAGATTTTGAAGCTTTCTCTCCTTGTCATGTCTTTGTAAGTAAATAATGCTGCTGTATTATATAACTTTTTGTAATGATCAATTTGTTGGACAGGAAGTAGAATACTTATAACGCGCTGCTGCATTATATACTCTTTCTGAGAATATTGAAGTTTTCTCTTTCAGAGAGAATAGAATACATTATTTAAGTTTGTTAAATTCAAAGAAAGTAAATTAGTAAATTATTGTTGGCTAATTGGATGCAAGATATTGTAAGATAAGTACGTCATTGAATTGGTGAAAATTTTGAATTTCTATATTATTCATGTACGGCTTTTGTGTAAATAAGACAATGCTATATATATTTTATTTAATTGTTCTTGAGATACGATGGATATGATCGATTATTTTCTCATTAACGAACTTGGTATGTATTCTCCCTTATAAGTTCTATGTATGAATGAGAGATTACACACAAATTTTGAAGAAATCAAGAAGCAACAAAGTTTATTACTATTTGATTAGAATATCTTTTGAGCGTGTATCACCAACGGAGCTGCCCCTTAGTTTTTAGAATACCCATAGATAATTTCTTGTATTAAGCCGTACGAGCTTCATTATTACGAAAGCAATTGATAATGACAACCTTGAATGTCCAAGATTCGTCTAATAACACAATTGTTTTGAAGTACCCCAAGAATTTGGATTATATGATATAGTGATAGGCTCTAATTAATTTAGTCAATAAATTAACACTACGAAGAAATTATAACTCCCATTCTTCCTATCCTGCCTCATTCCTTGCCCTGAATCCCATTCCACTTTCTTTCCTTGTACCTTGAATTTTGACTTCGATCCAATTTTCTCTATCAATGTTGTAGATCATATTGCTTTAGTTTACCATTACTTTGCAAGTCTTTAGATATGAAATTGGTCTTTTTACTCATACGAGGAAACCTGGCGGGTAAGGAAAAGGAAGTGGTGGAACATAATTAATTTGAACGTATTTACCTATTGGTCATTATTAGGGGGAGTCTAAAAATATTTTTAAAATAAAAGTCTTTTATTACGAAAAATATATTTATTTTTATTAAAAAATAATAAAAATAAAATAATTTAAATAATTTTATGTAATTTATTTTTAAAATTTTAAATAATTTTTTATAAATTATAAAAAATATATTAAAATATAAATTTAAAAATTGAAAAATTATTTTTTTGAAAAATTTAATCAAACGCTTAGGGTTGTAAATGGGTCAGATATATACAATATTCGAACCCAAATTCTATAGAAAATAGATGGAACTTAGATCAGAACTTTATATAGGAAACAAGATAACTGTATCCAAATTCGTAACCATATAAAAAATGAATTTGAGTTGGATTTTAAATTTGTAATCATCTTCAATAAATTTATGGTTTCATAGTTATTAACTATGAAAGTAATAAAAGTAAATCCACATACTGTCTACTCGTGAATTTGATGTACACTTTGACAGTTCAGATAAGAAACAAAATATCTATATTTGATCTGTACCCCATTTCATAAATGACATCGGATGGTTGGATTTCAAGTTTGTAACCTCCTTCAATGAATATTATGTATTAAGAGCGCGTTTGGCGTAACATTTCAAAAATTATTTTTTAATTTTTTTTATTTCATATTTTTTAATATATATTTTATAAATATTTAAAAATTTAAATAATGTAAAAAAATTTTATGTAATGAGATTTTTTTATTACATATTTTTATTATTTTTTTAAAATTAAAAAATTAAATTTATTTTTTTAAAAAAATAAAAATATATATTATTTTAAAAAAATTTTATTTTATAAATAATTTCAAGCGCACCTCAACTATAAAAGCGACAAAATTCAGAGGCGTTTGAGATTATATTTTTTTATATTATTTTTTAATTTTTAATTTTATATTTTTAATATATATTTTATTAAATATTTAGAAAATTTATTTAAAAATTTAAAAAATATAATAAAATTTGTTTTATTATATATTTTTCAAAAATTAAAAATATTTTCTATTTAAAAAAAAATTTTATTTGGTAAGTATTTCTAAACATCCTCCGATCCACATAACTATCTAATCAGAAAATTTTACATACATTTTACATTTTGGGTTCGGATTTCGAATTACAGGTTATGAATTTGAATAAATTTTGAACCCAAGTCGTTAGCGTTTGGGGATATACAAATCATACCCCAAAAACCATTCACATCTATTTTTTAGGATTCCAACCCATTAAATTTAGGATCTGGTCTGGTTATAAGACTTTTTAGGTATTATTTACATCCCTAGTCATTCCTAAGCAACTTTTGAGTCAGATTGACTCTAATCCATATGCTTTTGCATTAAATTCAATCAGCTCATTTAGTTAGATCAGTCACCGATAATCTGATCTATATCTAATTCATGATAGCTAAATTATTAGCTTTAAATAGTAACCTTCATAATTAATATAAAACATCCTATCTTATGTCAAAATATATTTTAAAATAAAAAAATTGTAATACAACTTCAAACATATCAATTATTAAAAAATTTGTTTCAAAAGAATCGAACATGCGTAAAGCAGGTGATGTTTGGTATCCACTTTATTCTATTTTTACAATTTTATTTTATTTTATAATTTTTAATATTTTATAAAATTTATTTAAAATTAAGAAATATAGAATAATTTAACGTTATAAAATCTTTTTATATTTATTTTATTATTTTTAAACAAAAAATAAAAATTATTTTAAAAAAATATTTTATTTAAATAAATTATTTCAAAAGTAATTTCAAAATGCTTCCTAAATCACAAACACGTCGCGGCTGGATAGGATTCGTTAACTTGGCATAGATTGGGACTATGGTAAGCAGGTCCAGAACTTTTAGGATGCGTTTAGAAAAAGTATTTATAAAATGAAATTTTTTGAAAATAAAAAAATTTTTTTTTTTAAAAAATGAGTTATATTTTTTTAGTTTTTAAAAAATAATAAAAATATATAATAAAAAATTTTATTTCGTAAAACTTTTTTATATTTTATAAATTTTAATAATTTTTTTATATATTTATAAAATATATATTAAAAAATATAAAATGAAAAAAAAAGCTATTTCGCTGGCCGAGTAGGCCGAACCTTGTGAAAACTCTGAAGTCAACGATTGGGTCTGCAGTCTGCACAAGCGCGTTTAAAAAAGACAGACATAGGGTGTGTTCTTTTCGTTGAAAAAACTTACTTTTTTTTATATTTTAATAACTTATTTTATATATAAAATAAGTTAAAAAATAAAAATTAATTTTTAATTTACTTTTAATTATAAAAAATCGTTAGATATTCCTGCAAGATTAACTCAAGAAGGGAGGGGTGAATTGAGTTAGATAATAAAAATTTTTGTTAAGTTTGTTATCTTATTGGCAGCGAGCTTACAGCCAGCTATGTCAATGCTGTAATCTGCAGATAGAGAGAGTTAAAATATTTACTGATATAAGTGATAAAGAGTAGTGCTCAGGGTATTTAATGTGGTTCAGTAAAAACCCTTTTGCCTACATCCACGGTTGCTCTTTCACCAGAGCCAAAGCTTCACTAAATCTTTAATAAGCTACAAATACACCTAGCAAAGTGCTTCACCAAGCACACTTACTCTACCGGATTTCTTCGCCAAGACAATCCCTAACAGCCTACTGGACACGCTTGTCTTCCTGGCTGATTTGCTAGCTCTATTACAAGGTCTAAGAGCTTACACTAAGCTCCACCCGAGCTTTCTTTTCCAGTGCCTACGGCACCACCTTCACGATTGTCAGTAAAAGGATTACAAAAATAAACTAAGATTGAGCAAAGGATCTATCTCATGAATGTTAAGTATTCGTGATGTGATTTAGATGAGATGATCGGAGAGGTTGTTGAGAGAGGTTTCTTCGGTATGATCGGCAGCAAAACTTGTTTGTGTAGAAAGAAAGAGTTCTTGTATATCTTTGTTTTTGCTTGTGCTCTTTCTTCTGTTTTTCTTGTATGTTCTCTCTGTATTTCTTGTATGTTTTCTCTGTATTTCTTGTATTCTCTCCTGTCCTTCCTCGTTGCTGTGAGTCCAGGTGATTTTTGAAGCAGGAAAAATTTCGTTGCCGTTGAACACAAGGGTCTGTTTCGAAACAGAGAAATCTTCTTATGCTTCAGTAGTCGAACAGTTGACTGTAATGTGGCTGTGGTATCCTCTGTCCCGTATGCTGTCCTCTGTCCCGCTTCAATAGTTGAGTAGCTGATTGTGATGTGGCTGTGGCATTCTCTGTCCCGAATGCTGTTAGCAGTAGTATAGCAGTTGGCTGTATGATGGCTGTTTTTATCTGCTGTAAATGAAATGATCTTTGTTTTTCTAATCCTGCAGAACTTATTTTCGGATTATTAGTCTAATATAAATTATAGTTTTTAATTCTTTGTTATCATCAAAATTATCCTTATAATTCCAACAGCTCTGGTCGACAAATAGCGTCCTTAAGTTCTTCAAAGGTTGTGTTCAGCTCCTGAATTTCCTTAGTCTGCTTCAGGATGGCATCGAGAATGTTCATCAAGCACTGAGTCAGCGGAGCCAATGTGGCATTTGCGGAGTCATTGTCAACTGGAGGGTGCTTGAACGTTAGCCTTTCCTCTGCTTCAGTGATTCCTCTTAAGAACTTTGCATCCATCTTGATCATCTTCTTCACTTGCAGGGTTCCCATAGGCATAGCCTCAAGTCGGCATATTCTACATATAACATGAGGGTATGGGAAGTGCTTACTGCCGGATTTGGAGACTCTTGTCATGTGGTACAACATCACCTGACAGAGGTTTATGGGCAATTTCTTCATTAGTTTCTATAGCAGGAATACGTCGTAGTTGGTGATAATGTTGCGGCTTTCTGACCGAGGAACTATTACTTTGGAGATGACATGGCAGAGAGCTCTCGGCAATAGAGGTAAGTGGGCGGCCGACTCATACTGGAGCTTTGTCACAACCTCTGTTTCCAGTGCCTGCTTGAGGTAATTCAGTTTGAAGTCACTGGAAGGCGGCATCTCCTCCCGATAGGGTATGTCGAGCATTAGTGACATTGATCGTGCTTCTAAGCTGATTTCAATTCCGTTCACCATAGTCTGAACAGAAGAGTTCCCGGTCGGATGAAGATTGGCATAGAATATTCTGACACAGTTCTCTGAAAATTCTCCCGGCCACTCGTTGAATGCTGTCCAACCTTGTGCCTCAAAAAGTTCATCCACCTCAAGCCCGAAGTAGTTGAAGTCGTCGAAGTTTATGCTTGCCGGCGTCCGAATTGGGATTGCTAGCTGTCGACTGTATCTTTCGAATTCCTCTTTGCCGGTGAATCTCTCGTCGTGGTCGTGGACAGTTCTGGAGCGTCTTGCCTGAGATTTCTGATTTTTCTTAGCCATTGCAGAGGTTTGGGAATTTGGCTTAGGGTTTGAGATTTAGGATTCGAGAGGGAGAGGGAAATTTTGAAATGAAGACGACGAGTTGTCAGGAGCTGCCCAGTCGGGTTAACTTATAATGCATACAGCCTAGTATGAGTCAGCTGGATCATGTGCTCAGCACGTGACTGGTCAGCTGCCTACTATAGTTCTAACAGTTAAAGTCGACTGTTGTGCGACTGTGATCATGCGGAACTCTAAGTACGTATAGAGACAGAACAGAGCATAATTACATGATACATTATCCTATCTCATGGCAGATTCTTGAGAACGAGTCAAGTCCTAGAGGTTTTGTGAAGATGTCAGCTAGTTGATTTTCGGAATTAACAAAGTTTAACACTATATTATTGCATTCAACATGCTCTCTAATGAAATGGTGTCTCAAATCTATGTGCTTTGTGTGTGAGTGTTGAATGAGATTTTTGGTTAACTTAATGGCACTCGTATTGTCACAGAATATAAGCACATTCTTAAAATCATAACCAAAATCAAGAAGTTGTTGATTTATCCAGAGTACCTGAGAGCAGCAACTTCCAGCAGCTATATATTCTGCTTCGGTAGTTGACATTGCTACTGAAGCTTGTTTTCTGGAGCACCATGAGATCAGGCAATCTCCTAAAAACTGACAAGAACCACTTGTACTCTTTCTATCAAGCTTGCAGCCACCAAAGTCAGCATCAGCATAAGCATATAAATTGAATTCACATCCTCTTGGATAGAATAATCGTAATTCTTTAGTTCCTATTAAGTATCTAATGATTCGTTTAATAGCTATCATGTGAGACTCTTTTGGATCACTTTGAAATCTAGCACATAGGCATACGCTGAATTGAATATCCGGTCTACTGGCAGTAAGTTAAAGGAGTGATTCAATCATACCTCTATATAATTTCTGATCAATCGCTTTACCTGTCTCATCTCGGTTCAGTTTGCAGGATGTAGACATTGGAGTGCTTATCTCCTTGCTTCCTTCCATATTGAACTTTTTGATCAACTCTTTAATGTACTTGCTTTGACTTATGAAGATGTCATTTTTCAGTTGTAGCACCAAATATTATATCATCTATATAGACTTGCACAATCAATATGTCATTATCCTCGTGCAAGGTAAATAAGGTTAGGTCAATTTTACCTCGACTGAAACCTTTTTTAATCAGAAAGGTGCTTAACCTTTCATACCAAGCTCTGGGAGCTTGTTTCAGACCATAAAGAGCTTTGTTCAATTTGTAAACATGATTTGGAAGGCTTGTGTTTTCAAACCCGGGAGGTTGTTCAACATAGACTTCTTCTTTCAGAAAACCATTCAGAAATGCACTTTTAACATCCATTTGAAAAAGTTTGAAATCTTTGTGACATGCAAAGGCAAGTACTATTCTAATGGCTTCAAGACGTGCAACAGGAGCATAAGTTTCATCAAAATCTATTCCTTCTTCCTGATTATATCCTTTAGCTACTAGTCTAGCTTTGTTTCTAGTTATGATGCCATTTTCATCTAATTTATTTCTAAACACCAATTTAGTTCCTATGATGGATTTGTTTTGAGGTTTCCTAACAAGATGCCATACATTATTTCTTTCAAACTGATTTAATTCTTCTTGCATGGCAGTGATCCATGAACTATCTGTCAATGCATCATCTATGCATTTTGGTTCTAAATTCGATACAAATGTAGAGTGTTCCATGAAGTTATTTTTAAAATAAGATCTGGTTCTTGTACCTTCATTTACCTCACCTAGTATATTTTCTTGTGGATGACTGGATCTGTACTTGAAAGTTCTGCTGATCTGTTCGTGAGTTTCTATCTGATCAGGTAAGTTCTAGGAGTCTGTCCTTCCTCTGTTATTTCAGCTGGCTGTTCGTCAGCTGTTTGTGTCTCTGTAATTTGTTGTTTTTTTATCGATGGGAACAACTCTTCTTCTTCTTCTGATCATGCATCTAGTTCTGGATTTCTTCTCGTCCCATGGTTGGACTCATTAAATAATACATGCATAGATTCTTCAACAATCATGGTTCGTTTGTTAAAAATTCTATAAGCTTTTGATGTTGAAGAGTAACCGAGAAAAATTTCTTCATCACTTTTTGCATCAAACTTTCCAAGATTATCTTTCCCGTTGCTGAGGATAAAACATTTGCATCCAAAGGTTTTTAAGTAACCGATATTTAGTGTTCTTCCTTTTAGAAGCTCATATGGAGTCTTTTTAAGAATGGGGCGAATGAATGCACGATTAATGATATGACATGCAGTATTAACAGTTTCAGCCCAAAAATATTTTGATAGGTTCTATTCTATGAGCATGGTTCGTGCCATTTCTACTAGCACTCTATTTTTTCTTTCCACTACAGCATTTTGTTGGGGAGTTCTTGGAGCAGAGAAGTTATGTGTCAAACCATTCGAGTCACAGAATTCATCAAAAGAAAAGTTTTGAAATTCCTTGCCATTATCACTTCTAATAGCACAGATGTTTAGGTTTAGTTCTTTTTGAATCTTTTTGAAAAAGCATATGAATGTTTTCAGGGCATCATTTTTGTATGCTAAGAAGTAAATCCAATAGAAACAAGAATAATCATCTACCATTACTAGACAGTAATACTTACCTCCCAAGCTTGCTGTTTTTGATGGTCCAAACAAATTCATGTGTAGTAGTTGTAATGGTTGCTTGGTTGTTAACACCTGCTTGTGCTTGAATGATGACTTCACTTGTTTTCCTTTGGCACATGCATCACATAGTTCATCCAAGCTATAGTTGGCTTCAGGCAGTCCCTTTACTAGTTTTAATTTGGACAGTTTTGATAGTATCTTGATGTTGAAGTGTCCCAAACGTCTATGCCAGAGCCAGCTGTTTTCCTGCTGACTTGCTACTAAACACATTTTGTTGTTAGGAAGATCATCAATATAGAGTACATAAATATTACCTTCCCTTTTTCCGTTTAGTATTTCTTCTCAAGATGACAGATTAACAATTGAGCAGCAATGATTATCAAAATTGACTTTAAATCCGTTATTACATAATTGACTTATTCTTATTAGGTTATGTTTTAGTCCTTTAACATGAAGAACATTTTCTATGCATAGGGAAGAAGGATTACCTATTTTTCCTACGCCTATTACTTTGAACTTACTGTTGTCTCCAAGGGTTACATTTCCCCAAATTGTTTTTGTAAACTGCTGAAACATTTTTCATTTCCTGTCATATGTCTTGAGCACCCGCTGTTCAAGTACTATTTGCTATATTTCAGTCGGGTTAGCTCCTCTCCTTCCTGCAAAAGAAGTCTTTAGTGCTTAGGTACCCAAATTTTTTTGGGTCCTAAAGAGTTAGTGCTGTTATATGTTCCTTTTGGAACCCATATCATTTTTATTTTATTAGTGTTCTTTTTATACTAGCAAGAATTAACATTATTTCCTTTTCTGCCACAATGAAAATATTTAACAAAAGGTATTGTGAAGTAAGATCTATTTGCTGTATGTTTTATACATTAAATTTTTGGTTTGCATCCTTGTTGTTGCCATACCTGAGTGGCTTGTGGAGGGCTGATCATACCTTGATGCTAGAATAAATCCTATTCCTTCCTTTCTGTATGGGCTGCGTTGAGCTCCCAGTATGGCATATAGTCTATCCTTTCCATTTACAAATCTTGCCAGTGATGCTTCTAGATCGAGGTTCTTACTCTGCAGAGTTTTGTTTTCTTGAAGCAGTCTTTGATTTTCTTCCATCAGCTTAGTTTCTTTTACGTGCATGTTGGTATAATCAGTCATGAATGGTGGGATATGACAACCTATCCACCTCTCGACTCAGTGTCTCATTCAACTCCTCAAGCTCAGTAATTTTCTTTATCATGTCTATGCTTGAGCTTTCTGTGCATCTTGTCAGTTCTTCAGTCTTACATTCATTTAGTTTGACATGAAGCTTTTCGTTCATTTGAATCAAGCGTTTATTTTCAATATGCAGTGCACATAGTTTAGAGTTAATATGATCATAATCTGCATGGAGTGTGTCTTTTATAACATCAGTTTTGTCTTCTAAGGCATTTTTTAAAACAAGTATTTCCTTTTTCAGACATTCGTTTTCATCTTTAAATTTATGCATGCATACCTTCATAGTTTTGCAGTCGATTTTGGCATGTATGTATTTAGCATACAGTCCATCAAAAATATCTTGTAATTGTTCATTAGAGTCATCATAGTCAGTAGAATTTACCTCATTGTCATCTTCATGATCTGCCATCAGACATAAGTTGCTTTCTTCATTTTTCTCTGTCTCAGTCTGATTGTCTTCTGATGAACTTTTATCTTCATCACTCCAGGCTGCCATAGCTCGTTTTCTTCTTGTGTCTTTGTATTTCGATCTCTTGAGCAGTGGACATTCGTTCTTGAAGTGTCCTGGTTTGTTGCAGTTGAAGCAGTTTGTGTCTTATCTGTCCTCTCCTCTATTTGTTTTTCCAGGAACCCTTCTTTTTCTAAACTTATTTCTTCTGAGAAAACTTTTAAATTTACGGGTTAAGAGTGCAATGTCTTCATCAGAGGAAGAATCACTTACCTGTTGGTCGTTGATTTTTAATGCAATCCCTTCAGGACGTTCGTCAGTTTTCTTCAGTGATAGTTCCTTGGCCATTAGCTTGCCAATTAGTTCATCCAGTGACATTTAAGGAAAAGTTGGATTTTCCTCTATGGCATCTACTTTAGATCCAAATGTTGGCAGCACAGCTCTTAATATCTTCCATTTCAGTTCTTCAGGTTTGAATACTTTTCCTAGATTCTTTAGAGGATTTGTAATGTTAGTGAATCTAGTAAACATCTGAGTAATGGACTCACCTCGGTTCATCCTGAAGTTTTCATACTCATGCATTAGCAGGTTCACTCTAGTTTTCTTGACTTGAGTGGTTCCTTCATACGTTACCTCCAACTGATCCCATATTTCTTTGGCAGTGTTGCAAGTACTGATTCTGTTGAACTCATTAGGATCCAGCGCGCAGTACAGGAGGTTCATGGCTCTGTCATTCATTGATATGAACTTGTTATCTTCATCATTGTATTCACGTTCAGCCTTGGGAGTACGTATTCTATCTGGGCCAGTTTTGGTTGGAACGATTGGTCCATCTCATATGATCTTCCATAGTGTGAAGTCTTGAGCCCGAATGAAGATTGTCATTTTGGTTTTCCAGTAGCCATAGTTTGTTCCATCAAAGAGTGATGGTCTGTTGAAGGATCTACCTTCAAAAGCTATAGGAACAAGGTTAGCCATAAGGATCTTTTACCTCAAGGTTGTTAGACCTTTGATTTTAGGAGGCTTGCTCTGATACCAATTGTTAGATATTCCTGCAAGATTAACTCAAGAGGGAGGGGTGAATTGAGTTAGATAATAAAAATTTTCGTTAAGTTTGTTATCCTACTGGCAGCGAGCTTACAGCCAGTTGTGTCAATGCTGTAACCTGCAGACAGAGAGAGTTAGAGTGTTTACTGACATAAGTGACAAAAAGTAGTGCTCAGGGTATTTAACGTGGTTCAGCAAAAACCCTTTTGCCTACATCCACGGTCGCTTTTTCACCAAAGCCAAAGCTTCACTAAACCTTTAATAAGCTACAAATACACCTAAAGCAAAGTGCTTCACCAAGCACACTTACTCTACCGGGTTTCTTTGCTAAGACAACCCCTAACAGCCTACTGGACACGCCTGTCCTCCTGGCTGATTTGCTAGCTCTATTACAAGGTTTAAGAGCTTACACCAAGCTCCACCCAAACTTCCTTTTCCAGTGCCCACGGCACCACCTTCATGATTGTCAGTAAAAGGATTACAAAAATAAACTAAGATTGAACACAGGATCTATCTCGTGAATGTTAAGTGTTCGTGATGTGATTCAGATGAGATGATCGGAGAGGTTGCTAAGAGAGGTTTCTTCGGTATGATCGGCAGCAAAACTTATTTGTGTAGAAAGAAAGAGTTCTTGTATATTTCTGTTTTTCTTGTGCTCTTTCTCTCTGTTTTTCATGTATGTTCTCTCTGTATTTCTTGTATTCTCTCCTGTCCTTCTTCGTTGCTGTGAGTTCAGGTGATTTTTGAAGAAGGAGAAATTTCTTTGCCGTTGAAACAACAAGTGCATTCAAAAAGAAATCTTCTTATCTTGATGGTCGAGCAGTTGATTGTAATGTGGTTTGTGGCATTCTACATCCCGTATCTTTGTCCTCTGTAAACAGTAGTTGAGAAAGACTAATCGTGATGTGGTGTGGCATCCTCTGTCTCGAATCTTTAGCATGATAGTATAGCGATTAGTTTGTATGATGGCATTTTTTTTCTCTGCTTTGTAAATGTAATGATCTTTGTTTGTGTAATCTTACAGAACTTATTTTCAGATTATTAGTCTAATATAAATCATAATTTTTAATTCTTTGTTATCATCAAAATTATCCTTATAATTCTAAAAAAATATAATAATTCAATACATTTTTAATAATATTATTTCTAAAAAATTATTTTTAAAATTTTCATTTGCAAAGTCAAAAAGCTGCACTCATATGGTCCATGTGCTACGCACCAATCTCTTCGCATGATTTCACACTTTTAAGTGTAGAAAAATATTATAAACTTCAAATGATTCATTACTTGTTTATTTCCGCACATGCATGATTTCGCTGGCAAAATATGTCCAGCAGCCACACTTTGTTTCAATTGAATTCAAGAAGCACGTGTTTCCAATCATCCATTCAAGTTCCTAGATGTAGCTCATACAATAGAAAAATACAATAAACTAACCCACCCATACCTGGCTGACTTGACCGGGGCATTGACTTGGTTTATTCTCCTAGTCATTCGAACGATCCATTGGGTGGATTGGGCGGATCTGAATCTACTAACGATAATGGTGCGTTTTTTGGCTTTAGAAATGAATTCTTACAGACCGAATTAGAATAAAATAATATTATTAAAATGAGTTAAAGTTTTATATTTTTTAATTAAAAATGAATTAAAAATTATTTTTATATTTTTTAATATTATGAAATAATAAGTGAGATTAATCTATTTTTAACATGTTTTAATTTAGTAACAATTAGTTATTAGTATTAGAAAAATAAAAAAATATTTATTAACCATTCCACTATACACTTACATTATAGTAGATTTACATTACACTTTCTATTTATAATTACAAATTATATATTACAGTTTATATTGTACAAGTATAATATTAATCTAAAATTTTTTTTATATATGTACTTTTTTCACAATGATAGTATTATGATAGAATTTTTAGTACATAATACAAATACATTATGTTAAAAATTTGTCATAGTAAAACTATTTTTTTCTCAAATAATTTTTTTCGTAATTTTATAAATTATGCTAAGACTAACTTTTCTCTTGAGATGAAAGTTAATCTCATATTAATTAATCAAATTATCACTACCAATTTTGCTTATTTTTTTCATATTTGTTCAACGTCTTAAAAAAATGCAGTATATAGATATCATACATACAGAATTACCATATATTACAATATTATAAATATTATATTTAATAATATATGTTATATTACATAATTTTTTAGAATAATATATATATATTTTATTTATAATTTGACAACTATAACAATGTTCACTTTATAATTATTTATCTTATACACAAATACAATTATATTTAATAATTCTACTGTAAAATATATATATTTTATATTTATATTACATAGCTAGAACTAGTTACAACATTCGTTACACAAAATATCACACATCATTAATTACATAAAATATCACAAAATATACCTTAACAGCTTTCCTCATAACATGTTGCGCCTCAAAATGGTAGACTCAAGCAGATGACTGAAACATTAAAAAGATTAAAAAAATGTCAAGCAAAACCAGAACACAGCTACAAGATCGTATAATACGAAAATGACATCAATTTGTGAGATAAGCAACGTTAGTGAAGCATAAATCTGTTAATAGCATAGAAATTTTCAAAAAATGTACTACCACATAAACAAAAAATTTGCCAAACTTGGAAGTTATAGATTCATTACTAATTAATAACAACATAAGCAGATCTTGTTTCAAATAAAAGAGTACAAAAGATTTTTTTCCCCTTAGAGAAGCCATGTATTAAAATGGTAACCATTGTATTAAATCACATGTTTTTCCCTTAGAGAATCCAAATGACAAATTTTAGAAATCAAGAAATTCAACTCAATTTGAACAATGATTGTGTTCAACTAATCTCAAACTACAACATGAAGACGACCAACACAAAGCAATCACATTAGAGCTTAAAGAGCTCGTATTTCTTTCTTAGCTCTATCAGATATCTATTAATGAGATGCATTGGCTATCAAGGTTTGTTTGAATACATTGGCTGTTGGTTTATGGTTTAGAAACAAAGTACAAGCAACCTAAAATAAGTTGCAAGGATTTGCAACTTCAAACAATATTCTATGGAAACTACGAGTATTCATTATCTGAATTCCAATAGAATTAAGCGAGAAAATGTTGCACTAAATAAATTTCAACAGATATATCAAAAACAAATATTGCAGGACATATCGTAAAGTTGCAACACATACAATTTGAACTTTAAAAACTTTTATCTCCCCATCTTAAGCAAAACATTAAGAAGAAAATAGAACTAAAAAACAGAAGTAAACACATACAATCTGTCAACAAGCAAAAACAGAAGTAAACAAAAGAAAAAGAGTAAGAAGCAAATAAAACTCCTAAAGTTGCAACACATAAATCTAAACTCAACCAAATCACACCACCAACAAAAATCAAATCTCAAACACTCACTCGTAGTAATTGAGCAAAGCACCAACTAAGATCCAAGCCAAACAATAAATCTCAAACTCTTCTTCTACAGACGTAATCCACAAACAACAATCGATCATCAAAACAAAATTGTAGAAACAAAAACGATTGAAATAGAAATAAATTGCTATATAATCACAGACACACAGCATATCAACAAACTCATCCACCACAGGCAAATCATCGACCGACAATAACTTTTTCCAGGAAAAGAAAAGAAAAGAAACGAAAAGAACAAACAAAATCGAGATGAACAGATCACAGGAAAAGAAAATAAATCACTAACCGCCTACGAATCTCAAGAAAATAAAACAAAAACCATCGAATGAAGATGAAGAGAAGCTTGAGAGATCAATTAGAGAGATCGATCTCTCGATTTTTCATGTATGCAATAGATCTTAATGTAGATCGTCAATTTCTCACAAATTCAACAAATCTGATAGAGATAGAGAGAGAGAATGGAATCGATTTCTATTCTTCATAAATTCAACAGATTTAAGGTATCTTTCGATTTTTTCAGATCTGTCTCGTGAAGAGAGAGAATGAAATCAATTACTGATAGAGAGAAAAAGTTGTCAGATCTGTATCTTTTTCTTCAAGATGACGTGATCTGGAAGAAATCGGGACGAAGAACAGGAGAGATCACCGATTTAAAGTTCGAAGGAAAAAGGCGAGAGTTCAGATATGGAAGGAGGAACATAAAAAAGAAAGAAAAATAAAGTGAGCGGGAAAGTAGTTGATTTTAAATTTTAAGAAGTGAGTTGTATGATGTAATTGAGTTTTAATTTTATAAAAACATGAAAAGTAACTTGTTTGTAGAGGGAAGTGAGTTAAGTAGGTAAAAGAACACACCCTAAACCTTAGCGGCTTAAAAAATCTACTATGATATTGTAAGCCAGAGGCCTATTTCAGAATTCTATATTTATGTTGGATCACTAACTAGTTGGCAGGATTAAAAAAGTCACATGTAAGGATTAGTCTGCCCCAATATTGATAATAGTTTTCGAAGAGAATCACCTAAAGCGAACAGGATAGGGCTTTTATTAAGCATAGACCACTTGTAGGCATATAACATGTTACTATGCAAGCATTTTAGAAGACATTAGAGATAACAAATTATGAAAACATATCCGTTCAATAGATCAACTAGTGAAAGTTAAATTACAATATCATGCAGAAGTGTACAAATCTGGCGTATGAACAATTGAAACATAAAATATTTAAGGGTTGTAAATCTAATGGATTGAAATCATTAAATTTCAGGGACATAGTGGCTACAAATGCAATTGAGTGCTCTATAACAACCAAAGAACAAGACAATACAACACCAAAAAATCTATCAAAGCTTCTTTCAACTTTTGAGTATAAAAGTTAACATAAAGTATTCCAGCACAAACAGACTACATAGGCAATCCTTAGATGGTAACGATTTTTGAACAACAAAAACAATGGTTTTCTCATCTACCCAATAGTGCAACTCCATCCTTTTGAATTGTGTGATAGAGGTTTGCGTCGAAACGTTCATAGCGGAGAGGCATGCATCTCAGTTTTATAAAAACGATACTTTAAGACGCAATCATCATATACTTCACAGATAGCTTCGAGAAGACTTTCCACACGTTGTGAGCCAGGCTCATAGGAGAATTTTCATCGTGTCCAAGCATCTCAACTAGTGATGTAAGGTCAAATTGTAGAAATCCTAGAGAAAAATCATGGAAAGGTTCAGTATAAATAGATCAACTAGAGCTTGCAGATTGTACTATAGAAAACTTGTTGTTGGTAATCAGTTGTACATAACTACAAATCTTCAGAAGGATTCACAACTTAAAAAAATTGAAATAAGACAGCACAGGATGTTAAAAATTGTACTAGCTTCATGGTCTATAAAGCTTAAAGGCAAATACTGGATCATCATAAAATTTAGAGTAGACTTCAAACAAGCGTATTTGCGGTGTAGCAGAATTTTCAAATAGGAAAACTATAGCACAACTCTTGTTGGTTTTTCCAAGCAAAAGAAAAAGAAACCATAAGCCACTATGAGCATAACTTAAAAATCATTGAAGTAACAAATCAAACGACTAGATTATCACTACAAATATGCCATTGCGAATGACCACCTTACTGGTTCAATAATTCAGGAGAATCTTCATTTATAGGTTTCTTAACATTCAGAGATTGTTGATTGGCTTTTCACAAAACTATAAGTTTTGATACTTTACTTGGACTAAAGCTAGCAACAATTTTTGTTAAACAAACTCATTATCTGCTATATAGTATCCGATAACTCTATATTTGCTGGATAAATTAAGATAGTTTACGAGTTTTTCCTAGATGATTTTAGCCTTCATCAAGCTCTTGGCACTGTTCTTAGAAATTGTTTTGTTTTGACTTTGTTTTAATCTAACTTCATTTAGCTTTCATTTGAAATTTTGAGTTTGTTTACAATAGCTTATTTTGTTTTTTCTCACTCACTTTGCATTCACTTCAAAGCATATTGGTTTTGACTTTTATCTTTTAGATGCACTATAGCATAACTTGCTTTTCAAGGTCACTCATCTCTTGAATTTGATCCTAACTTTGGAGGGAAGTTAGGACAATTAGGTGTGAGTGTAGAAACCAATTAAATAAATAAAATTGAGGAGAGGGGTGTTGTACCAAATGAAATAATGGAGGTCTTAATATCCCTCTAATATAGTCATTCCTAATGTTGTTATGGATAATGAATTGAAAACTATACATTTCAAAATGATGCCTTTTTTGTTATGCATGAATAATAAAGATCCTTTAACTCATATTAGAGAAATTTTTATTATAGTATATAACATACATTTGACGGATAAGTCTTCCGAGCAATATCTTTACATGAAATGTTCTTTTCCTACACTATAAACAACAACGAACGTATGGCAGCAATCTCTTAAATCTAGATCAATCACTGCTTGGACTAAAATTGACAACAAGTTTTTAAGAAACTTTTTTCAATTCAAGATATATTACGAGATAAAATTATGCAATTTACACAGAAATCAGATGAGTTATTATTTGAGGCGTGGGAATAATTTAACAATTTGTTAACTCAATATCCTCATTATGATGCCTATTTTATACCGGATGGGTATATTTTATAAGGCACAAATAATTTCTAATAAGATTGAAGTGAATAATTATGAAGCAGGATCCATTATGAATAAGAATCAGCTAAGTGTCAAACATTATTTGAGAATTTAGCTATTGAAACACAACGAATGGTTCCACGAGTAAGTCAAGTTGAAATTTATGAGGTAAGTGTTGACACTTATGCTTCCAAAATATAGGTGAATAATATTGCAAACAAATTGGATGCTTTGCTAGCTATGAATAGAAAGCTCCTAACAAGTGAGTGCTATTTATGATAAATCTGATCATATTGCTATACATTGTTCACAGAGAGTAGATTTTTTGAATTTGTTCAAGAAGAAGCAAATATGGTGAGTTCATACAACAGACATTTCAGATATGATTCATATTCAAATACCTACAATTCCGAATGAAAGAATCTATCTTCATATGGAATAACCAACAATAGCAACCTTGCCCTCAACTAAAGATATAGACGTCATTGGAGGATTTGGTAGGACATTTAGTAATTTGTCAATAAAAGTTTGG
Source organism: Acanthochlamys bracteata (assembly GCA_019914995.1). NCBI lineage: Eukaryota > Viridiplantae > Streptophyta > Magnoliopsida > Pandanales > Velloziaceae > Acanthochlamys > Acanthochlamys bracteata. Next base: position 2,292,045 of record CM034142.1, read on the forward strand.
AGCTCAACTTGGTCAAATTACTCAATCTAAGTTAAAGAGAATTTGGTAAGTTTTCTGACCAACCTAACATCAATTCATAAAATAATGAGCAAGCATAAACCTTTCACTTAAGATCATATAAGATTAATAACGATAATAAAACTAATATTTTTAATCAATCTGTTTTTGAAGTTGAGAAAAAACAAGAGCTGATAAAATCTAGAAGAAAAGAAAAATTGTCAAAATCATTCCTATATAAGAGTGACTAGCGCCAAGTAAAGGAATCTGCCCATCACTCTTTGGATTGCACAAGGCGGTTGACAAAAAGTTATATTCCTCTCATTCCATTTCTAAGCAATTTAAAGTAAAATATACAATATAAGCAATTTCAAATAATTTAAGGTATACTAAAATAGTGCATAAAAATCCTTTCTTTCACTAGTAGAAATAAAGTCTTTATCGACCGAGTAAAAAAGTCGGTAAAATTAAAAAATCAGTCGGCAAAACAAATTACCAACCAAAATAATAGTAGTCGGTATTTCGTCGGCAAACACTGGTCGGTAAATCAGTTACCGACTAATTAAAACATTCAGTCGGCAATGAATAGTAATTTATCGACTGAAATAAATTAATAGGCAATATATGCCTCACTGTTCTTACTGTCTTTTATTAGTTTTCTAATATTAATCATTCCATTCATGATATGCATTATCATTCAATATATATCTTCCAAAATATACACAACAACCACCACAATATTCATCAAAGTTCATCAATTCAAATAAAAAATCAGTTATTTTGTTGGATACTAAAATCATTCTTAGATACAAATAAAAGATCATTTAAAGGCTTAAAATGGATATGCACCAACCGACATTACATATAATGTTACACCACTGGACCATACATCAGCATAGGCAAGCCAGTACTCCATGATTGCCTTTTACAATCTATTTTTCCCTTCCTGAAAATCCACAAATCAAGAGAAGTTGAAATTTTTTTCTGAATTTTAGGTTTGAGCAAAGAACACTCTAAATAGTAGTACCTCAGAAATAGATGTATCTGAATCAAGCAGAGCTTGTGAATTTCTTGCTTCTGATTTTCCATTTAAGTATCTGTGAAGGAAAAAAACAAAAAAAATAAGTTTGAAGTCACCACATTAGCAGCTACAGATATGATCTAAATATTCAAAATACTCACACTTTGTTGGCTGCTAAAATGTAACAAGTAGATCATAACTTGAAAATAATGCTAATAAATCAGATGATACCTTAAGCATAAACTTTCAATGAATTAAGCACTCTACATCAAGCATACACCCATCTCAACACAGAATCCAGAAACATACAAGCAAGCTATCAAACCCCCTAATCTCATCTGTAGATCCAAAATGCCAATTATTTTTTCTTGAAATTCCACTCAAATTCAAATGCTCGAAGTAGCATTTGAGAAGCCAAAAATCAAATTCCATAGTTTGATAAAAGTTCAATATTTCATTACTTTTCCCATTCGGTGCTCATAAATTGTCTACAAAACAAAATGAAACCAAGCAACAAATTGATGAGAAATGAGAGGAGACAAACAGCATGCGCTGGTACTAGGGCACGGGGTGAATCTGTTTCTCAAACACCATTGCCATCATGTTACAAACAAACCCAATAAACACTAAAATAATAAAAAAAGCACAAATCTATCACAAACCTGTCTGTCTGAAGATGTTGGTGTCGACAAATCGCAAGGGAGAAGAAGGACGATTCGTGGATGAACACCGGACGAAGAGATTGAGTTCGGTGTCGGAGCGAAGAAGAGAACGTGATCGTAGTCGATGTCGAAGATGAAGCAGAGAGATGTCGCCGTCACTATCAAAGACGAAGGAGAGAACAAGATCGCCGTCGATGTCGGAGACCAAGAAAAGATTACTACCGACAGTAAAAACCTAAATAGGGAACGAAATAAAATGGCTGGTGCGGGTGCGGCTAGCGTTGATATTATTACCGTTTACCGACTAATAATCAACATAATCGACAACAATGAAAACAGTCGAAAAAATTTCCGACTAAAAAAGATTCAGTCGTATATTTCATAAATTACAGACGGAGGGTCTCGTTAGTCGGTAATTTGTCAAATATTCTGACTATTTTTTATGTTAGTCGGTATTCTCAATATCATTCCCGACTGCTTTTGTTTTAGTCGGTAAACGCTAAAATTTGTGACTAAAATATTTTAGTCAGTAATTTTCAATCGGTAAAAGCTCAATTTCAAATAAATTTATTTGATATGATTGAATAGTTTTCAACATATAGGAAGTTCACCAAAAGTTTGAAGGCTTATAAACTTAAGTTGCACCCAGTGAAGGAGTCAAGCTGAATAAGATACAAGTGTCGTGCTGAAAATAGAGCTTTCACCTAAGCTTAATGATCTAATTATTTTTTATTTTTCTATCACTATTGGTGTCAAGAGGTTTGAACGTGCTATGCAGACCTATGAGCAAGCATCAACTTGGTACCATTTTTTGCTTACAAAGAGTTGGGTTGGAAAGAATAAAAAAGATCATTGCAAGACTCGAGCTTACGGATCATTCGATAATGTAATCCAATGATATTATAGAGGATGATTTTATTGGAGATTTAAAATTAATTCTTACTGCAAATTTTTTTATTGTGGACATGGAGAAGAATTTAAGGAGTGATCGTGACATCCATATTCTTCTTGATCGTCTATTTATGGATACGACAAATACTTTTATTAAAATGAAGAAGGCATCTCACAATAACAGTATTGGGTGATATAGTTAAATTTAAGGTGTTTGATACGCTTAAACATTCATCTATTATCTTAAGATTCTTATTTTTCTATTGAATTATAAGATCCATTAATCAATTCTGTTGCTTTATAAGGAAAAGATAAGGATGATTTGGAAGCTTCATTAATTTTAATGTGGAAGAGAGAGATGAATCTAGTGACATGGTTGCTGCCCTATCTTTGTTGAAATCTGTTTGACCTAATTGTTGAGTCTTATTTGAGCCTTTAGAGATGAATAAGATAAGGGTAGAGCCATCTATTATGGTTCCACCTAAGTTAGAGTTAAAACTTTTGCTAGTTTTATATCTTCATATTTACTAGTTTGGAAAGAGGAGAGTTTCACTAGAATCCTAAAACAACATATAGGACAGCAATAAGATGGACAATAGTTGGAGTAAAAAGCATTAGTAATTTAATGTGCATGCATAGAATTTTAATAGAGGTTAATGCCAAGCTCACACATGAAACCTACAAGATTAAATCATAATATGAAGAATGTAGTTAGAGCTGAAGTTTTAAAGTTGTTTGATGTAGACGTAATTTATCCAATCTCTAATAGTAAATGAGTTAGTCCTATACAACTATTGTCTAGGAAATATGATGTAACAGTAGTTAAGAATGAGTATAATAAGTTGATACCTAGAATAACAACCACTGGATAACATGCGTGTATTGATTATAAGAAGATGAATTCTGCAATAAGAAATGACCGCTTTCTTCTACCTTTCGTTCATCAAATGTTTGAACGGTTTTGCTGGCCACTTACGATATTGTTTATTAGATGGATTTTTAGGTTATAACCAAATTCCAATTGCACCTAATTATCAAGAGAAAATCATTTTCACTTGATCGTTTGGTACTTTTACCTATAGAAGAATGCCATTTTATTTGTGTAATGATCCAGTAATATTTCGAAGATGCATGTTAAGCTATATTCTTTGATATGATAGAGAGAATAATTGAGATATTTATGAATAATTTTTTAATTTTTGGATCTTCTTTTGACAAATGTCTTGATAATTTAAATTTAGTTTTGAATAGATATGAAGAAATGAATTTGGTTCTAAATTGAAAAAAATGTCATTTTATGGTTAGATAAGGGATTATGTTAGGACATATAGATTTTAGCAAAAAAACCTAAGGTGGATAGAGTAAAATAGAGATAATTAATAATTTGTCTCTCCTATTTTAGTAAAAGGCATTAGAAATTTCTTAGATCATGCTGGTCTTTATAGAAGATTTTAAAAAATTTTCAAGATAATAAACCTTTGTGTAATTTATTTGTTAAGTATGCTGTTTTTTATTTAGATAAAAATTGTTTGGATGAATTTAAGAATCTGTAACATGCCTTCACTATTGCTCCTATCATCATTGCTCCTGATTGGTCTTTGCCTTTTGAATTGATGTGTGATGATTCGGATTATACTCTTTGTGCAATTCTAGGTCAAACAATTACTAAACATTATGTTATATACCATGCTAGTAAGAGGTTGAATGATGCACAACTTAATTATTTAATAACAGAAAAAGAATTGCTAACTATTGTTTTTTACTTTAGTAAAAGTTTGTGCATATAATTTTTGTTCTAAAGTTATTGTATTCATTGACCATGCTACTCTGAAGTATTTGGATAACAAAGAAAGATGTTAAGTCTAGGTTGATTTGATAGAATCTGTTATTACAAGAGTTTGACTTAGAAATTAAAAGTAAGGAAGAAAGAGAGAATGTAATAGCAGACCATTTCTCTCATGTTGTGATTGAAGATAAAAAGAAGGAGAATACATGTCTCTAAATAATTTTTTTCTAAATGAACAACTTTTTTCTAAATGAACAACGATTTTTTTCTAAAAGAACTTTAGTATGTGAATTTGTTAATTATCTTGCTAGTGGTGTAATAAGAAATATATATTTTTTTCGAAGAAGAGAGTTTTATCTATAATAAAGCACTACTATTGGGATAACCATATTTTTTAAGCATTGCCCTCAGAAATCATTAGAGGGTGTGTTTTTAAAAATTAACAAGAAACTATTTTGAGGCATAGCCATGACTTATTATATTGAGGTCATTTTGGTGCAAAGACGACAGTAAATAAAGTTCTCGATTAGTTTTCTTATGCACCAATTTGTTTAATGATGTATTTAACTTTTGTTTCAAATATGATACGTGCCAAAAAATGGGAAATATCAGCCGGAAGAACATGAGGCTTTTAACTAATATCTTTGTTGTAGAACTTTTTAATTAATATCTTCGATTATTATTATATTCTTATTTCTGTTAATTATGCATCTACATGGGTTGCAGGCCAAGTTACAAAAACTAATGATCATAAGATTGTCTTCAAAATTCTCCAACATATGATTTTCACAACATTTGGAACCTGTAGAGCAATCGTTATTAATGATTGTTGATATTTTTGTAACAAACTTTTTGATGCTTTATTAAGAAAATATGGTTTAACTCATAAGGTGGCCATTCTATACCACCCACAAACCTAAGGGTAGGTAGAAATTTGCAATAAATATATTAAATATATTTAAGAAAACTAGTAACACCAAAAAAAAAAAGATTGACCAATAAACCTTAATGATGCTTATAGGATTATACGACAGCATATAAAAACCTATAACGATGAGTGCATATCGGATTGGTTTGAAAATGCATGCCACTTATTGATGGAATTTGAGCATAATGCATATTAGGCTATCAAAAAACTAAATCTTAATATAGAGGATGCAGGCAATGCAAGAAAGTTACAGTTTAATAAGTCGGAAGAAATTCGTAATGAAACTTACGCTAATGCTAGAAATTATAAAGTATAGACAAAGTCCAACAACGATAAGTCAATTCAGCGAAAAGAGTTAGCTCCGAATATGAAAGTGTTATTATTTAATTCATGTTTAAAATTATTTCTAGGGAACCTGAATCAAAACGGTAAAGGCCTTATGAAGTAGTCAAAATTTTTCCACGTGGAGCTGTAGAAGACAAGGACCTCAAATCTAGAGCACAATTTAAGGTCGTTTGAAGCCATACTTGGAAACTATCTTTGCAATACCACCTGAAGCAACTCTTCAACTGTGCAACTCCATTTACAATTAACAAACTCCTCGTCTGGCTGAAAATGTTAAATTTAGTGCTTTTCAGGAGGCGACCGAAGCCTATTTTTTTAGTATAATTTGAATTTTAGTTGCATTTGATTTTTGTGTTTGTTTAGGACTTGCTTTCCAGGAAGGGTGGAATATGACTACACGGGAGACAAGTGAGGGGTAGTTGTTCTTGAAACCATGCATAGTGAGCTTGGACTTATCTTACCAGAGCAATTCATTGCTAGATAGCCGTCAGAGAAAGGAAGTATCTCAACTCAAACTATTCTTCTTAACCACACAATTTCTTCAAGACAGGTATGAGGATTAAGAACTTCTTCACTTGTGGCATAATGAAAATTGATATGTGAATGGTAAACGAATGAGACTTTCAGATTTCCAGAATTAGTAGTGAGATGCATTAATAATTCTTGTTTTTCTTTCAGAAGATGAAAATATTGTCTTAACTCTTGCATAAGAAACTTGCATGGAATTACAAGTCTAGTAAACGTGGTCATGACTGGTTGAAGAAATTGTTAAATAGCATTGAAAACTTCGGTAATGTGATAAACTAAAGGAGCTGTTGACCTTGATGTTCGGTAGGTCTATATTCCATATATGGGACTGAAAACTGATAATGAATTGATAATATACACTGAATGAATTTCTTTAAGCAGGGAAAAGCATCCACAAACTGGTGAAATGAATAAAGATTAGAGAAAGCCATAACATCTGGCTGACACTTCCAGTTCTGCAATTGAGTTAACTGTTTGCAATTATGCAGACATAATTTTATTGCTTGCTGGAAACACATTGTAGTGCTACGAATGTATAGGCTTTCACTGCTTGCTCAAAAATCATTACTGGATACATACTTCATTTCACAACAGCAACAGTAGATGCAAAAGAAAAGAAAGCTTAAAAAGTTTTCAAGTTATGCAACAAATCAGGGAATTCACTTCCAACTAAATTTTCGTCTTCTTTCGTTTTCTGCCTTACCTTATTAGATTTGTACTTCTTCCACTATTGATGGCAAATGCGGAATTTAAGCTTGACAAAAGGTGGGGGAGTGTGGAAGGGGAGGTAGAACTTATACTTGCGCAATGATACATATTTCTAGTCCATCTTCTAATAATCAAGTCGAATTCTCTTTCTAACGTAACTTTTTGAGACTAGTGTTAGTATTGAATTTGTTTGTCAATATTTTTCGTTAGCTAAACATGCTTTCTTTTTTTAAATTGAGTTGATATGATCTCTTTGTCACTCTAGATCAGTACAATGGAATATTTATCACGTTGCAATTCAAGGCTTAAAGGTGATTTTAAATTTTTTTTTTGTTGTGGTCTTCTTCATTTTTTGGGATAGTTGAGATATGGAGTTATAAAAAAGTTGTTGAAAGTGCAAGGATAAACAAAGCAAAAAGAAATGCTCAAGTATATCTTGTTAAATAAAAAACAAGTTAAAAGAAATAGCATGAAAAAAATAATAAAAAAGCCGCAAATCTGACCAATGCTTGAATACATATTGTGCTCCTAATTTTGACTTTCATTCATTATAATCTTTGAAACAACTTTGTGAACTCTAAAATTGTATGAGCAGTGGAAAAATAATTTCTAAACGAGTTTCTGAACTTTGAGCTCTAGACTTCCTCTAGTATGGTCGCATATATTCTTTGAATGCAAGGATGAGTTGATTTGATTATTATATAATGCATTTAAGAGAGTTTGTAAGTGGCATTAATTTGTTTTATTATGCTTATAATTTTACTTAAGACTTTTGGTTTAGTAAGATGTGTATAGAGATTGAGTTCTATCATGAGGATGGTTTGTGCAATAAATATATGTTATTTAAATGAATTTACTCGAGGACTAGCAAATATCTAAGTTTGGGATATTTGATAAGCATATCATTATATGTGTTTATAACATTTATGTTGTTATAATAAATATTACTTTATAATGCATATAAACTAAATTAATCTCTCTTTGTGAATTACATGAAATAATAACAAAAACAATAAAGGTGATGAAGAAATAGCAAATAAGGAAGAAAAGTTTGATTTAGCAAGTGTTACATGTTCATGATATGGTTTGTACTTGTGCAACGATACATATTTTATTTGCAAGTCCATCTTCTATTTTAATAATCAGTTCGAGTTCTCTTTCTAGCATGACTTTTGAGATCAGAGTGACTATTGAGTTTGTTTGTCTAATTTCTTCATTAGCTAAATTTGCTTCCTTTTTTTAAATTGTGTTGTGTATAATTGAGTTGATAAGATCTCTTTGTCACTCTAAACGATTGAATAGAAGATAATTTTTAGCAGATTGTTTATTTCATAGTCTATAGTGAGTGCTGATATTTATCATCATGTAATGCAAGACTTACAGTTGCTCTTAATATTTTCTTTGTGTTGTTGTCTTCAATTCTTAAAGATAGTTGAGCTACAGAGTTATCAAAGAGTCGTTGGGAAGTTTAAGGTAAACCAAAAGAAAAAAGAAACTCAATTATAACTTATTAAATAAAAAATAAGTGCAAAGAAAGACCAGTTGAATAAAAAATAAAAGAGCCGAAAAATTAGGCCAATGCTCTAAGAAATCTTGTCCTTTTGAAGTTAAAAGCGCTCTTGATTTATTTGTGTTTTGACGACTTTTTAATTTTCATTTCATTCATTATAACCTTTGAAATAACTTTTTCAACTCTAAAGTCGTATTACTAGTGAAGAGATGATTTCTAGACGAGTTTATGGACTTTGAACTCAATACTTCCTTTAGTATGTTGTATACGTTATTTGGATGCGAGGATCGAGTTGACTTAGATTGTTAAATTAAAGGAGTTTGTAGCTGGCTTTAATTTGATTATTACTTGCAATATTATTTAAGACTTTTGGTGATTAAGCTGTGTACAGAGATTGAGTTCTATAAGGATGATTTATGGAATAAATATATGTTCTTTTTAGAATTTGCTTTAGGACTAGCAAAAAACTAAGCTAGAGGCAATTGGACTATCACAATACTACATACGATATCGTGAGTGGCCAAAAACTATTAACAATTTAGTTTAATCATCACCGAGCCAAAAACCCTAACCTTCGCCAGAGTTGTTTGCCGGCAATTGGACTGCACTGAGCTACTAAAAACCGTCTCCTCACCTCACTGAATATTTTTCCTCCATCAATTGAGTTTGATTTCGTCTCAGGAGAGAAGGAGCACGATTTCTCCCGAGCCGTTGAGTAAATGGATGATTCCGGCGCGGGCAATGGTTTTCAATTTAACCATCGGTTCTATTGAACTCTGCTATTCCTGAGGATCATTTCGTTGTTAATTTCTCATCATGTTGGAAAGTTCGTCGGAACCTTAAATTTTGCCAGAATTCGGCGAGCCGACGAGACGCATTTAGGTGAGCTTCGATGCTCTTTTCTTTTGTTTTAAATCTCTGAATTTGTTATTGGCTAGCCTTGACCTATTTTACCGTAGGTGTTCTTTGAGTTGAAATATTGAAAGTTCGTCATTGCGATGTGGGGCCGATTTTGTCTAAATTGCTTGACTCGGTAAGCTTTCTTAGTCAATAATCCTGACATTAGTCAATGGTTTGAATTGTGAGTTGTTGTTTGAGAATTGGATTAGTTCGCTTATTGCGATTGCATTGTACGTTATTGATAATAGGATAAAAGCGGAGTTGTTGAGTGACCCAGATTGGTGATAGCTTTGATTTTGGATAATTGCATGGACTTCAAGTGAGGTTTCTTTTTCTAGTAATATCGTTAGGTCTTTGGCACAGGTAACATCTAATTGAAACCTCGGCATACCTTGCCACTTTCTAGGTATTGATTAAATTATTCCTCATTCTATATTATGTGTGTTGTGTGAAGCATGCTTGTAAAGGATCCATAACGAACTAACCTAGAAAGCATGTCGCATTTAATGGCTTAGTTCGTTAAAGAATCAATAGTAGGAACTACTAGACATGCTTTAGGAGTTTTGCATGTAATCTATATTAGTTGTAAATCATGCTTATATAACATCATATGTATAATTAGAATAGCATGCTAGCATTTTATGAACCTAGGTGGCACGATTATAAAATATGTTTGACGTACACATTACTGCTTACGTTTCAAACATACATAAGTACAATTATGATAGCATTTGAATGCATTTGGCATATCATATTCACTTGGTCAAAGTCTATCATATTGCATCTACTTGTTAAGGACTGTATTGTTATGGGATAATGTAGAACCTAGCAATTGTTGTCCTAATCCATATTATGTATGCTTGAATGTAAGCTGGGTCACAGGACATACTGGGCAACAAGATATCTAAATAGCAGGTGGGTCTCAGAACATACTGGACACCGAGATATATGGATAGTCGATGGATCCCACAATATATTGGGCATCGAGTTATGAGATATGGATAGTCGGTTTCAGTATGGGCACCGAGCTTGTTTGACTCCGATATATAAAGGTATTATATATGTATGTTTGCTTGATATTTATAGTAACGTGATGCGAGTTAGAGATGTGATCTCACTAGAGCACTTAAGCTATATTGCCCGCTTCTGATGCATTGCATGCATTATTATCATATGCTTACTAGTGTTGATATATATATATATATATATATATATATTATGGTCTTGAAATGAGTGCATGGATATGTTGAGATACATAAATATACACATGACCTGGAGAATAGTATATAGTCGATTTTCTGGCATAAGCATATGTCAACATCCATTGAGTCATTAACTGCATATGCATAACTATGTAACATAAGAATAGAGAATCTACATAGCATAATAAATTCATAAAAGGAATGGATTGCTGTGTGTTGCGTCTCATTCTTATCGTATCTTCTCTTCTGAGGACTGAGTCGGTATGGGACGATTCAGGATTTGGTAGGAATAATCTTGATCAATCTTTGCATTTTTGTACATGTAAAAATATAGAAATCAATTATTAGGAAATGCATTAGAAAACTTGAAACGATGTATCTGTTTTTCACCTTACTTAGACTTAGCTCACCCTCTTTCTTTTCTTTGTCCTCTTTCGGTCTTTACAGGATTTTATTTAAATTTAGTGGACTTCGTAGCTGTGGATTGAAGATTACGTCATGGGTATGTTAGTCGTTTCATATTTCATTTAGTTGGCTTTGTAACGCTCGAGGGACTGTACTATCTGGCACCCAATTGTTGATCTATTGTTTTCTCCTTTTGTTGAGATTTACCGTAAGTAGCGATTGTATAAGTTGTTAAGTCTTTTACGTGTTTTTATTTTATCTTGATGTAGTTTCTAAGAACTTGTGGTATTGTGATTTTAGTCTATTTCAATTAGGTTTTCCCATTAATTTTCAAAAAAGGTCCTGCCGAAAATTTTGGAAATTCTTACGTGTATTGTTTTGAAGTCAATTCTTGTAGGCTTATTGGGCTAGACTTTACTTGAGCTTTATTTGGACTTGGTTTAGTTCAATGCTAGTCATGACTCTTGGGTTGGATCGTGATAAGACTAGTGTTAGGGCTAGCGGATTGCAAAAGCTTACCAGCTCCAAAGTGAAGTTGGCACCTAAGTCGATCTTGCATCCAACTACGAACTTGCGGATTCACCGTTTTAATCAATACCTAAGCTCAAAGGATTATTCAATGGCTCAAACGCAATTTCAAAGACGAGCATCACAACTCACCTTAGGCGTTGGGGCCAACTGCCCTCCAGATACCCTCGAATTAAGGTGCTGATCGGAATCAATCAATCGGAACAAAGGAATGTAGGAGGTGGTGAGGCTAGTAGCAGTAATGAACAACCGATAAGTAGGTCGCGACAGTGATTGCTAGTAAAGAGGGACGTTAGCAAAACTAGAATTTGCTCTAGTAGGGTTACAATTCGATCTGGCACAAGAAAGACAAGAAAAAGCAAAGAGGGTGAAGAGAAGTTTTTTGGACCAAACGTCTATCTAGATCTTAAGGTTCGGACACATATGCTGCTGGCAGGGTCGCGATCAATCGGCAGTGCAATCGCAGTAGCATTTATAGCAGCAGAGGGAAGGCCGGAGGGCTAGGAATGAAGCTAGCGAAGGAGGAAAGAACGCATGTGGGAGGGAAGCCGAGTGCGTGCTCGGAAAAGACAGTTCACAGCCAAGTCGAGGAGATCAGGAAGGAAAAAAATAAATAAATAAGAATAAAAGAAAAAGAGAATACGAAAATAAGAAAGTAAAGAAAAAAGGCTCAATAAGAAAATTATAGAAAATGAGGGGGAAAAAAGTAAGAAAAAAATGAAGGCATGTTTACTTCAAACATAAATTTACTTTTTTCAATCAAAAAACTATCCTTTAAAATTAAAATTCAAATTCAAATTAAAGTAAAGATTGAACTTAAATCAAAATTTTCAGCTGAAATTTTTATTAAAAATTGTAAAACTCAAAATTTTAATTTTAAACTTACTTTAATATAAGGTAAATATAAAAATTTATTTTTACAAATTTATTTCCAAATATCGAATTTAAAGGTAAGTAAACGTCCTAATAGAAAGTCCTAAAGATTAAATAATAAAGAGAAAAAAAATAATTATTTTGAATTTGGTCGGTTCAAGTTGATAAAAATAATTTTCTATTGTCATAGTTTTCCCAACGAGAAGAATTGAAGCATTACAACATACTAGGGCCTTTTAAATTATTGAAAGCAATTTTTCAAACACTATGATACGAGTTGTTCGGAAAGCTTATCAATTACTTTTTATTTCAAAAAAATACCTCATTCTTTATTAATAATTTACAAAAAAATTCAAAATTTTGAATAAGACAAAAAAAATTAATATCGTAAGATTTTTATATTTATAATTTTACTTTTCTAGACAAACAAAATTAAACTTGTTTTTTCAAAGTTACCAAAATACCTTTCAATTATTAAAAACACTTTATCATAAGCATTCTTAAATCATCCGCATAATTATTTAAACAAATTATTTTCTAATAAATAATTTATTTTTATTTTGACCACTACTAGTTCAGAAATAATAATCAAGGAATACGCATTCACGCTAATAAAAACACAAATTCGTGCCGTACTAAACGGGCTGGTCTGTCTCACGATCAAATGACTCTAGAATTTGGCCCATAAATAGTATATGATCGAACCGATCTACTCCCGTCCAACAAACAGTATTGGATCGATATTGTTGGCCTTCGTTATTTGATCACTGTGCGCATTGACAGGTCAACGTTAACTCATTTTAGTTAACATTTACCGCTGAACATATTAATTTTTAATTAAAAATATTTTTTAATAATAAAAAATATTTATATATTTATTTTGTATTTTAATAATAATTTTAAAATTTTAAATATTTTTATTATTTAGTAATTATATAAAATAAAAAAATTAGATTGATTAGATAAATTAGGATCATAAAAAATAAAGCTAGACCCGATCGGTCCCGACTCAGTCTACTCATTTTAGCGCGGTCGGTCTGGGATGGCCTTATTTGCAACTCTACACGTGATGGTGGCAAAACAATTCTTCCGACGTGCTGCTTTTATCATTCAACAATATACTATCTAATTCAAATAAAATTATATAAAATTTGTAAGTACAGACAAACACCATCAGAAGATTCAAAGTGAACGTATAGATGAAAATACAAATGTATATTAATCTACCGTATGTTCAAATTTATTGTTTGTTAAATTAATGATTGAGAAGGTTGTATTGAAATATGATATATTGTAGTTGATTTCGTTGGAACTGAGAGGCTAGGTGAACCATATCTTCAGGGAAATAATTCATATACGAAAAATTCTTAATTAATCAAATAGACTAAGTCAGAAGATAAATGCTGCATATACCAAAATAAAAAACAAAGGCCTAAATCCTACAAGACCAAAACATTATCAAAATACGTTCAAATATACAAACATATATGTTATATTAATATACATATCCATATATAAATACATACATATATACCACAAATATTCAATTATAAATAAAAGCATGTTATTCAAATATCATTAAATTTAACATGTATATACCAATACAATGCTCGTATATCATATAATGTTCATCTAATAATCCGATTAGTAGTAACTCCTTAAATATCATGCATGCTCCTATATGCACTCATCATATTCCACTAAGCATGCAACATATTATCATGCCTCATGAGGGAGTAAAGCAAGTCATGCAGAAAGTTATAAGGCATGCCGAAGGATCAAGGCAGGTATTATCTATACCGAAAGCTAACGAGGTATCAGTAACTCGGATCATCCGACCTAACTGCTCATCACACACCTATGCAGATGAAAGCCATTAATTCGACAAATGGAAACCAATCACAAGCCATAAGACACAAATAGAATCATAATTTAACCAAACTGCCACTAAAGATTTGTTTCAAATGCACCGAACTCTACTTTATCTCTTTAGATTTTGAATTTGTTCAGTTCACGTGTTTCAATTATTATTTATAATTTCACTTCTATTTTCACACCAAACTACACTTCTATTAAGATTTAATTTCAAACTTTATTTTACTTGTTTCAAATATCACTCGAAATTTTACTTCCATCGAACTTCACTTCTTACCAAACTCTACTTTCACGAAATTCAATTTCGCGAAACTTATTTACGTGCATTTGAAATACGCCCTAAGGTCCAATCTAATCAAAGATTCAATACCAAAAAACTAAATTAGCAATAAACAACCCACAATACTCGACTAGTGTTAGGGTTAGCAAACTCTAAAAGAATGCCAGTTCCAAAGTAATATTCAGCGCTTGAATCGATCTGGCGTCCAACGGTGAACTTGTTGAATCAACAACTTAATCAATACCTAAGCTAAAAGGAATATTCAATGGCTCAAAATTGGTTTCAAAGAGTACAAAACAAGCATCATAACTCACCTTAGCTATGGCACCCACCTACTCGCTGGATTTATGTCAAGATTCAAAACTAGACCCTGATCGGCACTAGACCAAACCGAGTCTAGACAACGTCCAAACTCAGCCCAATTTAGTAAGCCTGACTAAAAACTCGACAAAACTTATAATATGCTAATATTTAAGAAAAATTTCGACATAACCTTCCTTAGAAACTTAATAGGGAGAAACTATGCAAATAACAATAAATATACTTTTCACCAAAAATAAAAAGTAAAAAAATTGACCAATATAAAAACCGTTTTTACGCACAAAATATCACTAGTGGCTATAGATAGCCGTAACACCTATTATAATTCAAACTAAATACTATCAGAATACTACATACAATACAGTACAAGAAAAGTCAATGCCTTTCAAGGATTACAGAGCTAACTATATGCCAAAATATTTATGGTATACTTTTCGTACGCTCTCCGTCCAACAATACCGGATCTAATTAGCGTCCACTAGCCTCTGATCTATCTAGGGAAGGCCAAAGAAGAGAAAAAGGGTGAGCCTAGTCTCAGTGAGATAAAACAACAGAATGCCCAATTAAGATAGCTAATGTACTAATTAGGTATTATAGTACTTATATTACTATTTATATGCAGCAAATGCAACGAAAGATCAGATCAGATTCTACTAAGTCCTGAATCGACCCATACTGACTCAGTTCTTAGTAGAGATATATGATAATATGAAACAATATTATGCAGCACTCTCAAGGCTACAAATACATATACATATACATAGTGTACCGATGCAAGCAAGCAAGCTTCAATTTTTATCACCGGCAGTCGAAATTGACGGAATAACCTTCGACGGTGAACTCATGCGAAAACAAACGCCGGAGCTAAAAATCAACACAATTAAATAAGGAAAAAGACTTAGCAAGACATTAGGGCCTCTATTTCCGGCCATAGCTTTCATTAGCCCCACAAAACTACAAATATTACAATATAACCCTCTTATTTAAAAATCCGTCCTCAAATTTTCTAATAAAGAGAAGAACCTATACCTCAAGAGGTGAATAACCAAGAATATTTCGGTACCATTTCAGTTTCGAACTTCCACGTTGCTTCCCTAGGCGAGTGGTTCTTCCATAATACCAAAACAAAAGGTAACTCTTGTCTCCATAACCGGTATCTGATGATCTAAAATAGATTCTCTGGAAGTTCCTCATAAGTTAAATCTTCTCGTATCTGTCTAACAATTGGCTTGACCAAGTGAGACGGATCAATACGAAGCATCGATACATGAAACACCAGATGCCCACCTACTAGACTCGACGGCAAGGCCAACCTATAAGCAACCTTGCCAATGCGCTCTATAATCTCAAAGGGACTAATAAACCTCGGGTCAAGCTTCCCTTTCCAAATCGTAGAATACCTTTCATTGGAGAGACTCTCAGAAAGACCTCATCGCCAACAGAAAAAGATACTACACAACGCTTAGAATCGGCATATGCCTTCTGCCTACTCTGAGCTGCAGCCGTTTACTCTCGGACTAGTTTGATCTTTTCAGTAGTTTCACGAATAATATCTAGCAAAAGTTAACAGCTTCTCGAGTTTTGAACCAACAAACCGGTGATCGACACTTCCTACCGTATAAGGCCTCAAATGGTGCCATTTGAATACTAACGTGAAAACTGTTATTATAAGCAAACTCAACTAGTGACAATGTTGATCCCAAAATTGTCCCAACTCGAGTGCTCAAGAGCGTAACATGTCTTCTAAAGTCTGAATCGTATGCTCGGATTGCCCGTCCGTTTTCGGATGAAAGGCCGTACTATAAGTCAACTGGATATCAACTGCACACTGGACCTACCCTAAAAGCGAGAAGTGAACTGTGCTCTACGATTTGAAACAATCGTCAAAGGAATACCGTGCAACTTTACTATCTCCTTCACATACAACTCTGCATATCGAGTCGCATCATAAGTGGTCCGAACGGGTAAGAAATGTGCACTCTTGGTCAATCGATCCACGATCAGCTAAATAGAATCATAACCTTGCGGAGTTCGAGGTAATCTTGTCACGAAATCTATACAAGTGTGGTCCCACTTTCACTCAGAAATAGATAAGGACTGCGATAATCCCCAAGCTTGTGGTGTTCTGCTTTTAAAGATTGACAAGTGAGGCAACGAGAGACATAATCAGTAAAGTCTCTCTTCAAACTACTCCACCAATATAATCGCTACAAGTCATGATACATCTTAATAGAACCCAGATGAACTGGATATACGGATTTATGTGCCTACTCTAAAAACTCACGATGCAAATCATCAACATTTGGAACACATAACCTGAAGCCACACCAAATAATATCATCAGTGTCAACAGAAAACTCTTTGACAACTCCTGTTTTGACTTGATCTGCTAACTTAGTCAATTATAGGTCTCGTTCTTGTCTAGTCATAATTCTATCTTTCAAAACAGAACGCACTTTTAAGTGGATAAACCAAGCCCAAGTCTAGCCTCTATTCTCAAGCCACTCACCTGAAGCCAATCTAGGTCATATGCTAGAGGTCGAGGTATCGCCGTAACATGGGCCAAACTACTTGCAAACTTGCGACTTATAACATCTGCAACCATGTTGGCTTTTCTCAGGTGCTAGAGAATCCTGCAATCGTAATCCTTCAACAGTTCTAACCAACGCCTCTGCCTCAAATTCAATTCCTTCTGATCAAAAATATATTTTAAGCTCTTATGATCAGTATAAATCTCACACGACTCACCATACAATTATTGCCTCCAAATCTTGAGTGCAAACACAACGGCAGCTAATTCCAAATCATGTGTTGGATAGTTTTGCTCATGCTACTTAAGCTGTCGAGAGGCGTAAGCAATGACACGACCCTTCTGTATTAACACACAATCCAAGCCAACTCTAGATGCATCACAATAAACTTGAAAACCACTGATGCTAACAGGTAGTACTAGGACTGGAGCTGAAGTTAAACATGTTTTTAATTTTTGGAAGCTCTCCTCGCACTTATCGCTCCAAAGAAACTTTACTCCCTTACTAGTCAAACCAGTCAAGGGTGTTGTTATCTTAAAAAAATCCTGAACAAATTTTTTATAATATCCAGCTAATCCAAGAAAGCCACGAACCTCTACGACATTCTTTGGTCTAGCCCAGTTCTTTATAGCCTCTATTTTCTGTGGGTCTACACTAATTCCTAACCCTGAAACAACGTGCCCTAAAAAGGTAACACGATCCAACCAAAACTCACACTTAGACAGCTTAGCATACAATTTTTTCTCCTTCAATGTTTGCAATACAATCCACAAATGCTCAGCATGCTCCTCCTTACTCATGGAGTAAACCAATACATCATCGATAAAAATAACCACGAACCTATCCAGATATGGCTTGAACACCCTATTTATAAGGTCTATAAAAGTTGCAGGAGCATTAGTTAATCCGAAGGACATCAATAAAAATTCATAATGCCCATATCTACTTCTGAAGGTTGTCTTTTGTTGGAAATACAAGGATAATTTTGATGATAACAAAGAATTAAGAACTATGATTTATATAAGACTAATAATCTGAAAACAAATCTGCAGGATTAGACAAACAAAGATCATTTAATTTACAGCAGACAAAAACAGCCATCATACAGCCAACTGTTATGCTACTACATACTGGACAGAGGACAGCACATGGGACAGAGGATGCCACAGCCACATCACAGTCAGCTGCTCGACTGCTTGAAGCGGGACAGAGGATGTCACAGCTAAATAACAGCCAACCTCTATGCTGCTACTGAAGCGGGACAGAGAACAGCATACGGGGCAGAGGATGCCACAGCTAAATAACAGCCAACTGCTATGCTGCTACTGAAGCGGGACAAAGAACAACATACGGGACAGAGGATGCAACAGCCACATTACAGACAGTTGTTTGGCTACTGAAGCATATGCAGACTTCTTTGTTTCGGGACAAACCCATATGTTCAACGGCAACGAAGTTTCCCTTGCCTTCAAAAATCACCTGCACTCACAACGGACTGAAGGACCTCAAACAGAAGATTTACAAGAGCTAGAATCATCTTGGCTTTCACACAAAAGGGAAGCTCAATAATCAAGGAAAGAAAGCAGTCAAAGTCCTTAATCAGTCAAGCGGTCAACCTGCACTGCATTTATTATGGACATACCATATCAACTCATCAGCTCACCGAAATTCAAACAGAAGCTTAGCTGAATTAAGCACTCAACCGTTGGCAGCAAATTCAAATCTCTTCAACGCATTCAATGCAACAAAGACTTTGCACAAACACAGCTGAAGAACCACTGGACAACACCATTCCTTCTCTGCACAGGAAAGATGCTCTATAAAAGGGAGTCACAGCAATGAGGAAACGTGGTGGAGAAATAGAGAAAAATAGGGAGAGAACAAAAAGAAAACAGAAGTAGAGAGAATCCAAGCAAAAACAGAGATATGCAAGAACTCTACCACTCTACACAAAAAAACTCCCACTACCGGTCACGAACTTGACTACTCCACAAACAAATCTTGCTGCAAATCATACTGAAGAAATCTCTCAGCAATCTCTCCGATCATCTCATCTGAATCACTGCTTAAACACTCAACATTCATGAGATAGATCCTGCACTCAATACTTGTTTAGTTTCTTGTAACCTGTCACTTACAGTGAAAAGGTGGTGCTGGATGCACCGGTAAAGGAAGCTCAGGTAGAGCTTGGTGTAAGCTCTTAGACCTTGTAATAGTGCTAGCAAATCAGCCATGGGGACAGGCGTGTCCAGGAGGCTAGTAGGGGTTGTCTTGGCGAAGAAACCCGGTAGAGAGTATGTGTGTTTGGCGGCACGCCGCTCTAGGTGTATTTGTAGCTTATTAAAGGTCTAGTGAAGCTTTGGCTCTGGTGATAGAGCGACCGTGGATGTAGGCAAAGGAGTTTTGCCGAACCACGTTAAATATCCCGAGCACTACTCTTTGTCACTTCTGTCAACAAACACACTAACTCTTCATGCTCGCAAGTTACAAAGATTGATCTGACCGGATTTGTTAGCTCTCTGCCAGTAAGATAACAAACTTAACAAAAATTTTTATAGACTAACTCAATTCACCCCTCCCCTCTTGAGTTAATCTTGCAGGAATATCTAGCATCTTTGGTATGTCTTCTCCCGTCACCTTCAACTGATAGCACCGAACAAAGATCGATCTTCGAGAAGCAACATGCTCTCTCAAGCTGATCAAATAAATTGTCTATCCGAGGAAGAGGGTACCGATTCTGAACCGTTATCTTGTTTAGCTGTCTATAGTCAACGCACACCCTAAGGGATCCGTCCTTCTTTCGTACAAATAAGATTGGTGCACCCCAAGGAAATATGCAAGGGCGAATAAAACCTTTCTCGAAGAGATCCTCAAGCTGGCTCTTCAATTCCTTCAACTAGTAGGAGATATACGGTATAGACACATAGAGATTGGCTTTGCACCAGACACCAAGTCAATAAAAAACCCAACCTTCCTGTCCGGTGGTAGTTTCTGAAAATCCTCAGGGAACATCTCTGAAAATCCCGTACCACTGTGATGGCATTAATTTCGCTCTCTAAACTACTCGATCATAGACCCAAGCAATATAAAAACTATGCCCCTTCCTCAACAATATGTGGGCATCTAATCAAGAAATCAAGTTATTAGGAGCTGCAGGATGGTCTCATTAGAAGCTAAACTCAATTTCCCATTCTATTCAAAACTTCACAGATTTGCTAAAGCAATCTACCGAAGCATGATAAGAAGCGAGTTAATCCATCCCAAAGAGCACATCAAAATCTGTCATATCCAATAATATCAAACTAGCCGGCATCTTATGACCCTCAATCTCAACCACACAAGCACTAAGCACCGAATTCGCTCGAACACATCATTAATCGGCGTCGACACTATGAAAGGAGTCGATAATGGTTCCAAATTAGCATGAATCTGAGAGGCGAAGACATGTGACACGTAAGAGTATGTTGAACCAGAATCGAACAACGCGTTCGCTCTTTCACCAAAAATCATCACGATGCCTGAAACGTCAAAATCACGAATTCGTAATACCTATAGCGTGATTTAAAATCTAACCCCTGTGCTTACATAAAACAAATAGAATCACATTATGCATGCGATACAGAAAGTATTAACTTATCAAACGAATAAAAATATACCATTTACAATAGCATTCGATGCCTGTGCATCCTGACGAGTCATAGCGCACAACGCAGCTACTACAGGTGAAGTTGCAGCAGGTGTACTAACGGATTGTGTCGAGACGGGTCCTCCTCTACAAGCTCCACGACCACCACGAACCTGATGACCTTGCCCAAACCCTTGGGCACGGCCGCCTCGCCCTCGTCCACCTCTATAAGGAGAACACTGATCTAAGGGCTGTGCAGCGATATGCACATGTGCTGAAAGAGCCGGCGGGTTAAGGGTCCTCTACTATGTCCTGCTTGCATCGCAGTATAAGGGCACTCGTACTTACGATGGCCTTATAAGGCATAATTAAAGCAACCAGTACGTGAGGGGGGACAAGGCGCAAAATGACGACGTCCACAATCTCTGCAATACGGCACTTTAGGAACCTACACCTGTTTTTGAACTTGTCCCTGGCTTAGCCCATCTATTCTCAACCGCTTAGGTTCCATTTCACCTCGAGCTATAAGCCCATCATTTGCTTTAACAGTAGCATCAAAAGCCTATGCAACTATCTCTAAAGAAGAGCCACAAAAATAATTCGCGGCTCAATCCCTTCATAAAACGGTGAATATTCTCCTTCTCGGTACTAAACAAGTCAGGCACATAGGGTATACATCTGTTAAACTCTTGAATGTACTCCCAAACATGCATGTCCAACTGCTGTACGTCCTCAACATACTCAATCCTACTGTCTCTCAAGCTAGTGGGAAGGAACTTGTCGAGAAACGATTCCTGAAACTCAGTTCGTGTCATAGGGCATTAGGGCCCGCACTCGCTGCTCTAGAACTAATCACTGTCTCGTATCAGGATTGGGCTAAGACTTTCAATCGGTACACAGCAAATTCTAACATCCTCTCAGGGGAGCAGTGTAGCACATTCTTGATTTTACGTAGTTTTGCGAGAAATATTTTAGGGTCCTCATAGTGTTCTCCATAAAACTCAGGCAGGCTCTGTTCCATAAACATCTTAATAGACACTTGTAGAGGAACAGTTATTGAACCTCCCAAAACACCCTGAATATCAACTGAAAAATTCACAATCACCCGAGTTTGTTGTTCCTGAACAACCGGCGCACTAACCTCGGGCACTAGAGGATCCGATATAGTAAAACTGTAGGACCACTAGTTTATCACCCAAGGTTGTTGTTTGAGCTAAATTTGCTGATACTGACTGTTGTACTACACACATCATCTCCTTATGAAAAGTATCTATCTCAACTCTCAACTCAACTATAAGACCTACACTACTACTCGCTTCGGGAGCCGTAGGTCTTACGGATGATGCACGACGCATAAAAGTGCGTCCTCTAGCTCCCGTAGTGGCTTGGAGACTTGTGGACGGACCTCCTTGTCTACGCTTAGGCGGCATCATAAATCCTATATAAAATTCTAACGTTAACACGAAACAAGATCAAAGTATGCAAATATAGTTACCCTAAGCTCTGTAACCTCTTAAAACCAATGTAAAACTAGACTCTGACCGGCACTAGACCAAATCGAGTCCAAACAAGGTCCAAACTCAGTCCAATCCAGTAAACCTGACCGATAACTCGATAAAACTGATAACTTGCTAATATTCAAGAAAAATTTCGACATAACTTTCCATAGAAACTCAATAGAGAGAACCTGCGCAAATAACAATAAATATACTTTTCACCAAAAATCTGAAGTAAAGAAAAACGACCAACATGAAAATCGTTTACGAACAAAATATCACTAATGGCTACTGGTAGCCGTAACACCTATTACAATAAAAAACAAATACTATCACAATACTACATACAATAAAGTACAAAAAATGTCAATGTTCTTCAAGGATTATAGAGCTAACTATATGCCAAAAGATTTATGGTATACACTCCGTACGCTCTCCGTCCAGTAATATCGAATCTAATCAGTGCCCGCTAGCCTCTGACCTATCAGGGGGAGGCCAAAAAAGAGAAAGAGGGTGAGCTCAGTCTCAGTAAAGTAAAACAGCAGAATACCACAATTAAGATACCTAATGAATTAATTAGGTATTATAGTACTCTCTATATGCAATAGATGCAAAGATAGAACAGATCATATTCTATAAGTCCTAAAACGTCCCACATAGAGTCAGTTCTTAGCAGAAATATACGATAATATCAAACAATATTATGCAGCATTCTCAACGTTATAACTATATACACATATACATAGTGCACCCATGCAAGTAAGCATATGTAATGATGTATGCGAAATGCTTTAACTGTAACAACCATATAATGTAGGCGATCGAGTGAGGTCACATTTTCAACTCGCATCACATTACTATACATATCATTCAAGCATGCATATATAATACCTTTATACATCAAGCCATAAGTAAGCTCGGTTCCAAATATGCCCTTGGATCCACCAACGAGCAATACCATCACAAGTTGGTGCTTAATATGTATTGGGATCCACCGTTAATCTATATCTCATAACTAGATATCCAATATACCATAGGATTCGTTGGCTATCCATATGCGTAGTATATTCTGAAACCCACCATATTAATATCTCATACAATCATCGATAATATAGTAGGTTATGACAATACTTATCAAATTCTGTATTGTACCATACCAATGCAGTCCCTAATAGGTAGATGCAATAAAATAGGTTTTCACATAATGAACATGCTATGCCCAATGCCTCGAATGTTAGTTAGTATAATTATACTCATGATGAAAGGTAAGTATCAACATGTATATTGAAATATTATCATAATTATGTCATATAGTCTACAATATGCGAACATGCTAGCATTAACTATAAATATATGGCAACTAAGTATAAGCATGTATATGCATATGTAGCGTGAAAGATAAATCATAATATGTAAGAAAAATGGCAATATCTGCAAGAATTTTCAAAGTAAATATTACTTGTGCCGAAAACTTAACGGTATAGTTATAAAAATAAAGGCACGGTAATCCTCACCTGTAGTCCAAGCGAATACTTAGATCAACCGTCAGCTTTAAGCCGCACCACCCGAACTCAAGTCACTCGTAGCACCTAACATGCATACGGGCATATTCAATAAACAAACACGTTTAAGTATAAGATAAACCAAGTACTCGCAATAATTATATAACCAAATTCGAGTCTAAAGCTTAATAACATACAGCGAACCATTCTAAAATTTCATCCATTCATTCAATTTTCTATCCACTATACATAAATAGTAAGCTAACGAATCCAAGAAGTTTACCGACGAGACAAGACGAACGAATTTTGAAGCGACTTAAATCGACAACATCTCGCCTGTTTCCAATCCAACAATTTTGTACAACGAAACGAAATAGTAATTTATCTAACAACCATTCTAAATACGCGATACAAGTATTTTTAACTCGCCTAACTGAGTTGTCTGAAAAATTCGCCGAATTTCGACGAGTTAGGGTTCCGGCCAAGAGCGTTCAGGGCAGTGAAAAGGAGCAGCACTGCTAATAAAACCCAATGAAAAGACAACGAGTTTCAATTTTTATCGCTAGGGGCCGGAATTGACGGAACAACCTTCGGCGGCGAACTCACGCAAAAATAAGTGCCGAAGCTCAAAATCAACGCAATTAAATAAAAAAAGATTTAGCAAGTAGAGGGAAATATTTCTAACTACTTACCGTCGTCGGATCACCGGTGAAACAACCAGACTAAAACTTTAGTTTTGTCTAGCGCGGCATAGCTTGTCGAAAAAAGGTGAAGTTTACCGAAAAGGAGGAGGATGATGGCTTGAGAAGATGAAATGAGATGAATGTCACAGGAGAAAGGTTGATTTCACGCTGAAGAGGAGCTGGGAGGAGGAGGGCTGGTGGGTGTCGGGCAAAGCAGAGATGTGAGGAGAAGGAAGAAGAAAGAACAAAAAATAAAAGAAAGGGACATTGCACATTAGGACCTCCATTTCCAGCTATAGCTTTCATTAGCCCACAAAACTATAGAAATTACAATTCCGACCAACTAAGGTGCTGGTCGGAATCAAGCAGTCGGGACAAGATGATTCAGGAGATGGTGAAGCAAGTACTAGCAATGAACAACTGAAAAAGTAGCTTGCAAAGGTGATCGCTAGTAAAGAGGGACGATAGCAAAATTAGTTTTTGGGTCGTGTTGTGTTACAACTCGATTCGGCACAAGAAAAAAAAGAAAGAACAAGAGGAGCATGAGGAGAAGATTGCTAGACCAAACATCAGTAAGGATCGCCAGATATTTGACCGGACACATTCAGGCGCATATATGAGTGGAATGTCGATTGGTAGTCACTGACGGTGGCGCCTATGGCATTGGAGAGAAGGCCGAAGGAAGACTAAGAAGGAGGCTAGCGAGGGAGGAAAGCATACATGTGGGAGGGAAGTCGAGTGCGCGGCCTGAAAAGATTAGCAACGGAGGCCGAAGGAAGACTAAGAAGGAGGCTAGCGACGAAGAAAAGAATGCACGTAGGAGGGAAGCCGAGTGCGCTGGTTGAGGCCGAAGGAAGACTATAAAGGAGGCTAGCGACTGAGGAAAGAATGCACGCGGAAGGAAAGCTCAAGTGCCCAGGCCAAAAAGATAGTTTGAAAGCCTAGGAAGAAAATAAGGGATAATAAGAATAAAAAAAGAATAACAAAAAAAGAAAGCAAACAAAAAAGGCTCAAGAAGACAAATATAGAAAGTGAACAGAAAAATAACAATACAAAATTTTTGAAACAAAGTCTAACGGATAAATGAAATGAAATGAAAAGACGAAAATTATTTTTATTTTAATCCATTAAGTTTGTGTGTGGTAGACTAACAAAAATAATTATTATTTTTTTATATCATAATTATCTCCCACAATAACACTTTCGAAGTGTATTAGTCTCCAAAAAAGATTCTTTAAAAAATCTTATTTTGGAAGAAAGTCTCCAAACTCTACAATAATGATTTAAAAGAATTGTTTTATAAAAAATTTAAATTTTGAGCACTAGTGGTTCAGCAATAATAATCAAGTAAGGGATACGTAGTGCACGTCACGAAGGCAAAATGAATAGGGGTGGCAATATGGATTCATAGGTCGGTTTTGGGTCGACCCATATAATAATCGAGTCAAAATTATTCAACCCTAATCCGACCCATTTATTTATATGGGTCAAATTATCAATCCTAATCCACCCTATTTATAACTGCGTCAAACTCAAGTCGACCCATTTAATAATTAAATTATTAAATAAAAATTATAAATATTAATTTTTAATAATAATATATCAAAATTAGTAATTATGATATATTTAAAAAGAAAAATATTAATTTTGACAAAATTTATAAATTAAATAAAAATTAGTTAAAATTAAGATAAATTAAAAATATACATACACAAATTAAATTCAAATTTTTGCTATTTATTTTCTAATTATTAAGTAATATATATACTATATAAATAGTTAAACGGGTCATTTTCGGATCAACCCGAACCCGATCCGAACCCGTTTAAATTTTTAGGATCGACCCAAAATCGATCCAAACCCGACTATGGCTTGACCCGAACCCGACCTTTTCAGATCAGTTTCGTGTCGGATTTTCGGATCGGGTCGAAATTTGTCACCCCTAAAAATGATTGTTCCGTCGTGCTGCTTTTGTCATTCAACAACCATACTATTTAATTCAATAAAATTATATAAATTTGGTTAAGTACAGACAAACACCAACAGAACATTCAGAACTCAATATATAGATGAAAATATAAAAAACATTTTGTAACACATTTTAATCTATTTTGATGTTCAAAAGTCTGTTTAAATAAATAGCAATAAATAAGAATAAAAAAACAAAATAATAAAGAGGAGAGTAAAATTGCGAAAGAATAGTTATTTATTTTTACATTATTTGAATATATTAATAACAATAATGAATAGTATAAAATTTTTCCTTTTAGTTAAAAGAAAAATATTAGAAGTAACAAAAATATTTATAAAGAATCTACAATACTCTTTTAGAATGAACAAAACTAGTTTGGTAGTATTATTTGCTAATATATATATATATATATAGTTATGAATTGTCTAACTTGAAAATGTACATGTTTCATAATCAACATAAAATCCAAATGTAGTCAGGACCATAGATTTAAAACTCGGCCCGCCGAAAACCGGCGACCCGACACCGATTTCGGACCGAGTTAACATAAAATCGGGTCGTGCAAGCGACCCGATAAGACCCGGATCCCAGGTCAACTCGGTGACCCGGTTAGGCCGGTCGACCCGGTTTTAATATTTAAAAAAAAGAAAAAATATATATTTGTTTATTTAAAATAGAAAAGTATTTTTATTAGCATTCTAAAGTATGCATTTTATCGGGTACTCTTTCGTTACTAATTTATTTTCTTATTTTTTATATTTTATTAGAAAGTAATAAATAAATAAAATATATAGTGTAGATAATTTGTTCTTTGTAATACATAAAATATAGAGATTTTACTATATGTTAGGTTTATTGACTATTCTCTTAAGTACTGTAGTAATTTTTAAAATATATTCAATATTTTTCGTATATAATTATTTTTTTAATTTTGTAATAGTTGCTATAGAATATACTATATAATACATATAATTGTATTTTTATATTAATATTTATTTAATAAATTTAATTTGACCTAGTGGGTCGACTCGATGATCTGTCCGGTTACCCGTTGACACAGTGATCCAGTAACTTTTCCGGGTCATACACCGGGTTGGGTTTTAAAACTATGGTCAGGACTCGAAATCGAAAGAGAGCGGTAAGAAATGAAGGTAAGCGGAGAGAATGAAATGAATAGCAGAATATATAAATGTTGTAACTTTAACTTAATAGGAATTGAAACAATAATTTACCACTCTAAAATGTTTCTCATTAACTCTTACTGTAAATTACATCTCATATAAGAGTTTTAAAAGAAAATTATTTTCGTTACTATTATAAAATAGTAGCCAAATAAGCATTTAGGAGAATAATTAATTTCTCTTATTTTTCTACTCTTATTTAATCTCAATTGAAACACAATATTAATTTTTTTCTAAATTGATTATTGAGACAGTTATATATTGAAATATGATATGTTTTAATTAATCTATTTGGACATTGAGAGATTAAAGGTGCAAAAACGGACGTACCAAATCGGCCCGCCTAGTACCAAAAATTGGGTCAAATATATATTTTGATTTGTACTTCAAATATTTTTATTTAAAAATAAGTCAAAAATTTATTCCGTCTGATTTTTTTTATAAGTTGTATGTTACATTTTTTTATTTGTAAGTTTCTAGTCTTTCATACAAATTAACACCTCAATCATCACTAAATAGTTGTGTTATTCGGTCTTTAACTCACGTGCTAATTGAAAAAATATTTCACATCTTTTTAAATATTTTCTTCCACCAATTTAAAATATTAAAACATTGTGAGTTACCGTCGTCTTCGATAATAGCGGTCTTTTATTCAAAAAATTTATTCAAGTCCGATGAAGATTGCATTCTACTTGATATTAAAATTGGTGTTGAATTTGACCCAGTGTTGATAAAATCAAAATCAAGTGATCATTTTTTTCTTCTTACTTTCATGAGTTTTCGCCGTTGTTGGTTGTTATTGTTAATTTCGCAAATTATCGAACCAAACCTCATAAAGATTATAATATTCGTACAACTTATTACGGTATTAGTAATTTGTAATTAAATATCGAAATATCCAAATACATACATAGAGAGTATTTCAGAGTGCTTTTCAAATAAAGTTTTTCTATAACAGAAGGCATTTTTATCCTTTTTGAAGAGCGAGCTCTATTTTTTTACATCAATATAATTAAACAATAAAAAATCTCACTTCGTAGAATTATTTTATACGTTTTGAATTTTTTAATAAATTTTCTAAATACTTATAAAAACTATATTGAAAAACGTGAACTAAAAAATTGAAAAATTATTTTTCTGGAATGCTTTGTCAAACGTACCCTTAATATAAATGAAAGTATTAGAATCTAGCAATAGAAATTCTAAGTTGCAATCGACGAAAGAAGTTCTATATGCATATTTGTCCATTATAACTTCAATAAAGTGAAGCAGATTTCAACTAGCTAACTCAGTGATGAAGAGGAAAGTGCAAATCAACATCCTACACAATTAAGGAATGTTTATCCTCAATTATAAGATTGCTTGAGGTTTCCACAAAATATATGCAAAAACTAATTTCAATGTATTTACGGACATTGAGTCAGACCTAATTGGATGAATTTTTCAAGTAATTGCTGAGCTTATATACAATTTAACGGATGCAAATGCAGATACGTAAAGTGAAAGTTTCTTATAACGTAGTTATTGAAGTTGTAAAGTTTCAATCTTATTATTATACAATCAAACCTGTAGGGAAATTTTATATTACTGAATAGTCGAGATTATGCTTGCTTTTTCGGGTAAATAAGCTTGGTTACTTTTACTCAACAATAGAGGTCTAAATATGGACATGCCAGCTCGGCCCGACCCATAGGGCCAACTGAGGAATTATCGGGTCAATCCAGCCCGGCTTCCATATTCGGGTCGGTCATACCTAACTATCCGTTTACCTATTTTTTAGACCCGATTCGACTATTCATTTATCTATATTTTATTTTATATAGTAAATTAAAAATAAAAATATAAAATAATCTTAAAAAAATATAATTAAGAAGAAAATAAATTATAAAAAACTTACAAATTATTAAAATATATTTGTTATTATAAGTTGATCTAATCAACTGTCATTGTTGACCAAATCAACGTTATGTCGTCGACTGGTCAACATGCATAATAATTGGGTGGGCAGGTCGACGATGGGCTAATAATGTCGGCCCTATACTGCCTATGGATTAGGCCAAATCAATCTGTTCCTATTACTATTCACGAGTCGAGCAGATCGTGTTTCGAGCCGTTTGAAAAGTATTTGAAAATACTGTGGTATTAAATAAAGTGCAAAATATTTGAAATACCATGGTAAATTTTTTCCTAAAACATGTGTTTTCTAAGACAGAGAACATTATGAATTAGCATTGAAAACTCTTAAACCATCATACTTTCATATTCCGTTTGTTTTCTAATCCCATAGCTACAGTTTGAGAATGCGAGTAATCAATTAATTTAGGAAATAAAGAGTTTTATAAGTTCATATGAGTTTGAGAATAAAAGTGAGAGATGAAAATTTGTTGTATTAAAATTGAATGAAGATAAGATGGTGAATCAAAATTAAAAAAGATAGTTAAAAAATAGGTAGCTAACGGTCAAAATTTGATCGTTAGCAGACCCAACAGATATGCTAACGTCATCGTGATGTCAACAAAGACGTCAACATGTCATTGTTGTTATAGTTTTTTAAAAACTTTCTTTCTACATTGAAGGATCACCTACCAATATTGATCAGATCAACTGTCAATATTGATTAGGTCAATTTGTATAGTGACTGCGCAAGTGGATCGTGTTGAGCCTCCAAGTTAAGTTAGGCTTGAGTTAATAGCGTGTAGTGTTTAGTGGGCTCGAACGAAATACGGATTAGTTTGGTGGAATATGGCCGGATTAATAGCTTAGGGGTCTAGAATGGTGTTCAAGTGAAAAACGAACTAACTAACTTAGAGATGGGCCAACAATTCGTCTTGGATTGGGCTAAGTGAACCTTAGTTTGATAGGCGTAACAGTCCACGCATTTTAATAGTCCTATATTGTCTGAGGTGATGAATTGGTATGTAATTATAAATAAAAAATGATAACCCTTAAAAGATTGAACAATTATTTTAGTGTGAAGATTTGATCCTATAATTAGTATCAGAGTCCGGTGAAGTGAAGCTAACCGCTGTCTTGATGGGAGAGAGATCGTTAAGCTTTCAAGTTAGGATAAACTCGAGTTAATAGCGTGTATAGATTGGTGGGTTTGAATTAAAAACGGACTAGATTGGTGGGATATGGTCGGATTAGTATCTCGTAGGAGTCTAAGATTATACTCAAGTAAAAAATAGGCTAGCTAATTTAGAGATAGGCCAATAATTCGTCTTAGATTAAACCAAGTAAACTTTAATTTGGTGGGCTTAACAGTCCATACTTTTTAATAATTCAATATTGACTAAATGTAAGAATAAATATATATTTATAAATAAAAAATATTAATTTATAAAAAATTAATTAATTTTTTAATATAAAAATTCGATACTATATATGGCCCATCCGTCCAATGAAAACCGTTCCTATACTTTCTAACGCGCGAGACGACACATTTAGCTCTTCCCTTAGTTACATCTCTATGAGAGATTAGGTGAATCGAACTCACGAAAATAATTCATAAACTAAAAAATTTTATTAATCAAATAGACTATAAGTCAGAAGGTATACCAAAATAAAAACAAAGACCAAAATCCTCCAAGAGGATCTAGTCAAACATTTGGTTCCTCCTTCGCTCCAAGAGGATCTCTCATTAACTTCTGACAAACTCCACCACCTTCTTCATTAGATCGTGAGCTTCCTTGCAAGCAGGATTAAACAGGTAAAAAACATGCCCTTTCCCTTTTGTTTCAACCAACTCCACCTTCCCATTCCATCCATTACTCTTCAAGCTTTCATAATATGTCTTTCCTCTCTCTCTAAACACGTCCATCTCTGCAACACAAACCATCAACTTCTCACACGGCAATGTCGCCATTGCGGTCTTCATCTCCGGTACGAACGGATTCAGTAACGGGTTATCCGACGACGGTCCGCTCGGACAAATAAACGCCCATATTTCTTCAAACCCTCTTCTGTAGTGTGGGTCTCTGCTTTCTTTACCAACAGCTTTGCTTCCCCAGAAGTAGGCGTGCATTAAAACTATCCCTTTGATCTTCAGAAAAGCACTACCAGATGATGAACTCTCCATTTCTTTACGTAAACGCACCGCCATGTTATGCGCGATGTTGGCTCCAGCGCTATCTCCAGCAAAGTAAAGCCTGTCGAAGTCGGCATGTTCTCGTATCCACGGATCGGATGCAGTGCTGATCCAATTGAGTGCAGCCCATGCGTCGTCGTAGGCTGTAGGAAGACGGTGTTCGGGAGCTAGACGGTAGTCGACGGAGATAACGAGCGCTTCAGCGTGCGCAGCTAAAGAGTTGCAGTACGGATGGTATATTGTAGAAGCCGGAGAATCAATGAAGAAACCGCCCCCGTGGAAGTAGACGACGACCGGGATCTTCTTGTTGGTTTTTGAAGATAATTTTGGAAGAAACAACCGAACGAAACAGCCGTTGTCGGAATTTACAACAACGTCTCTAGACGACACGCCATTAGGTCCGCTCATCGACGCAGAAACCCGTTCCGTCCCACCGAATCGATGAATCCGACCGTCTTTGTAAATACGAATGAAGGGACGGAATTCAAACGCAATCTCTCTGCTGATATCCATTTCTTTGAGGCTGCTATTACGTTCCTTACTGATTTCAGGAAAAATATATGAAAACGAAATCCCTGCAGAAACAAAGAGAAAAGCAAACAGATAGAAAATGATTTCTCTCACTTTGGCTCACTTTTTAGAGTACCACTGGAGATGAACAATTGTAGCTATGGAGCTTTGGATTCACTTTTCCTTTTTGCTGAACAATTGGAGCTTTGGATTCTGCAAGAACTCCGCAATGAATATAAGCTGGGATGACATTTATAGGTAAAGTAGCCAACCAATGAAAGAAAAGGTGACGTTTTCTTTTTCTCGATGAGTTGGTGGGTCAATCAAGAGATGAATGGTTCAAAAATAGGGAGCTGGGAAGTCAACAGTAGTGGGTCAATCGGAAACTTTTTAAGTATTCTTCATTCACATGCATTTTATTGACCATGTCTATGTTTTGCAGATTTAAGGCCGTTTGGCGGTGTACTTTATATTTTTTAATTATTTTAATTAATATTTTATATTAAATTTTTATAATATTTTTATATAAAAACTTTTAAATATTAAAAAGTGTTGTATTATGAAATTTATTATCATTTATTATTATTTTTTTTGAAATAAAATTTAAAACATTTTCTTAAAGAAAATAAAATATTTTTTGAAATATTTTTATAAGTAGTTTCAAATAATCTCTAAATATTGAAGGTATGTTTCGTTGAATGTAAGGTAATTGAGTTAATAATAGAATCGAGTTACTAAATTTAAGCTTCCTATAATTAAATAATACAATATAATAAATGATAAGTCATATCTCTGATTTCCACGAAAGAGGAAATAATGCTTTTTATATGCGTCAGTAGATCTGTCCATGTGTATTAAGGGATGTTTGGGATCGTTTCTTTCCAACATTTTTTTTCAATTTTTTATTTTATATTTTTAATATATATTTTATAAATATATATATAATTTATTTAAAAATTTAGAAAGTGTAGAAAAATTATACAAAGTGAGATCTTTTTATTGCATATTTTTATTATTTTTTTGGAAGTAAAAAAATATAGCTCGTTTTTCAAAAAGGACAAAAATATCTTTCATTTTAGAAAAGCTCCATTTCATAAGCACTACCAAACACCCCCTTAGCAGGCCAAGTCAAGATCGGGACTGTACAATGTGGACTTAGATCCGACTGCGAGTTGCGTATCGTCCCAGTTTGGGATCCAATTTTTTTATTTTTTTGTAAATTCTCAATCCAAAAAAGATGTGTATACTGTATAGTACTTTTTCAAAATTAAAAAATATGAAATAAATTGTTCATTACAAATACGCAAAGTGTTTTTCCTTCAGAAAGCAATAAAAAAATTTTAAATTTTTTGTTAGAGTGATATTTTTTTGTCAAATTTATGTTTCTCATATTACTTCCCAAAATAAATTCTCTAACTTACTCTGACAAACAATGATCAAAATACATTCTGTTCGATTAAAAATCTATTATGAAACGTTCTCCACTCAACACAAAGCTGATATTAAATTCAGTCTTATAACGTAATTCTAAGTATATCTTTAAAATTTTTTATCAAAATATTAATTCAAAAAATTAATATGAATGTTTAACTAAATACAAAAAGAAAAATTAACACCAAATAGAACGTAGATAAATTTGAAATTAATTAGAGAAAGTTAATGAAAATACATACAAAATTCTAAAAATATATATACTCTTTATCTTTTTTCTGTCTTAATTGTTTTCTTAAGATCATACTCAGTAAGTGTTTCAACACTTCTTATTGTGAAATTCATTTATGAATTACTCCTAAAATATCTCATAAAATCTATTTGATTTTAACACATTAGGATCTTACCACAGTAGTATTTTCATACATTCTTTTGCAAAATTTTGTAAGCTTCTAGATATTCTTGGCAAGTGGTACTACGTTTTTATTGTGTAATTAACTATGATTCCATCCTAACATATTTTATAAAATCTAGGTAATTTTAATACATTATGATCATATATTCAAGCATTGCCGTATTGTATGACCACCCACCTGAAGATGAATCTATGGCCAGTCTACGATGAACCTACGACTAGCCTATGTGAACCTATGACCATCCTACGATCAACTTACGCTTAGCCTACGATGAATTTATGTTCAAACCTAAATGAACCTACAACCGGGCTACGACGATCCTACGACTGCTTACGAGCATTATGATACATTACTTCATCTTAGGATCACTCTACAATAGCATTGCAGTAATCCCATGACACTATTTTTCTTGTATATGTTTTAATTTCTTTTTGAATTTCTTATGATATTCTCAACAAATGTTCACATACTTTTTTTATAAAATTCAGTTTTGCATTTCATTCTAATATGTCTTATGAAATCTGGATGATTTTAATATATTATGACTATGAACAAATTTTATGACACTATATGGTCACGACCATCTTAGGACCACCCTATGATAACATTATGATCACCTTACAACAATTGTTTTTTATTGTTCTTCAATTTTTCTAAAATTCTAGTGTTATTTTCAGTAAGAGTTTCTATATCACAAAATTTAGCTATAGATTTTCTCTCAAATATCAATAGAAATTTATTTAAATTAGAAAATAATTTTTAAAAATTATCGCAACGTCATTATAATATTGTCATAGGATGATTGTGAGCCATGATTGTAGTGTATCATAATGCTCGTAAATGGTAGTCATATGTTAAAATGTTATTATTTCACGAGATATTTAGGAAGAGATGCATACCAAGTTTGGCAATAAAAAGTATACTTATTGAGAATATCACTAGAACCTAAAAAGAAATTTTAGGAAAAAAACACAGAAGAAAATATCTCTGTAAGATGATCATAATGTTGTTTGTGACCATAGTGTATCCTAGATTAATCATATGCTGATGTACTATGACGTAACGTTCCAATAGATAGTCGTAATGCGCTAAAATCATGTAGATTTTTCGTAAAATATATCTTAGGAGAAGATTCATAACTGAATGTTTTAATAAAGGGTGTAGGACCACTTGCTGATAATATTGCTAAATATTTAGAGAAAAATTGAAATAGAAAATTGTTTAAAAAAACATTGTGATAAGGTCAAAATGTGTTAAAATCTAATTGATATTAAGAGATATTTTAATAGGAAATTTATGATTTTCGCTATAAAAAGTATAGGAACACTTACATAAAATATCGCTAAAAGTTTAGAAAATATCTGAGAAAGAATGAGTACATTTTTTGTAGTGCTTTATTTGTATTTTCATCAACTTTTTCCAATAAAAATCCACTCTATGGGAGTTTTGTTTGGTTTGTCTTTTTTCTTTAGATATGTAGATAAAAATCCCTAATCCTTTTCTATACTAACATTTGGTCGTAATCCTTCACGGATGCATTAAGAATCATGCTGCAAGACTTAATGAAAATTAGTTTTAAACTGGTAGAGAAGACTTCTGAGTAGGGTTTCTAACTTAATGGAAAGAACAATCCAACAAAAAATCGATTAGGGAAATTATTTTGTAAGGAACAATCCAACAAAAAACATAGAAAATTCTCAGGAGTTCTCTTTTCGGAAAGCTCTATTTTTTAAGTTATTCTAAATAGAACTTCTGACAGCTAAGACCAGGACTTCACTATTGGCAATAATTTATTAAGAAACATCTGCCAAGACACGCATAACTAAGTCCCTACTAAATTCACTAAAAGGGAATTCGTAAGGAATTGCTTCCAATCTTGCTTTTCTAAATCGTTATAATTCTGATACCATCTTTGTCAAAAGCCATATGACTTCCATAGAATCACTAAGGAGGGCCATTGAAGCATAACTTCTTTTCAAGATGTAATGATGGGCTAAAATATTCTGTTTGCAATGTTCTTTTAAGAGTTAATTATAAATATAGTAGAATTAAGGCTAAACATCAACTCTTATTCGTTTAATGCTTAGGGCACTCCGTTAGTTTCGGCCAAATAGGTACCCCCATAGGCAAAAGTTAGAAATTGAATGTACAGTCACCGAGATGTTTGTCACAAGGGGTCACCCATCCTAGCTAGCTGGTCTTCTCATCGCTTGTTTTATTGGTTAAGAAAAGGATGGCTCATAGCATTTTTACTTCGACATAGAGCACTCAACGACATCATCGTAAAAGAAAATTTTTCAATCCCTCTTATTAATGAGCTGCTTGATCAATTGCATGGAACAAAATCTTTTTCTAACCTCCACCTTAAGTTGAGTTATTACCAAATCTGCGTGAGAGAAAATATCGTACACAAAACAGTCTTCAGATGCATGAGATAAAATCACAAGTTTTATTCACTTATTATTGTTTCTCAATGAAAAAGTATAATATATAGGAATATCGGTATCTAAATTATAAAAAATATCTAATATCTAAATTAGAAAATATATCAAATATAATATCTAAATTAGGGAAGATGTCCAACTAGGTTTCAACACTACCAATCAAATTGGTGCATAGATATCACACATGCCTAACTTGTCTAATAACATTGAAAAAATATGCTTTCAAAATTGTCTTGGTGAGAATATCAGTCAACTGATCTTCTGATCGAATTTTAGACAATCCCAGAATTTTTTTCATCTAACTTCTCCTTAATGAAGAACCTATCTACCTCAACATATTTTGCGCGATCATGTTGAACTGAATTATGTGCTATGTCACATGCTGCTTTGTTATCACAAAATAATCGAATCGATGCATATGTGCAAAGTCCAAATCTTCTAAAAAGATTCTTAACCATAATGCTTCACCAAGTCCAAGTGCAAAATCTCTAAATTCAGCTTTTGCATTTGAGCAAGCTACAATATTCTTCTTTTTGTTTCTTCATGTAATTAGATTACAGGCCATAATGGTAAAGTAACCTGAGGTAGATCGTCTATTATCAATTGCTCTAGCCTAATCAGCATCAGTATATATATCTATATTATGATAATCCATATTCTTTTTTAGCAGAATTCTCTTTCTATAAGTAAACTTTAAATACCTCAAAATACACATCACCGCATTTAAGTGTTGCTCTTCATGATTATGCATTAATTGGAAAAATGCTCAATGCATAAGCAAGGTTAGGTCGTATATGTGTCAGGTACATCAACCTTCCTATCGGTCTCTGATATCTTTTTTGTTAGCTGCTACCATACTAGCCTCAATACACAACTTCAGCCCTTCTTCGACTAATGTATCAACTAGTTAATACGCAGACATATCCGTCTACTCTAATAGGTTTAAGGTATACTTTTATTGAGACAGAAAAATTTACTTCTTAGATCGGAACACTTCGATTACAAAAAGGTACTTCAAAGGATCAAGATTTTTCATTGCAAATTTCTTGATAAGTAATTTTACAATGCCCTCCTTTGTTCCGAATTATTTTCTTTAATGACCAAATCATCTACATATACAAAAGTGTAGTGATTTTGTCATACATCTTCTTCAAAAATAACATGTGATCTGAATTACTTAAATGGTACCCAAATGTTATTATAGACTTTGTAAATCTTCCAAATCATTCTCTTGGAGATTGCTTCAGTCCATAAAGTGATTTCTTTAATCTACACATTTTTTGTCTATGAGTTATTGATGACATACACCCTGGTGGATGATCAATATACAACTCTTCAGTCAATTCACCATTTAGAAAGGCATTCTTTACATCAAATTATTTTAATGATCAATCTATATTCACAACTAAATATAGCAAAACTCGAACAAGTGCAAAAGTATTTGTGTAGTCAATTTCGTAGGTTTGAGTGTATTCTTTTACCACCAATCTTGTTTTAAAGCGTTCAATTGTACCATATGCTTTACACTTTACAGTATACATCCATTGGCATCCAACTATGTTCTTTCCTAAAAGAAGATCAACAAGTTTCCAAATTTCATTCTTTTGTAAAGATTTCATCTCTTCATTCATAGTTTTTTTTCGCTTTGGATCATTTAAGGCTTTCTTGCACACTGCTGGAAATAAATACAATAGATAATTGATTGGCAAATGACATATTTGATTCTAACAGTCAATGGTTAGATACATAATGATTCATGAGATATTTGCCTTTACTAGAAAGTTTAGTTTCATATGTGGATTTACAAATACCTCTATTGTCACAATGTGGTAATTATTTTCTAGATGGTTCAGATAGTGGATTAATATATCTTCAGTATGCGATTGGTTGAGTAGATCTTTTAATTGTGAAGTGAGGGACTCGGGACAAGTTGAAATCGGTGCCATATTTCTGAGTGCTCATTACCGTTTCCATCCAAAACCATACAAATTAAGTCTTTATCAATTGATTCTGATAAAAAATTGTCGTCACTGTTGTCAACTGCTTGGTTAGCAAATTCAATTACTACACTTCTTCAGAAATATCAGATTCATGATCTAAAGTTTGAACTTTCTTGAAATTCTCCTTCCCAAATTCAATCACAGAAGAAAAATACATTATATCTTAATGAAATACAATATCCACTATGGTAAAAGTAGGCTAAGTTGGAGAATAATAACATCGGTACCTTGTTTGATTCGCAGCATACTTAAGAAATACCCATCTCAAAGCTGGTGATGGTGAAGATATACAAATGCCATACAGCCGAAAACATGAGGAGGCAAGTTCGAACCTAACAGCGCAATAACTGCTTCTAAAAGAGATGCAAATTGTGTCTTAAAATTTATAGAACTTGACGGTACCCGATTTATAACATATACTACAAAAACAAATGCTTCTCCCAATAAGTTAGTGGTATATGAACTTTTATAAATAAGACACAAACCACTTCTAATAAGTGTCAGTTCTTTCTTTCGACAACTCCGCATTTGTGGTGTATTAGGTCACGTAGTTTGATTAATTATACTATTTCCTTCTAAATACTGTTAAAGTACAAAACATATGTTTTCGCCACCATTATCAATACGAAGAATTTGAATTTGTTCATTGTACTGAGTTCGAAACATCTTATGAAAATTTTGAAACAAGCAGTTTATTTCACCTTAGACTTTATCAAATAAAGTTATGTCTGTCATTCTGATATAGTCATCAATAAAAATAACAAACTATCGTAATTCACCTATTATAGTAACTTTAGATGGACCCTAAACATCATAATGTATTATCATAAAAAAAAGTGAATTTCTATTCAAACATAATGGAAAGAAGTACAATGATTGGTCAGTCAACAGACATCACATTGAAAATTAGAAACACAAAATTTTGTAAATAAATTTAGAAATAATTTTTTCAGATAACCAAAAGAAGCATACCCCAAAAGTTGATGCCATAATAAGATTTCTGATTTTATTTTCTTACCCTTTAAACTATCTACGGTCAAAGCTTGATGTAACTTATCGAAACTTTTTGGCACCAAATCCAAGTAATACAATTGCTCTCGCTTAGTACCATAAGCAATCGTCAGTTTTGTTTGGATGTCCTTAGTCACACAATCAGGCTAAAAAATTACACAGATAAAAGCTTATAATCCAACGACGGAACAAATAAAACTGAATTTAAACTCGAACTATTAGTAAAAGATACAGATCCTTCACCATTAACGGAGTTTAAATTATTATCTATAATTGAAACAAAATTTTGTGAGGAAGGTTTAAGGTTAAAGACATGTTTAGAATCAAACGCTATATGATTCATAACATCAAAAATCAATTATCCATGTACTATTAGAAACGGGTGTAAAAGTATGTAAAATCTTATCTCTATTGTCTACAGTTGCTACGAATGCCGAGACCTTTTTAGCACCATCATCGTTCTCTATTTTTATTCAACAACTACAGCAATATGACCTTTTTTGAAATCTCATTTCAATTGATCACAATTATGATCCCATCAATATTAATATCCAATAAGTTTAAAACATTTATTTTTTGTATGACCATATTTATTACAGTGAGTGCAATTGTAGGTTGACTCATGTGTTATATTAGAGTTGTTAGACTTTATACGATCCTACCGATTTCTTACCACCATAGCGAAAGCTTGAGAATTTTCAGACTCACTGTTCAGAGTAGAGCGACGCAGCGGAGACAGTGGCATAGAGGGGGGTGCGAGTAGAGACAACTGCACGGTGAGGCGCAAGCAGAGATAGGCAAACGCGAATCCGGTAAAGATCTGATGACGATTTGGTGATGGTAGTGGCGACGAAGCAGGAACTAGAGAAAATCCGACGATCTGGCGGAAATCTGACTACAGCAATGATGTGGCGAAAATCCGGCGATTTGGTGCAGGCCTGATTTGCTTTTTTTTTTTAATTGGGGATTGATCAATCGAGATTGTTGTGTGACAATAATAGTGATTACCGGCAATGATTAATAGTTGTCCGACGACGTAAATAGAATATATTAGTAGTATAACGATGGTAAAACCAAGTTTGCCTATAGTATCAAGATAAAATCACAAGTTTTATTCACTTGTTATTATTTCTCTTATATTAAAGAGGTATAATATATAGGAATACAAGTATCTAATTAGAAAAATATCTAATATCTAAATTAGGAAGTATATTACATGTAATATCTAAATTAAGAAAGATATCAAACTATATATTTCAACAGCATGATGGCCATTATCTAGATAAAGCTCAGCAACCTTTCAGTCTTGTGAATGACGTCTTTGATTCGTAACTTTGCAAATTTATTATTTTTTATGACATTTTTAACTATAGTGCTTCGTGTAAGAACACCACGACTACTTGAGTAAGTCCTTCCAATTTTGTAAAAGGCAAAGTTCTATGCAAATTTATCTAGATGCAGATTTGGATTCACTAAACTAGAATACCTGGGGCACATTGTATCGGATACAGGCAATGCAGCTAATCCTATTAAGGTTCAAGAAACGTTTGATTGGCTAGCACCTTACTTTGATTTAGTATTGCGTGGATTTTTCGAGACTTGTTGGATACTATCGCAGGTTCGATAGAACATTGTTGGCCATCTTACTGCACTCCACAAAAAGGACCCTTTCAAATGGCCACATGATGCTGAGTTAGCCATCAATAATTTTAAGGAGGCAACGACCAACACACTAGTGTTAGCCGCTCCGGACTTCAAAAGCCCATATTGTAGTAAGACAAATGCTTCTAACAGAGCATAGGCATGTCCTCTTGTAGCATGGACGTCCAATATCATTCTTTACTAAAACCCTCATCCCAATAGTGCTAGCTAGGTCAACTTACGAGAAGAAACTCTTAGTGATAGTGCTCGGCATCCAACTTTGACGTCCCTATCTATTGGGCCATCAGTTTATAATAAAAGCTGACCATTTAATTTTGAAGTACATTTTAGAATAACGTTTGTCCACACTAAAATAACTCAAATGGTTTGTCAAGTTAACGGGCTATAACTACCACATGGAGTATCGCTAGGGCTCTTAAAATATGGTAGCCGATGCTCTGTCCAAAAAACTATAGATTTTCTCGAGTGCTACATCCATATTACAATCATTATTTTAGGATGACTTACATGTGGCTTTGCAGCAGGACCAACATACAGTGTTAATGTTGCTTCACTTTGTACCTAGCTCCTCTATGACATACATAATTCAGTGAATAGAGGATATAATGGCCAATTCTTGACAATCCAATGGCTTTCACAGCACTTATTTTGGCATGGTTGACACGGATGTGCAGCGCTATATTGTGCCATGCTACACGTGTGCAAGGGCTAACTTAGAGAACCTTAGCTACTATACCCCATGTTATACCTGAGTAAAGGTGGCAATATATAATCCAACCTGAAAAGTCAACTCGAAATCGATCTATTTAATTAAAGTTAAGGTTGAAAATTTTGACCCGTATAAATATATATATTAGTTTAGAGCTTAACGAATTTGATCCGATTATTAAATTGGTCAACCCAAGTTAACCTGAAATTGACCCACTAATCCGAATTGTCATTTTTTGAAAAAACAACTATTTTCTGATTTATTTCTTACCGTATAACAATTTTGGTAATAAAAAAAATCGATAATAATAATTTATAAATTATTTAATTATATTGTATTTATAATTAACTATTTATTTTCATATCTTAGTAAAATAATATAATTGATAATTATAATATTATCGAAAATATTACTATATAGGTATTTTTTTAATGACGAATTTGTATTTTGTCTAAAGATTTTTATCAAAATTTTGTTAAATAGGTATGTTTATCAAAATTTTTATCTAAATTGTTAGTATAGTTTCTCAACCTTAACTCTAATTAGAAAGATTTTGTAGAAAGATTTAATTAGAGTTAAGGTTGATAAACTTTTAGCTATCACTATATATTTTCAGAAAATAAAAATAAATTTTTTGGATATTTTAAGAACCGATAAAGATACTAAAGAATGCGCATTTTGACAGACAATCATTATATCTCTTCACTAAAATCATTGTGCACTTTCATTCTAACTGATTTTATAATTTCATTCAAGTTTAATAATATAGAATTAAAAATTAATATTTTTAATTATTAAATAGATCGACTTGAATTTGATCTGATTATTAAATAGGTTGGGTTAAAAATATATAATCTTGATCTATATAAATTCATAGGTTGGGTTATAGTTGAACGAATTTGCCTCGATTATTAAATGGGTAATTTCGAAATCGACCCACCAATCTAAATTGCCATCCCTATACCTGAGAAAATATAATCTGCCATAGCAATGGACTTCATTGAAAACTTACTGAGCTCTGAAGGGAAGGACATCATTTCTATTGCTAGTAATATGGCCCTAGCATTTGCAAAAGAGATAGTCAGATTATGGCACACTAATATCTAGAGTATCATATAGGCATCTAGATTTTCTAAATACATTTTGGTGCGAGCTTCATCCTGCTGAAGGTACTTCTCTCGGCATGAGCTCAGCATATCACTCTCAGACGGACAGACAAACGGAGGTTGTTAACCGTGGCTTAGAAACATATTTGGTATGCTTTGTTGACCACAACCCACACTAATGGACACACTGGCTATGCTGGGCAAAATACTCCTACAACATCGATTCTTTTCGGCCACAAGAATCTCCTCTTCTAAGGCTATCTACGGTAGATCCCTGCCGCCTATTGCGTCATTTGCATCTAGGCCACTTTCCTCGGACGATGTAGGTACATAACTAAAGAATAGAGGTGTTATTCTTTTAGACTTACGCTTTCACTTGTTAAGAGCTCAGGTTACAATAAAACAGCAAGCTGATAGTTATCGATGAGACAAGCACTACTCACTAAGTAACTGTGTCTTTTTAAAGTTGCAACCATGCACAAG
This sequence comes from Acanthochlamys bracteata, assembly GCA_019914995.1. NCBI lineage: Eukaryota > Viridiplantae > Streptophyta > Magnoliopsida > Pandanales > Velloziaceae > Acanthochlamys > Acanthochlamys bracteata. Next base: position 2,335,654 of record CM034142.1, read on the forward strand.
CTTCCATCGCTGAGCTTAGAAATCATAAGCTCAGACTTCATCATTTTGGTCCGTATACAATCCTCGAAACTATTGGTCCAATAGGTTATAGACTAGAGCTACCCACTGGTTCCAAAATCCATCCAGTTTTCACATCTCGCAATTGAATGGTGCTAGATATTTTCCCCGACACCGTGCTATTGCTACAACTCCACTGGCTAGGATCGAGGGTGATTGTGGATTTGAAGGGAAGGGAAATGATATACAGGCTAAAGATATGAAGACGTAGGCGCACAAAGGAGTAGGAGAGTAAGGAAGCCAGCCTTGACATGCAAGACATTTCCGGAATGCATGCCTTAAGGCTGGGTTGGGCGGAGGGGCGCATAGGGAAATTTAGATTTGGAACCCTTGAGGACTAGTGGGATACTTGTGCCAAGAGTTTTATTTAGCTAGTCAAAGTTTTCTTAGGAGAGTTGTATTAGCATTACAATTCTTATCTGCATTGTGGGAGTTGTGGTAGGGTTGAAACTCCTTCCCTTAGGTATATGCAAGCTTTAAATCTTTGTATTAGGCATTAGGCATGAATGAATTATAAAGTTTATTTTCCTTTTTAACTTTTATATTTTAGCTTTACTACTCATGGTATATCAAAAGGGTAGTGCGACTACAAACCGACTATTTCCTTACTGTTTTTATAAAAAAAAGTTTTCTTTTAATTTTTATTTGACAACTCAATTAATATCTCCGGCTAGAGTAGTATTGGCTAGGATTACTAACATTATGTTTACCAAAAATTGTTTCGCGGTGACTGCTCAACAACATAGATATTACACTACATTTGTTTTCAAAGTGAAAGCCTACCTAGATTTACGAACAAAATGGTTCATTTATGTTCTTTAAATATTCATCACCAAATGTTTATGGCGTCTCCTCTCAATTATACAACAAATTTATATATAAAAGTACAAAATCACAATATTACCGATAACTTCCCAAGTCATACCTGTTTTGTTGGAATACATTTGACAATTTGAATCAATTTAAGAAAAGTTTGAGACAAACGCAATTCCTAATTAGCATAATTCATCAAACCAAAGCTTGTGCTGAACAGTATTCACTTAAATAATGTTTCCGGTCCTTCACGGCATGCCAGTCGGTGATGCACGATAAGCTTTTGTTCCAAGTCTTCAGTCTCGTGTACGGTGGATTGGATTTTCAGTTGGAATATTGCTACTATGCTTTGAATTCTTCTGACAAATTCTTTTCTTTAAAGACAAGCTTTTGCTGAACGTGTACTTCTTGCAAGGCAATCAAAAGATCAGTGGTTCTCAGTCTTCAGCTTCATGCACGTTGGATTGGATTCGAGTCGGACTACGCTTCTTAAGGTTCTAAATTTGACTCGTCACGGCGAAAGAAGCTTGTGACGTACAGAATTTTACCTAGTTTGGTGCCCAGATTTCAAGGAGGAGCTCAACCTAAGACTAACGTGTGGTTGGTGTATTGATTAAATATCGAGCATACATATTTTGAATTTTTCAGCATAGCAAAACACAGCTAAGCTGGGAAACGATATAAATAGCTTACAAATAAACTATCGCACTAACATTAACTTGGAACACCATGATGAGATAAAGTGGTTCAAGTGCTCAAAGACGGTGCTTATAAGAGTACCACTACTCTAAAACTACACAGAGATCTTTCGTTCTTTTGGGAAAACTCCAGCATGAAACTTCAGCCTGAAAATATCAATTTTATGCTATGTATAATCGTGTACAAAATTGCAGAGCAAACTCATATATATCAAGCTTACACGTTGGAATGTAGCTAGCCTTAAGGTGAGTATCAATTTATACATACTCACTTTTTTATCAAAAATTTATTTCCACATTGATTTTCGAATACAACAAAAAACTAAAAAATTACTTTCCATTCACTTTAAAATACACTCAAACATAACTCACTTTTTATCAAAAAATTATTTCCATATTGACTTTCAAATACAACAAAATATAAAAAATTACTTTCAACTCGCTTTTAAATACAACCAAATATAAAAATCTATTTCACTTCGTAAGAACTCCTTTCAACTAATTAATTTTACTAAAACTAATCACGCCCTTAATTTTTTCTTCTTTAATTTGTTGGATACATAAAACTAACAAATTTGAAGAGATTGACAAATATAAAATACACACGCTTGTAATTTTCTTTTTGTGATGAAGAAAACAAAAAAGACAGTGTTATTGTAAATTTTTTTATTACAAGATAAAAAAAGAAATAAGAAGGATTATAAGGATATTAATATTACAACAAACATGAAAAAAATAAATAAAATATTATATAACAATTTCTTCCTAAAGATAAAGATTATTAAATATCTTTCCTAATATTCTTGTAGGGTCTGTTTAGATATAGAAATAATATATAAGATTAAATAAAAATAAAATTAAACAAAAATATATCATTCGGATAGATACAAGAATAAAATAATAATTTTATTTTATTTTATTTAGATATATTAATAAGATTAAATAAAAAAATACATATTATTTTTATTTGGTAACTGAAGAATAAATATAAATAATTTTTATGAAAAGACTGAAATATTTGTTTTATATTTTTTTGCCTAAGTGTCACATACAAATCTTTCGGGCATCAAATTCTAACTTTCTTCACCAAGAACACTTTCCGGTGCTTTTCTAGCTTGCTGGGAATTACATAAGATAAGACTATCGTAACCAAATTTTGTGGGCAAAATACTAAGCAGAGATTTAAATACTGATGCATGGTGTCAATCAATCATGTGAAATCATGAACATAGAGAAAATACAAAATATACACCCGTAAACAAGCTATGCATTTCAACATAATCAGTTCAAAATAGTAAATAAATGCAAATTTTCATGGAATAATTATAGCAAAATCACTGCAGTGAAGTCAAATTTCCAGTTATGAACATGTAGTTGAGCTGATGAGAAAAGTAGTTGCTTCAGCATTACAAGTTACAATGACTGGTTGTTACTAGAATTAGATGAACATCTGTTTCAAATTTCTATGAACCAAAGTTTTCTGGACAAGAAGCGTCTTCTTGTTGGATATGTGATGCTTAAAAAAACATTCAAACTAATCCCTGGTTGCTCTTCCTCCTAAGTAGTATTGAAGTTTGTGGTTCATCAGAAGTATTCGTCATCTTCAGCTCAATAATCATCTTAAGGCTCCTTCTACCTGCTCATCATTCCATGTTCTTGAGGAAACTTGGGGAAATCTGGGGATGGAACCCTGGAAAAATAACAAGAGCATTAATTATTACGATGTTTGACATATTATAGCAAAGATTGCTCTACATCACTCGTAATTTTTTTCTTTGAACATTTACCTTTGTGATTATTTGGCAGTCGTGTCTAGAAAGTTCACAGTTCAATCTACTAGTCTCATAAAATAGTTTGATTAATAGAAGGTTTATGACCATAATTCTGTTTACTAACCCAGCGGCACTTATACACTGAACTGTTCTTTTGCTCAACAGAAGATATGTTCCTTCAAAATTTGGATTTAGCTAGTTTTGAATGATTGATTTTCAAAAAGTTGACAAAATAAAATGTCTTGGACTCTATAAGATGAATTCTTCAAGTATTACAACATACTTCCAAAACATGGTTATTTTCATTCAACGTAAACAAAGAAGAAAAGTAATTCGATAAAAAAACCTTATTCTCACTTGCATGCTTGTCATTCTCGATATCTGAATCCAATCTACCTTTAATCCTACAGACATAAAGTGGGAACTATATTAGAGTTGAAGCGTCTAGTTCAGCAGGCCTCTGATGAACAATCCCTTTAAGTATAGGAAACTTTTTCGATTCAAACAATTGAGAGTCATACTTTATCATAGTGCTAAATCCCTAAACTAATTATAGCAGGTGAATCTAAGTTGCTAGAAAACTAATTACAGCAGGTAAATCTATACCTTCATGTTGCTTGAAGAAGATGAGCAAGGAAGGATTGGTTGTTTCTTCACGGTAGTTCCCGACAATGGGCAAACTTGTCGCAGCTCGCTAGTCCTCCCACCATCTCACACCAAAGTAGAACAAAACAAACACTTTAACAATCCAGTTCCTAACCTCAAGCTAATTTTTTAAGAGCAAGCTAATCATCAAAAAATCTCAATTCTTTTCCTCGATTTCAACAATCCCATAAAACCTTAGCTAAGAAATCACCAGACAGATCACGGTGGAAGAATTAATTGGTAAGCCACGCCCATAATGGTGAACATTTTGATTGTCAATAGATGGATCACTAGTTGTTTCAACGTTAGATGAAAAATTAGAAACAAACTGAGTGAACAGAGAGATCTTAAAGACTACATCAAGAAAAGATCTTAAAAACAGATCCATCGCAGACGAAATCAGAAAATCAAATCGAAATCGAAGAAGAAATTGAAAAGAGAGGCAAAATGAAATCAAAATGAAGTTCCAGAACTTACCTCGGTCGACGGTGACGAGGCAGCGAGCGGCAAGGCGAGATCGGAGTAGAGCGCGACGAGTAAAGGAGTCGATCGACTACGATGTGAGCTGTAGGCGAAAACCTAATTTGTGAGTAAATAACATAAAATAACGTGGGCAATATAGAAACTTCAATATACCTGCAGTAGCCAAAATTTCTTTTTATCCGATTATGTCCACATTAGAGTCTAACGAATTATTCTATAATAGAAATTAATTCGGAGTAATATTCTTTCAATTAAACTTATAAATTTAGTACCAAATAAAAGCAATGAGAAATAATTAGTTCACTTATTTTCAATTATTTTTTAGTACTCTTAATCTAAATACAGTGTAATGGTGGAGGAGGGGAGTACTCATTTACATCCATCTCGCCTATAAGACAAAAAAGGCATCTTCTCTCAATATTTTGGTGAAAATATCAGCAATGGATAATAACTCTTTAAATATGATTGGAGCTCCTATAGCAAACATTCTTCACTCCTTCGTTTAACCTAATGAACACCACCAAAAGATCCAAAGCTTCATCTTCCAAAATGGATCACGATAGCAATGATATGAGATCCTACATGACTTCTTTGTTAGACATTGTAAAGTCACTATATAAATTAGTGATTCATTTAAATATAACAAGTTAAATGTGTATTCATATTGAAATACCAAAGATCAAGGAAGACGAAACACTACTCAAGAAGTTGGAAAGCCAACTGTTAAGGACTTTGAAACATCTCTTGAAAGATGAAAGGTTAAAAAACTTAGACAATTAATAGGAAGATGGAAGGACAACCGTTTTGAAGTTCAAAGCTCTCCTTTAAGCATTATATATATGAATGAGAGACATTTGCTTGAAACCTGAAAATAAAAAAGATCAAAGTCACTCACAATATCAAGTGTGAGAGATAGAAGCAAATCATTCTATTAAGAGTTCCCACTTAAAAGTATAACACATGAGTTTGTAATTGCTTTGATTTAGTAATTTTCTTGAATGCTAGTTTGCCTTTTTATGGGGATTTTTTTATTTTTCTCCACATAAATTCTTTGTCTTTGTGTTTATTTTGCTCTTATCTTAATTCTCGTATTACTTACGTAAGATCTTTAAATGTGTTTTATATTTCTGCTGCATTTATCGATAACCAAACACACTCGCTATTTTCAACAAGTGGCATCAGAGCTATTGTTTTGTTGCGATGGCAATCAAATACGAGATTGAGAAGAGATACAAGATCATGATAATTAAGGTTGGAGGTGTGGATCCCTCGAAATCCCTTACTTATGTGCGTATTGACGATGGTCATGTTCTAGTGGGAGAGACGATGTTTGTTGCATTTGACAAATTCAAACTCCCAGATGACTGGATCTTAAATTCCGTAGCATCTTGGCACATGACTTTCAGAAGGGATTTGTTTTATAACTATGAAGCTATTTCTGAAAGTGCTATGCGGATGGAAAATGGCCAAGTCCTTGAAGTTGCTGGAGTCAATTCCATCAAGCTTCTGAAAAATGATGAAATAGGATGCATCATCAATAAGGTACGTTTTGTTTTTCATCTTATGAAAAAATTTTTATCTGTAGGATAACTAGATGACCTGTACTGTAAGACTCGCAATGAAGGCGGAATTATAGAGATAATCAAGGATAGAGTAGAAGGACTGGAGGCTAAAAAATAGATCAACTCAAACTTGTATAAGGTGCGTGGGGTGACACGGGTGCAGGAGATGCTTGTGTTGCATCGGATAACATTGAAGATATCATGCGACTGTGGCACCTGAAATTTAAGCACATCTCGGTACGTAGTTTGAAGATCCTCAGTGATCGAAAGTTCCTAATGGGACTGTCCGAAGTAAGTTGTCATTCTGCGATGAGTGTGACACCGATGAGCAGCACTTTGAAAAGTTTGGAGATCCTTTTTTACTTCAAAGACAAACTCGACTTGGTTCACTCGGACTGAGAACTTGTGTATTCCCAATCCGAAGAAAGTCGGATGTTTTTGAAATATTCAAGTTCTTCAAAACTAGGGCGAAACTTGATTAGCAGTAGAATCAAGTCCAAAAGATATCTGTGGTATGCTGAAGATCATCATATGCGGTTATCTTCAGTATAAATGTCATCTTTGAAAAGAACTAGTTACAAAAAATGACCGTATACGATGATTCAAGGGAGAATGAGACATCACTTACAGCGGCAACCATATCGATATTGGAGAAGAATGATGAAAAAGACGATTCTAATCTAGAGCATGTACTATCGGATGAGCACATAGAAGATGATGGAATTTTCAGGCCTACGTTCTTAAGGCATTTAACTTGTAAGAGAAAGACACCTGAGAGGTATGAGGATTACTTTATGTAGTTCTTTTAATCTGCATATTGCTTATTCATAGAAGTAGGAGAGCCATCTTCTATCAATGAAGCACTGGAGAGTCCATATGCGTCTCTATATAGTAAAAATAAGAGTTTGAGGCGCTTCATAAAAATAGGATATGGGAGCTGGTCCTTCTATCCCAAGGCCGTAAGACTATTTAGAACAAATAAGTTTTGCAAGATCAAGTGATATAGCAATAATTAAGTAGAACAATATCGTGCTCGGCCTGTAGTGAATGGCTATGCCCAGAAGGAAGGCATCGATTTTGATGAGATCTTTTCTCTAGTGATACATTTGATAACTGTTTGTGTGGTCTTAGCGTTGTGTGCATCATCAGTTCTCCATCTTGAACAGCTCAATGTTAAGACGATGTTTTTAAACGGGAAGCTTGAAGAGGAGAAATATATGGTCCAGCCAGAAGGCTTTACCGTGAAAGGTAGTGAGGATCTGATTTGTTAGTTGACCAAATCTCTTTATGAGCTTAAACAATCACCTTGGGGTTGGTATAAGAGATTTAATTATTGTATCGGGAGCCTTACATACAGCAAACTTGTCTCAAACACTTGTGTGTACATCAAGAGATTTGACGGAGATGAGTTTGTCATCTTGCTGCTGTATATAGATAATATACATGTGGCAAATTCAAACATGGGTAGCATCCAACAATTGAAGGTTTGAATTGCTAGTGAATTCGATACCAAGAACTTGGGGACTGGCAAACAGAATCATAGGGATGCAGATATGGCAAGATAGAGACAATAGAGAGATTCGGCTATCTCAGACTAGTTATCTGAGGAAAGTGTTGGACGGTTCAATATGTACGGTGGTAAGCCGATATCTACCCCATTCTCTATTACTCTGAAACTATCTTTTTTTGTTATCTCTTAGCTAGGAGTAAGAATAGGGATATCTCTATACCATATGCATCAGTAGTGAGAAGCTTAATGTATGACATAATTTGCACTTGACCTGACATTGCATATGCAATGGGAGTGGTAAGTAGATTTATAACATGTCCTGACATTGAGCATTGGAAGGCTGTGAAAGGGATCCTTCGATATGTGAAAGGAACCTTAAATGTTGCATTATGTTACAAATAATCTGGATTTATTGTCAAAGGATTTGTTGATATAGACTATGCAAGTGATTTGGATAGTAAGTTGTTTTCAGTATGAGCATTGATATGCTCAAGATTTCTAACAAAGAGAACCTTGTGGATACCTTAATGCGGTAACCCCTAACAATTTTTGTTTTGTAGATCTCTATATGGAATCCAATAGAAACGGGAGAAGATAGTCAACGGTATGAGGTAAAGGAAGTCAGCTAGCATGCGTGCTAGCTCTACTCCTCCCAATCGTACCTATTTCCAGTGTTATCGAATTTTGGCACTTACGTGTCTATTTTTTATTATTTTTGGATTGCAATTTACAAAGTATCTTTAAGTGAGAGATTTCTTAAACATTAAAGCCACTATATAACTTAGTGGTTCATTAGAATGCAATAATTTTAATGTGCATTCATATTGGAATACCAAAGGTCAAAGAAGATGAACCATCACCTAAGAAATTGAGAAGCCAACGGTTAAAGACTTTAAAGCATTTCTTAGAATATAGAAGACTAAAGGACTTGAACAATTAATGGGAATATGGAAGAACAACCATTTTGAAGTTCAAAAGTCTCCTTGGGGCATTATATATATGAATGAGAGACATGAAAAAAATCAAGATCACTCACAATATCAAGTATGAGAGATAGAAGCAAAGCATTCTAATGAGAGTTGCCACTTAATGTGTAACACAAGAGCTAGAGGATGTGGAAGAAAAAGGGCATATTTTTTATATATGTTTAGAAGTGTTTAAAATAAAAAGTTTATTTAAAATTAATTTATTTTAAAGTTTATTTGAAAATAAATTTAATTCTTTATCTAAAATTAATATATATATTTATTTATTTACTTATTACAATATAATTAATATAATCTAAATTTTAAAATAATAACTTTTAAATATAAAAAAAGTTTTTGAAATTTTAAATAGTAAAAATGAGTTTTAAAAAAATAGAATTTGTTAACTATTGACTATCTCACGTTAGAGTGACGTATTTCTCTTTTTGAGTTGTTTTGGTTTGTTTAACTTGTTGGTTGGTGTTAGTTCGTGTTGTTTCATATATAGTATCGTTAGTGTAATTACAACGACATATTATCAACTGCGATGAATTTGAATTGTTCTGTGTATCTTAATATGTACTTTTAATAATTTTTCTTTTCAAATTCATCATCCATTTTTATGCACTTGATTAGAAATATATATATATTATTTTATCTCATTCCATTTTGTTGTGCCATAATATCGTTTAGATCATCTAATTAGGGGGCGTTTGGCATTTCTTTTTTAGAGAACAACTTTTTAATTTTTAATTTTACTTTTTTCAATACATATTTTATAAAGAATTAGAGAATTAATTAAAAATTTAGAAAGTATAAAAGAATTCTACGTAGTAAAATCTTTTATTTGTTTTTTTTAGGTAAAATAATAAATCTCGTTTCTCAAAAAAGACAAAATTTTTCTCCATTTAGAAAATATTTATTTTAAAAGCACTCCCAGATTTTCCTTTAAATTCACGTACCTTTAGGAATTTCAAGAAATTTAATGTGTGTGGTATGAAATTCAAGGTTTTTGTTCAACTACCATCGCAAGTCCCATCGGACAACTACCGGGCAGCCGCATTCGTCATAATTGGAGTCCGCTTCAGATTTACATCTCGATGTGATTGATCATTTTTATATCTATAGACACTTCGCACATGTTTTGCCTTTCAGAGAAATGCATCTCGATTGATTGGTCGTACGTTTAATGGGACGGGTAGATAAATTCTAATTTTAGAGTCGAGTCTAAACCCAGAGCTAAAAAATCATACCCCAACTAGATTCATATATATGATAATTTTTTAGAAATCAAAACATTGTACTCATTTCGGGTGACTAGACATGCAAACACCGGCTAAGTTAGTATAATTTCATAAAGTTGACCTATTACATTTGAATAAATTATGAGTACGTTTTGTGTTGTGCTCCCGTTTACATTTTAAAAAATCAATCATCATCGGCTAGACCTCAAATCGTGTACTCAACCCGTTCAAATTAATATATATTACACAATTATTGGGATAAACACCGTCTGTAGACAGTGTTTTTAGGCAAACTCTGACTACACTGTACTTACTAAATACATGCAGGTAATATTCAATTGGTAATATTAGGTCAAACTCGATGCAATCAGTATTCATGAGTAGTATGTAACCCTTTTCATGAAATCCTTCCAAAATTCGTCAGCGTAATTATTCATTTCAAATCGGATAATGGACCATTGCACGATCCGTCCAAGTAAACCTAATTCGTAAAATAAGGATCTGACTGAAGTACTATAACATATTTTCGCAAAATACGTTTAAACAATTATTTCTAAAATCAGTCCACCTAATAAGTTTTTCCAAATCATGAGTCCAACCAAAATCAATCAATCAATTGTTTCAATTTTGCAATAATATGCCGTGTTATAGTTTTATATATATTTCAATTAACTTGGAGGTTGCAATAATAAATGGAATGTAAGTCCTTTCTGTAATTGATAGTTGTTAGGTGCTCACAGGTACCCTCTATGCTGTGTAAGAAAGAGTACACACTAATTTTTAAGACTAGGCTTAAATAAATAACAAAGGCATCAATGTATCTTCTATTCCATCGCCTCCGAATAATTCAAGTTGGTTATTGTCTGTGAACACAAAAAAAAATCTTGGTGAGGTCTAGAGACAATTAAGTGTTTGTACAGTAAAGAGAAGACAAAAAAAAGAGGTGCACTGCGGTTACCATTCAGTATTAACCATTATCAGAAATCTTGCCCAATAATTGCAACCGAAATAAGTGATTTTGAGGAAGTTGTTAGATATTCAAACCACATGGTAAGCCATCGTTTTAAACCAATAGACATCTTTATTAGTGTTTTCTCTAGATTAGTAGTCCTCTTCAGGCCTTCACTCGCTATACATAAAGGATGCCTTTATTAATTGGGCATCCGTATATAACATTCAACCTTTGTGGACATGGGTTATCCTAGATAACAGCATCCATCCACACAATATCACATCCGAGTATCAAACTGAAGCTAGTCATGTTTGTGGGATATCATAATACATACAAGAACAATAACAATAACAACAAACCAAACATTTATCCCACTTGCATGAGGTCAACTATATATATTTATTTTTCCATTCCGTTTGATTATAAATCAGATCTAGCGAAATGTCCAATTTTTCTAAATCTTTCACCATCACAAAGGTCAAGCTACTTTTGTTTTGTCTCATTTTGTCTAAAGTGTTCAAAATAAATCGCATCATTCTTATGCACTGCACCCTCTTTAGATCTACGCATGATATGCCTGAACCACCTTATTAGGCCTCCACGCTGGTCTAGGCCAGGGTTAGTAGCAGAGGGTCTGGAGATGATGCACAAGTACAAAACGAGGTAGTCAACTTGAATATGGACCAGCAATTCATCTTAGATTGGACCAAGTGGATCCTAACTTGGTGGGTTTAACCGCCCACGCATAGTCCTACATTGGCTGGGTGCTGATAATAAGTATGTGCATCTAAGTGGAGAAGGCTAATTCTAAAAAGTTGGCCAATTTTTTTAGTATGAAAATTCGATTCTACAATTAGTATTAGAGCCGGATAAGGTGGAGCCACTCTGCGTGTTGTTAGGGAGAGATTATTGGGCTTCTAAATTGATCTAGGCTCGGGTTAGTAGTAGAGGAGTTTGAAAATGGTGCCCAAGTAAAAAATAGACTAGTCAATTTGAAGCTAGACCAGCAATTTGTCTTGGATTGAGTCAAATAGACCCTAACTTAGTGGGCTTAACAATCTACGCTTCTTAATAATCCCGCATTGGTTAGGTGTTAGAATGGCTATATGCTTATAAGTGAGAGATGCTAATCTTTAAAAGATTGGCCAAACATTTTAGTATAGGGATCCGATCCTACACACCTAACATTACCTTCTCTTAATCTGTCATCGATCAACACGACGACTACTTATTGGTGTATATTTTCATTTCAAATTTTGTCCATTTTAGTATATCCGCATATCCATTGTATCATCACCATTTCTGTTATATTTATCTTATTAACATTTTAATCTTTAATAGCTCAGTACTCACTACCGTATAGTATTGTAGGCCGAATTTTGTATAAAATTGACCTTTAACCTTAAAAAGATTTTTCTATCACACAAGATTTCTCTATCACCTCGTCATTTTCATCCATCCTATCTTAATTGTATGCATAATATCTTATTTAATTCTTCCCTTTTTATGAATGATCGGACCTAAATATTTAAAAATTATTACTTTACGATATGACACAATCTTTTATGGCAATGATAATATTATCATCATTCTTTTGTTTCTAAAATAACAATGCATGTATTTTATTTTAGTCCTACTTAATTTAAGACCTTACATTCTCATATACTACTATTCTAGTTTATAATTTAATCCCTTTTGTGTCTCATCAATTAGGACTATATCACCGAAAATAACATATAGCATGGTACTTCATTCTGAATATGTCGAATGAGTTTATCTATTATTAAAACAAATAGATAAAAATTTAAGGCTGAACGTTGATGTAAATCTATAGTAACAGAAGACACTTCACTAATATCACCATTATAGTAAAATCTAGTGATTACTCTATCATATATATTTTTAATAATCTTTATATATATATATATATATATATATATATATATATATATATGTTAGGTATACTTTTTCTTTTTAAAACCCATCATAACACTTCTCTACTCTATCGTACGCTTTTCTAAATCTATAAAAATCATATGTAGGTCTTGCTCTTTCTCTCTATATTGTTTGATCAATCTTCTTATAAGATAAATCGCTTCTATAGTAAATCTCTCTGGCATAATACCAAACTAACTATTTGAAATTTTTAAATAAATCTTAATCTATGTTCAGTAACACTTCCCAATAATTCATTGTATGGCTTATGAATTTAATTCTTTTTAATTCGTACAATCTTGAATTTTTATATTTATAAATAGACACTATACACTTTCCCTCCATTCATCTGGCACCCGTCCAACTATTTAAAATAATATTAATCAATTTTGTTAACCAAATAATGCCCACTTGATCTAAATGTCTCCAAACTTCAATTGAGATGCTAACTAGACCAATGACTTTTCTTATCTTCGTCTTTTTCATAGCTCTCTAACTTTTATTGGTTGAATTTTTTTCTAGTATAATTAACATTCTTATGTACATCATTCATCGAGTCGGTTATAACCGTAACATATCTTTCACTAAATAATTTATCAAAATAGATCTTCCATCTGTTTGTGACATCACTACTATAGAATAATACTGAATAATCGTCATCCTTAATGCATCTATTATACACAAGAACAACATCTCATTATTTATAGTGCAATGTAACATGATAACAATTTTATAGGGAAAAGCAAGTGAAACAAATCCGTCACAGGAAAATGTATGCCTTCTACATTTACATGATCTATTCTTCCTGAAGATTTCCTGATTTGTTTTGAAGTCGAAGGGTGAACTTTTGCAGTGACAAGAGGAGATTCTTCAACCTGTTTCTGATTTCAGCATCAATCACATCACCATTGCTATCGAATTTCATCGGAGGCTGGTGAGCTTCAATGAACAACTCAGGCTTGTTGATGAAATGTAGATCAATGAAAACTCCTACTTGTCGAAGATGATACTGAGATCTTTTCCCGCCAGAGCCACCTGATGCAGTAACTATTGCTGCTGCTTTGTCTGCCCATGCGTTTGGTGGCCTTGATGCCCAGTCAATTGCATTCTTCAGTGGTGCTGGAAAAAACAAAAGAACAAAAAAAGCAAGACTTAAATTGTTAGTTGCAATGATAATTCATAAAAGCTTATAATCACTTACATTGTGAGTTATATTTTGATATTTATCTATGCAGCATAATCAAGATAAAGTGATGAATGCTCTATCCCTTTTTTAATTAATTTTTTAGTTTCTTTTTAAGTTTGTGTGAAAAGTAGAGCTGATATGCTATCAAACTCAGTACTTCCAAACTAACATAGCCAAGCTAAAATGATGGTTGAATTATTTGGTAAATGGATAATGACACATTCCGTTTCCAAAAAATTTAGCTAAGGAAATTAAACTGCAAAATCTCGAAACAAAAAGTCACATAGGTAGAGGTGATTAAAGGTAATAATGTGTAAAGTATGATGTGAACATTACTAGAATGAATAATGCAAGTAAGAGAGGTTGCGACCTTATTGTTATATCATTTAAATTCAGAACATAAAACAGAAGAACTCTTAAAAAGTTTTTGTTCAAAACTTTCGGATGGATGATTTACGTCCTTCATGAGTCTCAATAGATAGCTAGACTTCCTCAAAATCAGGTAACGTTTGTCCCTTAAGTACATAAACTGATATGAATTCTACATATTTTAACAGATAAAAAAGAAAATAAATTGGAATAAGAAATTATATACCTGGAAGTGAGTAGTTGTATTCAGGGAACGTGAACAGAACGGCATCAGCCTGGAGTATCTTTTGCCTGAACTCCTCAACAACTGGAGGGAAAGATCCACCTGTCTCAAGATCGATGTTAACAAATGGGAGACCCTCGATATCCACAAACTCAATCTCCATTCCAGGAATGCTTTCTTCACACAGCTGAATAGCTTCAGTTTCATGCAACATCGACGGTAGAGAAAATAAATGTTATTTAATATAAGAATGTTTTGAAATCTGGAAATAGAGAGAGAATGATAAACTCTTTACCAGAGCGAATGAGCCCACGGTTACAGGAGGCTTTACGGAGCGACCCACAGAGGGCAGCAGTCCGAATTACAGGTGATGGCTGCTGCTGCACAAGCGATCCCATGGCGTTTGTTTGCTTTTTCTCCGTCTCACTTCGCTTCCAAGTTAAATAAAAGACATTGATGACAACGTAAATTAGGTTCGGCTATGTGTGGATGTACAATAGCCGACGGATTCCAAAAGGAAATTTATCGAATTTGTTTCCAGTAAAGAAGATAGCCTCCAACATTGACCGAAAAGTTATATAACAGATTCTAGCACGCACCTCACAGCTTACGCAAATGAACAAGATAAGATTTTTCCAGATACACTCGCGGCTTTCGAATCTATACAAATTCAAACCACATCCAATTGGATCTAGAACATCAAAACAGATTAGTCTACGGACAAAAACAACATCCAACAAAGTAGCACCACCAATTTAGCTACTACAGGGCACTTGACAATCAGCATTTTGAAGTGAGAAATTCGAGCTTGTGATGAACTACAAGTAACCGAACTGATACATTCTTGTACAATACACCTTCAAAACAAAATGTAACGTTACATCTAGACTTTCTGACTTCAAAACTATTTCAAAATAGACTAACTACAGTTGACAAAAATATTTTTTGACAATGTACAAGATTAAATCACAGAAAATTAAGGGCACTTCCGTTATTGTGCTCTCTTCATCTTTCAAAGCCAGAGTTCATTCAATAAATGCAAACATCAGTATGCATATCTATTTGGATAGCATCTGCTTCTTCCCTAAGCGGCATATCGTGCTTTTCTT
Organism: Acanthochlamys bracteata; assembly: GCA_019914995.1. Taxonomy (NCBI): domain Eukaryota; kingdom Viridiplantae; phylum Streptophyta; class Magnoliopsida; order Pandanales; family Velloziaceae; genus Acanthochlamys; species Acanthochlamys bracteata. The sequence continues at coordinate 2,351,177 of CM034142.1, forward strand.
GATAACATCAAAGTCCACCTATTCATGAAAGCAAAGAGGAAAACATAGCTTCAGATTGCATTCTCAACTCTTCTATGTTAAAAGACTCTTTAAAGAAAACATACCTTGGGTCCAAACAGATCTCTGATGTTATCAATCCCATAAAGAATCATTGTCGGCCTGTTTACAGAGAATCAAGATTAAAAAGACGTAGTTGTGAACAATATGCTGTCCACCAGTTACCAAAAGCCTAATACATTGCCCACTGTTACATTAGCAATATCCTCCACAAAAGTAACAAATAGCACTATACCTTTCAAGAGAAAGACCCCACGCAATGACATTGACATCTTCTGGAAGTCCCATGGGTAGAAGCATTTCAGGCCTAAACATACCACTGTTTCCTACCTCAACCCATTTCTTCAGACCTTCATGATAACTGCAGAACCAAAATCATTCAACATTTCAGGCAGAATAGATGTATGGTACCAGCTCTTGAACATAACAGACATATAGTATTGCTTCAGGCGTCTTGTAGCAAAGCAAAGCCATAATGGCCCAACTGGCACCAGTTTTTTTCAACTCTTCCAGCCTCTCTTCTCCCTTATCTGCTGATCTCTTCTAATCTTTTTAAAACTTAAATGAAATTTAAGTTTGCAAGACCAGTAGCACAGCAACGAATCATTTTCAGTTATATTTTGAAGTTGCAATAGATGTAAATATGAAGTTTGAAGCATACTAGACCGTTTCAAATAGAAAAAGACATGACATCTATTTACAAAGACCCCTTCAATCTATGCCCTTCTGTGAGATCTACTTCCATGTCATACGGGATCAGTTTAATAAGACCTAAAAGATTTTAGGCTGGCAATGCAATTTCAGTTATGGTTTAGGGGCGCAGACCAGGCTGAACTCAGAATGTGTATAAGATGACTAACAAACAAGGGCAATGAAGAAAAGGCTATAAAGCAGAAACTATTGCCAGGCTACACTTTCAAGTAGCAAAAGAGCATGCCTGAAAATTTCCATGCTGGGCTCTGTGTATGGATTGTAGGCAGGTTTGAATCTCAGATTTGGCATGCCTGCAAATGACAGATCAGGCATCAGAATCAGCTAAAAGACACCCAAATACTCAAAACAAATGTCGCCAAGGAACGTGCAGCATGTAGAGGCCCACATTGTAAAAGAATATTGGTGTTGGTGGTGGTGGTGGTGGTGCTGGTGAGTAGTAGCAGCAGCAGTAACAACAACAACAATCATTATTATGATTACCATTATAACTACTACCATTATTATCATTTGTAGTAGTACCAGTAGTATTAAGAAATTTATTCATAATAAAAATAAAGCATCAATGAACCTATAGTTACATGGAAGTACTAGGACAAACTTATTCATAAAACCAGCACTGCTTGCCTTTTGCGCAATAAATCTAAAGCATTTATCAATTAACAAGAAGACCAACTTAGACTGACCAAATGTTGCTCATTGCAATAGCTTGCAGTGTTCACCCAGCCAGCCATCATTAAAGTTCCCTCACACATTTGGCTTCTTTACTATAGCTAAGACGAGATTCGTCATTCTCTAGAACAGGTCAAGTATATCTAGCTTCTGGGAAGCACAATGAAGTACACCACGAAAAATTATTCTAGAAGGTATGCAATCAAACCAAGACCTATCATAATTTCAAGAAAGTTACCACAAAATATTCACAATAACAGGACAATATTCTGCACTGCAAGCAAACTATGTTACACTATAATTGTACTATATTAGAGGACACAGCATACACAAGTATGCATATGAGCAACAAGTACAAAGATCCAATACCACAAGTGGAAATATAGGTTTATAATTAGACGAACCTAGGCGAGAAAAGAAGTCCTCCAATACTCCAATCAAATCACCAAGTGTCAATCCTCGATCGCATATCAGACCTGAGACAAAATATTCACTTCAGTGTTTACTAGATATACAAAAGATAGTACAAGTGACCATTAACTTTATTTAGCTCCGCAAAATCAACTAAATGAAATTTAACACACAACTCATCACATAAACTCATACCAAAAATAGCATAACGATGATTAAAGAAACTATTATGATGATACCTTCAATCTGATAGAACTCTGCAAGATGAGTTCGATCTACAGCTTCGTTGCGGAAAACACGGTCTATAGAAAAGTATCGCTTGGGTGTAAACTGTAACTGACGAAAAAGTGGCATTAGTCACACTAAACAGCGCTGGAAGTCAACGCACACATAATTATATAACAAATTACCAAAGAAGCAAAAGATCTTGAGATGAGGACCATGGTCAAGAAGTCTAGCTTCAACAGTTACGTTCAGTTTAATGTTGTGAATACCAAGACTTTCTAATGGCAAGAAATTGAAAGAACACTACAGTGATTTACAACCGAAAAATATGATGTAATTTGTGGAGATCCTGACCAAAAATAGGTATGCCTTACTAGCCAAAAAAAAAGAGTAAACAATTTTGTATTGCCACAGAATGTTACAGAAATGCTAGAACTAAAAGATTATTGTTTCGATTTTTGATTTGCCATTGCTGATTCATCTATCAGTCTCAAGGAATATCAAGAGGAACAACCTCAATTTTATATAGAAAATGACTGGTGCAGAAATCAAAACATAGTCTACATAACTATCGAAAAATGATTTTCATCGCATAACTTGAGTTAACCTTATTGTTTGCAAGCTGATATAACATTCTCGTGGAGACTGCAGTTGTGTGCGTTCTGAGTAGGTTTTTGTCTGCTTCCTCGCGTTTCCAGTCATAAACATACCTACCGAATACACAACTTAAGCCTAGAAACACATATGTTGGAAAGAAATGATACCGCAAGAAAATATTCATACCCTTTAGAACCATAGCCACCAGATTCGTGAACATGTTTTACTCTCTCAACATAGTCTTCCGGCAAATACCTTGTGGTAGAAGGTGCTATAACCAAAAATCAACTGTTATTTCATTCAGAAGAAAACGAACTAGCCAAGTTCAAATACCTTTAAGGAAAAAGGTGTCATGTGAATCTCGAGCAGGGTGCTGTTGTGGTTGAAACAACGCATCAAAATTCCAAAAGCTGAAGAGACAAATTTAGAATTATCAGTATCTGAATCATTATGAGCAGCCAATCAAGAACCTAAATGAGCAAAGTAACACTATTAAGTGAAAGGATACCCATGCAATGCTATGATACTTTAACAACTAGTACACCCTTTACGCAATTATATGTAAATTACAAACTAGAAAACAATTTCAAATTAAGTAAAACCTACATCTTGTTAAATCAATTAAGCTAGACACAAAATCTTAACAAGCCGTGCAAGTGGCAAGCACATGAAAATGCTCAGTACAATTGTTAAAACTAGCCAAAACCTTTGTCCTTCCTGTAAGTAAAATATGTAGCAAATCATCAACACTTATATAAAATACCCAGCTGCCCCTTATGTCTCACTCTCATGACATGTCGATTCTAACTTTTTTTTTAAAAATCAAAGTCAAAACCCCCATTGGCAAGCATTGAGGTGTAATTTCTATGCTAACTTAAGATTTCCGTGTGCTCATTATTGTAAAGTCATACAAGTTCTTTACAAAAACAATTGGTAAACAAAGAATATAGTTGCTGGTGTTAACGTATTAATGACAGTTTCTTTTATATCCTAACGAATGAAATAGGCCATATCTGACAGATAACAGAAGACAAACCAAATGAAGACCTCAGCTCAAATGATAGAAAAGTATATACCTGCTTTCAACAAAGTTGTTAGTTGGCATCTCTTCAAAACTGCAATAAGAAGGGTATCACTATTAGTACAAGGAGAATGTATAATCATAACATAACTGCAGGAAATAATCTATCTTCCTTACCCCATTTGGAGGAATATAGTTTTGATTTCCTCACGCACCTAGACCAAGTTGTTAAAGTATTAGATGTACCAGTATTACAAACCACTACCGAGAGAGTTCGTAAACGAACAACTGCACTACCAAGAGAGTTCGTAAACTAACAACTGCACAAGTTCATATAACAATTAAGTTGTTCACAAGTGCTTCTCCTGCAAAGTTTAGTGCAGCATGCAACTGTATTGAAACTGTTACAAGCACATTATCACTTGACTTTTTCAATATTACTATCCATTTTACTCTTGGCTACTACTATGCACAAGAAATAATCACCCAATTAGATTACATAGACTGCATACAAATTGACATGTTTGTTTGAATATACCATCTTAGTTTTAACCCAATCTGTTCATATAAGAATATAGCATTTTATGCAACTATATACAGATCAGATTTACAGAAATACACAGAGATCTTAATAAGAATTAAAAGACTATAACAAAAGAAAATTTTTAACTACTTATTAAGAAGGTTCACAATCTCAGACAAGATGATACAGGACTAAACAGATTAATTAAGAAAATGAACCACCCAACACTGATAACTAAGGTGGAGATTGCACAAATCAAGCAACCACCTAAACTGAATAACAGCAGAATCAAATTGCAGCCACTCAGGCTGCAGTTTGGCATTGGAGACACCAACTCCAAACAATACAAATGGCTTTATCCCTTGTCACAACAATCACACTGCAAATTTTGTTTGACATATTTATAAAAAGAATGTGCTACTAGCAGTTACCTAATTCTCTTGTGGGGCTTATAATCCTTAAAAAATAATTGCTTAATGAAAGTTTTATTCCTGTAATGACCCTCTGACCAGCTAGTTCTTATCGTCTGAACAATGCAGCCTTTATCCACTCTTTTTTTTCCCATCTTTTACAAGAAATTTTTAATTTAATAAAAAAGAAAAGAAGACAACTGTCCTCCATGAGATAGAATGGATCAATTGACTTTTGTCCACTTTAATTCCCCCTTCACAGCGAGCACAAAATAACTGCACCTTGGGCCCAGTTGAGAGATGAATACTCTAAAAATTGTCAGCCTATAAATTTGCAGGTGGACCCTCCATTCGGTGCATGTAAGAATTGGATTTCTCAACTTGCTAGTGGTTTTCTCTTCTTCATATTAGGTTCTCATTTCTAAGAATAATTTTCTATTCAATTTGATGTATGGTTTCATGACTTAATCCAGGTATTAGTTTATGCATGATTTCAACCCTCAAACTTTCATTTCATTTATGTACCCATAAATGTATGGTTTTTTTCTCAAAGTCGTTTTGCTATGCTATGCTGTCAATTAGACCTATTCAAGTATTAGATCAAGGAGTACTAGATTTCTTCTATCGTACGGCTCATCTTCTCCTTTTTTTTTGTGCGTGCATTGTTTATCTCATGTTTGCAAATTTTGTAAAATTTGACAATTCAAGTATTGGATCAAGGAGTATTAGATTTCTTCTTTCTTATAGCTCGACTTCTCCTCTTTTTTCTTTGGATGCGTTTTTTTTATCATGTTTGCATATTTGTTCAAGTATCTATGTAAAAAAGCTATTCTTTTACTCTCTTATATTTGCATATTTGGATCCTTTATTGTATAGCTTTTTTAGCCATTGATTATTTGAAGTTTTTTATGTTTAGTTTGGGCTATTAAAGATCCCCGCTTTACATATAGACATCTATGAACCTGCTCGACAATGTATTTGTTGAAATCCCTTGCTACTCAAGCGACAACTTTCAAGGATACTGTGCGTTTGAGACTGCAATCTCAATTTTGTTATAGCGGTGCTATGTGCATAAACTTTTATAGGCTACAGGCAAGCTTATCAAGTTACTAAGTTCACCTTAGTTTATCGAACTACAAGATACACGCTAGCAGATTTTGATTGCCTGAGGTGTCCACGTTTTTGAATCTCTATGTCTACATTGAAATGTCAAAATCATTGAGTAATAAATCCCTAAAAGAAGCCGTCTTTACTTCTTGCCAGCTATGTGATAAGTTACTCTCTTGATACCTACCTGTGCTGTACCTTTCTTACTATTGAAAGGTAGCATCCCTTAAAAGTTCACTTTGATGGTCCCTGCATACTATAGACCCACTCGATGCAACAATCCAGAAACAAGTTCAGTTGAACTGGATTCATATTAACAAGAAAAAAGGGAGGCAACCATGGCCAAGCCATAATTTTCTTCCATTTCATTTTCACAACAACACCTAACCTCTCTCTCTCTCTCTCTCTCTCTCACACACACACACACACACCTACCTCTCTCTCTCACTACCCGTACCTCCCTCCCTCCTCTCAGAAACAATTGTTTGAACTTCAATCTTTTCTTCAAATTCTTGATTGACTGGTGGTTTCTTAATTTTAGTGCATACCAACATTTTCAGAACCGACTAATTCTTATCTTTTGTAAAGTCAAATATCATGGATTTTCAAATTTAATTCTTCTTTTTGGCTATATGACTGGTGTATTAAGAAAAAGGAAAGACATTTAAGTAGTTCAATAGTAGCTAACATAACATCATAGCCTTGCATTTTTACCTTCAAGATTTTCTGCTTGTAGAGCATTTATATTAATAGCAAAAAAGGAATTTGATTTGGTGATAAACTATTATGTTACAAAATAATATTACCAATTACTGCAGATTTGCAGATGCACCTTAACTGAGTCTTAATCCACCATATCAAAGAGGCAATCTTTCTAGAGAAGCCTATAAGCAAAGCTAGAAATATTTGAACCAATAGAAGTGTACATTTGTTTCAAACGTAAGAGGCTCCCATTTCATCCAAGCTTGACATAACTTTATGGTGCTTAGAGATTAACCAGATCTTAACAAATATACCCAAAGGGCATTTCACAAACTAGAGATGTATTAAAGAAAAGTTTATATGAAGGAATAATAAAAGCTCTTCATACCTCGAGCAAAGGATGTACATAGCCATGTTTAATAGGTTGCTCAGCATTGAGATTATATGGTTTAAATTCAAGATTCTTCCACTCACCACTGACAAACACAACCAAAATATGTAAGAAAATCAATAACCTATCAATAAGCAAATTACGAAAGTCTATGACCTATCAAAATAATAAGCAAACAATTCCAAAAGCAAGTTCTAAATTGTTGTTCTTGAATTACCTAGTACATCTGCATCAAGCTTTCACAATAAGGACCAAAGTATAAACACAGTAAAAATAAAAATAAAAAAAGATATCGCTGATAAGGGAGGGACACTTGATACAATATATCATGATTGACTTCAAATTTATAAGTGAGCAATGGATTATTAGTTAAAAAAGAAACATAAAGCAAATGACAAATGTAACTTGAAAGAGGACAAAGGAAAATGATGTGAATAGAACGATCGATTCTTAAAATCTTTCCCCAAGGAAAAATCAATTGTCATACCTCTGTAGAAGCTCTCGAGTTAAATCGGTTGCAAACTTCTTCCTCTTTTCAACATATTCAGGACCTTTTCGCAATGAGTAACCCCTCCATGGCCTGTGGGAAGGTCACATTTAGAAAGAAAGATAACATGGCAGATTTTCAGAGATTACAGAAACACAAACTTTAAAAATGAATGTCATTTACATAAAAGAGAAATATAATCAGGGGGGTAAATTTTCAAGCAACTGAATAAATTAGAGAAAATGATGAGATATAAGATACTACTGTATGGTTATCAGCTTCCTTTTTTGTAGGGTGTTGTAATTTTCTTTGCTGAGCACCTGGTGTCACAAAAGAAATAAGTCAAGTGAAAGGAACCTCCATGAGTCATCAAGTAATGAGTAATGAATACTGAAGGAACACCAGCAAAATAACAATGATACCGTACGATATTCTCCATAGTCCCGACATTAATAATTAGAGTGTATCTATTGTCCACAAGGTTAAAACAAATAACAACCGAAGAGACCAACTCCCTGTAGGAATTAGTTAGCTTTCTCGGTCAACCAATTGCCAAATTTACACTATTAACAAAATTTATCACTGGCAGAGCAACAAAAGGCTCATTCAAGAAACATTTCTTTACTTCTTTGTTGGCATTACTACCAGTACTTACAGTACAGATTTACAACCTTATACCCAAATAAGATTTGTTAACAAATTAAAACGGAAAACTCATCAGTGGAATCTTAAAACATCTCTGGAAAAGGCCCGACAAAATGTAACACGAAAACAGTTTCAAAGTGAAAAAACAGAAACATACAGAAAAAGCTAATAGCATGTGAAAACAAAACTTTCCAGCTTTTTATTTAATATCCAAACAATGTTTTTAAAGCACATCAAGAACTAAGCCAACAATCAGATCAACTCAACAAACCCTCATTTGCAAAAAACGCCCGAAACATTTCAGAAAAATATACCATACCAATTAAGGATTCATAATAAGAAATTAATTTTTCGAACATTGCAAAATTATGTTCAGAAATAATAATACTACAAGTTAACATTTCATCATTCAGTTCTCACATAGATAAGACCCGGTTGGTCAATCTGGATTTCAACTGAAATTCTCGATCTTTTGGAAAAATGGCCCACAGATTCATTTAATCTGCTTATGTTGTCTATATAATCTTAGTCATAATATTTACATAAAAATGAAAGGAATTCAAACCAACTACATAAGTAAATATTTATAAATAATATGCAGGATACCAACCTCGCCATTCCCAACCCTCCTAAGTAAAAGTTTGACATTATCCTCTACATGCTCTACCTGCAAAATGTAATCAATTAAGCATCAAAACTGCAACAAGGAGGAGAAAGCACTATCTTTGCATAAGAACAAATAAAATGTGGTCTTACATATAGACATACAAAATAATGAAAGAACTAGCCAGCCTTTTATCTAAATAGGAAGTAGATAGATCCACAAAGTGGATTTTATAGTTAAAGAGAATAGAGTATCAAAATGGTCCTACGCCATGGAGCTTCAAAGAGGTTAACTGTATTAACCCAGCAACCAGAGCAATTATGCTATATACCAGATTTTTCATTCCTTTTGCTAAGACAAAAAGTTTGAAGAACAATTTAATCTTGATTATTAATACCATCAAATCCTAAATAGCTTGCATCACTGAGCAGCATTCTTGACTTTCCTACTTAACCTTCTCAAAAAAGTTATCATCTAGGATTTATGAAGCAAACTACCTTCAAATATTGTATTTATATTATGGCACCATTAACGCCAAACACAATTAAATGGATAAGGTTAGTATTATTGGGTATCTATCAGCATATGTAACAGCAAATACTTAACTTAAACAAAGAAGCAGGTGAACAAGAAAAGGAGAGAAATAAAAGATGACAAAGAACCTTTCTGGAGATCTCCCCTCTCACAAGCTCCACCCACTTCTCCTTCATGGCATTTGCAATACCTAACTTGAAAATTTCTGGCCCCAATATTCTCTGCAACATCATATCAACTTTGAGCAATCAAAGCAACATTACCGACAAATTTTTCGAAACAGAAAAAAAAACAACAAAGCAAGCTAGCTTCAAACACTAACAAGCACCAATCATCAGTCAACAAGTAGACTTAAGTGATGTTGGATTCCCCCAGCTCAAAACAGGATCCATTTCAAATGAGAAATAATAGCCTCCTACCAGACCTAGCCCTCCTCTATCTAAAAATCCATCGCAAAGTTGAGACTTCCTATCAGAAATATCAATAAGAAAATGAAACCACTAAGAATTTTCAAAATACCAAGAATGGAATTTGCATACACCAATGAAGTAGGTATTAACCAGAAGTCTAGAATACCATGAACACCAGTGCTACCAAATAAGAGACTGCATATTTGCACTAAGCATAAAAAAATGCTTTGAAGTTTGATACAATGAAGGACTTCACCATAAAGAATTAAAGCAATTAACACTCATGGAAATATGTAAATCTCAAAATGTCCCCGCTAAAACAAAAATAAACATATTAACACCACTAAGAATCATCACTATCAACTAATGGAAATATTTAAATCTCAAAAAGTCCCCTGCCAAAACAAAAATAAACATAGTAACGCTTCACTAAGAATCATCACTATCAACTAAGCTTTATCCCACTAGGTGCAGTTGCTTATGCGGATGTGAATCCATATCAGAATCTATGTTATGAAAACCCACTTTTTTCCTGACACTTTTAGTAAAGCATGCAAGCCTAAGCATTAACATTAATCCCTATTGAACCTTAATATTCATCATCTCAGGAAATCAGATGCATATAAACATTAATCCCTATTGAACCTTAATATTCATCATCTCAGGAAATCAGATGCATATAAAGCCATGAAGTTCACAAAAAATCCAGCTCCATAAAAACATCAAGCAAACAACAGAAGCCAGCCAACTTTCCCAAAAAAGGGTTTTAATGGTATATCAAAAAACTATAGCAACAGTTCTGAGTCAGCCGAACAACTAATTCTCTCAGAAATTTTAATAGAACAAAACAACTCCAAACAATACTAAATACAAAATACTACCATATTCTATCAAATATTCCATAATATAACTTCGCCGAAATCAAGACAAAGTTGAAACATTTTTCATACCACTAACTCATCCTTGGAGATTGTTCCATTGGCCGGAACAGCATCAAACAGCTGCCCTTCTGGTGACCCTTCCACTACATACCGCTTACCCTCATCAGTCAATACCCATTTTTCCTGCTTGAATTCCTGAAAAAAAAAAAAGTTAACCACGACACAAACATCAATAACGAAAATAAAACACCAACAGATTCGAGATCGAGATAAAACAAATTTTGAGTTTGAGAATCGTGTTTACAGTGGCTTCGATGATTCGGAATCCGTTGAGGCTTTTGATTACGTTCTCGAGATCGGTGTGATCGATCCCGTTGGATGCGGCAAACGCGTGTGAGTCAGGAATCCGTTCATGGTCTCGGAGATTGCTCAGAATAGCGTCCTCGGCGCTTGCCGGAGCCGCCATTGATGCCTGCAGTCGGACCCGAAAAGGTTTCGAGGGTTGAAACTTTGTATAGGACGAGATTAAAATGTAGGGGACCGGTTAGATAACAACGTGCCTAATGAAAGAGAGTAACAGAAGAAAAAATAATAAAATATGACTAGAGAAAAAATTACTAAGAATAAAAATTTAAATTAAGTGTATTCTTATCGTATTTATATATATAACTACAATAAAACTAAATTAACGAGTACTGTTTGTTAAAAGATTCAAACGTTCTTCTCTATTTAGATTAATAGTAAAGATAATTTAACTGAATCAATTAGATATTTAATATAAATTGACAATTTAGTTTTACTACTTTCTCTATTTTGAAATCCATTTACACTAAAATAAATACTAACATTATAAATTTTATAATAAAAAGCAATACGTGTCAATTTTTAAAAATTTCAATCTCTCTTATAAGTTGAAAAGATGACATGTACAATTTACGAACAATTACATATTGATAACAAAAATAATCAAGCAAAAATTATATGTGATTTAGCAAAAGTATAAAAAGTAATAGCTGCGTACTATCGGTAGCTGATACGATCCCGCTTGGATCGTGGTAGCCGCAGCTAAGAATAAAAAGAGATCTATAATAGAAATTAAAAGAAGAAAAAAAACTCAATTCTTATTCCATGTCTGTGGCCACTTATAAGCAATTATTTATACCTAAAACTTGCTAACAATGCTACTAGAGGTTTTTTTTAAATGAAACTCTCCTAAGTTAGAACGTTTCAGAAACTAGATATGTTAGAGTCCCAATAGGACTCCTTTGCTAGCAGACTTCTATGCCAGCTCAATGCCTCCAATATCTATGCATATTATACAATCTCTCGATAGCTTTTGGTTACGTTTTGGGGGATCACACGCTTGTTGGACAACCCCTATGGTATATCAATCCCCTCCTCTTGAGGAACAGCCTCGTCCTTGACGCTTATTATCTGATCGTCTACTAAAAGTTCTTCAGCAGCAAAGTCAAGAGGGATGTGACGGACGGGCATGCTAGAGTTGTGAAATATGAAACACAGGGTGTATTAATGCTCCCAAAGATAGATGTAACTTGTACGGCTAGTCGGACTAACTCTAGTACTTAATAGGGCCAATGAAATCGTTGCCTAAGCTAATGATTTCTTCACTTCGCCATCATCGACTACCTGTATGGTTGTAGTTTGAAGAATACGCAAGCTCCTGTCTCATAATACTTCTATGTGCATCGGCAATTTGCTTCATCCTGTTTTGAGCTCGACAAGATAGTGGCGAAGTTCTTGGCATCCCTTTCTCTTATCTGGAGCCCCAACTTATCGGACTAATTACTCCCATGGCAGGGAAAACTAACGGGAGAGGTGGTCGTCCGTAACCTGCCTCAAACGGTGACATCTTTGTTGCCAAATAGATACTAGTGTTGTATAAAAATTCAACCAATGAAGCTAACTTGCTCATCTCTTCAAATGCTCACCTACAAAGCAACGTAAGTAGGCCTCTAATCATCTATTGATCACCTCAATTTGGCCGTCCATTTGGGGGAGATAGGTGGAGTTCATATATAGTGCGGTGCCTTATAATTTGTGTAACTCTTCTCAAAAAAAGCTCAAAAATATAAGTCACAATCGGAGACTATTGACGCTAGACTCCCATGAAGGCGTATCACTTCTTTACAAAATAAACGAGCCAAACATTCGTAATGTACGGACTACTAAGAGGAATGAAGTGCGAATATTTAGATAGCCGGTCGACAACTACAAGAAATCACATCTTTATTCTCAGACAGCGATAACCCCTCAATAAATCCATAAAAATATCATATTACACTTCCTCTAGAATGGGTAATGGCTTAGCAGTCCCGCAAGCTTAAGAAATTCTGATGTGGCACATGCATAACTAGCACACGCATCAATATACCGTTGAACATCAGCGACATGCCGGTCCAAAAAAATTATTAGGACAGTCATTTGTATGTCCTCAACTGCTCACCATGTCCCCCTTGTGTTGAGTTATGTGATTCATACAAGAGTTATGTGTGAAGAGAAGGCTTTACTAATATCCAAATATGCCCCTTACAGATGAGAAGTCCATTAGCTAATGAGAACTCTGATTTTTGTCCTTCACCTATTTCTTGTAGGAGCCTAGCTGCCCACAAATTTTCTTGTATTGCTTATTGTAGGTCCTCCCAAAAAGAGGACTGCAAAGTGGAGAATGCTGCTAATGATGCTTCAGGTTTATGTGATAAGGTGTATGCATTCTTATTTTGGGATCCCCATCGGTACTCTATGTGGTAATCATAGCCTAGAAGCTTCACGAGCCACTTGTGTTGGTTTAGAGTGGATAGACCGATAGACACTGCTCTAATAGATACTTCAAACTTGGGTGATATATTTTGACAACGAACCACTTACCTAATAAGTATGGTCTCCACTTTTGAACTGCTAAAACTAACACCATCAATTCTTTCTCGTATCAATTTCACTGTGACTATGGGAGAGATAGCTCTGCTAAAGAAGGCTATAGGACGACCCTGTTGAGAAAGAATAGCCCCAACTCTTTTGCCCGATGCATCAGTCTCTATATTGAACGGTCTATTGAAGTCGGGTGGTGCCAAAACAGGTGTAAAAGTCATTGCTTTCTTGAGAGATTGGAAGGTAACCTCAGTCGCTACTGTCGAGATGAAAGCTTCCTTTTTCAACAAGCTCGTCAAGGAGCCACAATGAGTCTATGGTTTTGGACAAACTGACGAAAGTACCTAGTTAGCCCAAGGAATCCCCGAAGCGTCATGTTTGTCGAAGGTGTCGGCTAGTCCACCATAGCTTCAATCTTTGCTGGATCAGCGACAATGCCTTTCTCAGAGACAATGTGCCCAATATACTCCAATTGCTTGCATCCGAAACTAAACTCATAAGGATTAGCATAAAGCTTCTCTTCTCCTAATATCAAAGCACTGTGCTAGGTGTTCAAGGTGTTCCTACCAAGATCTGCTATACACAAGGATGTCATCAAAGAAAACAAGCAGGGTCGAAAAACCTCATTCATTAGTTGGTTAGACCAAAAGGCATCACTAGGAACTCATAATGGCCGTCATGTGTTCTAAAGGCCGTCTTATGGACATCTCTTCTCGCACACGTATTTGGTGGTAGCCCAACTTGAGAACTAATTTAGAGAAGAAACGAGCTTCATGTAATTCATCCAATAATTCATCTATTACCGGTATTAGAAGCTTGTCCATAACGGTAATCTCATTCGACGCCCTATAGTCGTCGCAAAAGCACTAAGAATCATCTTTCTTATTAACTAAGAAGAACGGCGATGAGAAAGCTGAACTGCTTGGCCTAATAATTCCTTGTGTCAACATTTCAGCTATGAACCTCTCTGTTTTCGTCTTCTTAATATGTGGGTGCTGGCAGTAGGGCTAAACATTTGCGGGTAAGGCTCCTGGTTTGAGGAGAATGCCATAATCATATGACCTCTTAGGAGACAATCCATGAAGGGGTTTAAAAACTATTGAGTTGTTGTCCAATAATTTTTGCAATTCAACCAGCAGTGAGGTTTGATTTTCTTCTGACTTATTGCCTTCTATACCTGCAAGCACTAACCGCAAGGAGCAAAGGGAAGCAGTACCTGGCAGTAAGCTGGTTAGTTGAGAAAGACCTCTTTTGCAAATGCCTTTTTTGCAAGAATTCGCACCCTTGTAAAGTGAACCTCATCTCGGATTTACGCCAGTTGCTTACCACGTCTCCAAGGATCTCTACCCATTGTATTCCAACTACCAAATTCATATGATTAGTTTTGCCCCTTGTATAGTGATGGGAGTTCCCTTTTGAATGATGTCAATCGAATGTCGGCGCCCGTCGACGAGCTCTACCTTGAGGTGGCGAACTAAAGTGGAGACAATCTGAGGTGTTTGGCGAGTCTCTAAGCGATGAAATTATGCATGCTACCGGAGTCAATTAGTATAAACACCTATTACTTCTTAATTCATCCTATTCTATGAATAGTTTGGGACAAACTAATGTGTTCTTCTGTTGTCTCATAAGAAGTTGTTTCTTCTATTCCTATTTCATATACCTGAATGGAGTACAACAGTGTGTGCACTTGTGTCCTCTTTCTTATTTGAAACCGTTAGACTGAAGGATTTTGGATGCTGATTCGATGGTGCTGTAGCTACTGAATTGTTACTGATGAGGGTTACCACTCTGTTTGTGATGTTTTACTAGGAGCTGATTACCCAGCTTTAGAGTAATTCAGCTCCGACTAGTGTTTTTGCTCAATAACGATGCTAATCGGTAATCCATTTGCAAATTTATGGGTAGCAAGAGCAACATATAGTAGCTTGGTATGTCCTTCGCAAAATCGCCCAATCAAATCCATCTCGGAGGTGAAGAGAAGGCGTGCTCATAATTCATTAGACTCCACTTAGTAGTCGTTTACTATACTCGTTTGGTTTAACTAATGCAAAGAGTAGCTAGGATTGTCATATGCATTCGGACCAAAGCGTAAGAGCAAGGTCTAGCAGAACTACTCCCATTTATGTTGTGGGAAATCCTTCTAATAGCTTTGGTACCAACAGTTCTCTTCCTCTTGGAAATAAATTGTGGCGATGAAGACTTGTTCCCATTTAGGAGTCCTATAGTACGAGAAATACTTCTCCGCACAGTATATCGATTCATGTCCATCAAAATAATGAAATTTTTTTCGTATAGTTTGCATTTGGAAATTATGCTTGGTAAGAATTCACGGGGTAGTTAGGTGTTGCTGGATTTAGTTGTGGAACTAGGGTTGAAGGTTTTGGAGCGCGTTGTTGTTTGGGTGCTATTGGTTCCCAGGAGATTGTTTGGAGTTTTGGATAGGGACTGGTTGCTATTGGTTCCCAGGCTATTAGTTCATGATTTTTGGAGATTCAGGTGTCGTTGCATCTTAAATTTTCAATAGCTTTGATACTAATTGATACGATCCCGCTTGAATCTTGGCAGCCACAGTTATGGCTGTGGCAACTTACAAGCACTAAATTCTTATTCCATGCCTATGGCCACTTACAAGCAATCGTTTATACCTAGTGATTTTCCTAATAATGCTACAAGAGCTTCTTTGTTGTAAGTGAAACTCTCCTAAGCTAGTACTTCTTAAAGACCAGATATGTTAGAGTCCCAGTAAGACTCATCTGCCAGCAGACTTCTATGCCAGCTCAAGGCCTCCAGCATCTAGGCATATTATACAACCACTAGACTTACAAGCACGACCCCTCCTACTGGACAGCCCCTGTAGTGTATCGGTAGCCAACTAATAAAGACAAACATCATTGAACGATAAACCAGAGAGATAAGATAATCGTAGATGAATCGAATCATATAATACAAACATTTTCACTGGTTAGTAAAATAATGAAGTGGGGAGATAGTTATGTATCTATCATTACAATTGCCAATTAACATAAAATCCAACACGTATAGGACTAAGCTAACTAACAAATGCGTTGACCAACCATTAGCTGCTACAAAAAAAAAACTCATTCTGAAAGCTTAAGAAAGTTGCAAGTAGTTAGACAAGTATCAAATTGATCTTGAGAAAAATACATTTTCTTTCTTATATAATTAAACCTTTTATTATTATTTTTTAATTTTACCGTTCTTTTCAAGTAAGTTTTTTGATTGATTTTTTACCAAAATGCTCTCTAAACTCTCTCTCCACATGGTCAAAGTCTTTTGGACTAAAAAGCTTATTTATTATTTCTTTTTTTATATATAATTATGATTCTTTTTCAAAATAAACTTCTAATCTATTTTTGACAAAATACTCTCTGAACTTTCTCTACTTTATCTCCTAAAATCCTAATCTATATGCTTTAATTTATTATAACATTATAAAATTTTAAAAATATGTTCTAGTTTTAGTTGGTTAGGATATTCGTTTTCCATCTAAGAGACTAAAGTTTGGGTTTTGGTAAAAAAATTTATTTTAAACTATTTTTATTTATTTTAAGGTTTTACTTAAATATTTAATTAGTTATAATGGGATTATAGAGAGGTTTTGAATAAATAAACACTCGAATCAGAATTTCTTAGATGCAAGACCAGTTGTGAGAGGCCAATCATGAATCACAACACGCACTAGATTAAATTAAGCAAACTAATGTCTCAGCTAGACTAAGCATGATCCAAACACAAGAGATGACCTAACTCACTGCCAGATTTTCCAAAAGTTTCGATAAAGCCATCCCTAAATCATAAGATGAAAACTTGCACAATAAATTAAGTAACTGGGACATACCAAATAAGCTAAATACCAAAAGTAATATTAAGTCAAACACTAAGTTAATCCAAATACAACATCTATTGGCTATTCGCAACCAATCACACTTATTACAATACCCGAAGTTAGAATAATCTATAATACCAAATACAAGACTAAACATAAGAGTATTACATATTCCTCGAGGATTTATTGTCGCATGTACACAGAAGTTATTGTCGGGGCGTTACTCCAAATACACAATACTAGGCCCGCTCAGCTTTTACTAGTCTCAGGAATATTTAGAAGAGACCATAGAAAGAAAATAGAATGAGTACAAACTTAGTAAGGTGAAGCAAAATGCTTTGTTTAAGATTGTTAATATATTGCTTAATTAGTTTTATTCTAGTTCAACGAAAGAGTGGGCCTACCTTACTAGTCCTAACGGAGCATGCCTTACGAACCATAGGTTATCCCATACCCGCATAGTCCTTAGTGAAAACAAATACAG
Source organism: Acanthochlamys bracteata (assembly GCA_019914995.1). NCBI lineage: Eukaryota > Viridiplantae > Streptophyta > Magnoliopsida > Pandanales > Velloziaceae > Acanthochlamys > Acanthochlamys bracteata. Next base: position 2,368,785 of record CM034142.1, read on the forward strand.
TGAGTATGAAATACAATCGTAGCACCCTAATCCTTATATTTTGCATTCACATTTACTAGGTATTTTACATCTATGGTTTCCATATGCACGCAACATGAGGTCTTAATCATAAATGAGGGTTGTCTTGGACATATAGTGCTAATCATGCTCCCTACACTATCATTATGCAAACCCATATAATTACATGCAATAGGTTAAAAACATATCTATACCATCTGCATGTACGATCATTCAAGCATATACATTTACATCTATGGTGTGACAGTCGTAAGAGAATGATAACATAATATGGAGCAACGCTGCATCTCCATCTTGTAATACACCTACTAGACAGGCTCCTCCTGTTTTGGCGAGGAAACAACAATCTAGGATGACGTTACGGACGGGCCGTGGTATCGCCACCACGTAAATGAGCCTAACATGTATGGCGATAGGTGGGTTGCGCCTCACACCCATGGGGTTCTTATTTCAGCCCTCTACTCACCTCGCAGAGAAACTCAATTAGGCTTAAGGCCTCTAATAGTATTCATAAGTTATATACTTGTACATGCATATATGTAATTTTATAAGATCATGCTTAAGGCTTATAAATCATCAGTTACATCACATGTCCATCGTGCAAAATAGAGATCACATGTTCGAAATATCATGTATGCTATCACAATGATTAATCTCCACCACTAAGCATGCTCCAGCAATAATAGGCTATGCATTCAATGTAGCTATCTATGTAGCACACTTTGTGATTCATACCATCAAAAGTTATGAAATATTAGACTCCCATAGTAAATAAAAGCAGTAGCTTGGGTAATCACAATACGCCATTTAACTAGTAGATTGTGTTATAGTTAGTTGTTATGATCTTTTACAAGCATGCTTCAAACATACATAGCACCATATAACATGAGGAGCAAATATATCATGCATAGAAAGTGGCAATGCATGTCGGGATTCAAGGGCAAACATTACCTATGTTACAAGCGTAATGGTACAGCTAAAAAGAAAAAAAGGCATGACAATCCTAGAGTATAGTCTATGCAATCACCCGGATCACAAGCTAACTTTATGCTATATCGCTTAGCCTCGAAGTCCTATTCCGGCCCTATTACACTTACTGGCACAGCCATTAGTGTCTCCTCGACAATCCTATCACAATATATAATTAAATTCAGCCTTTACCAAATCGCCGCAGTGGCTCATCCCATCTAGAGTTTCATCCCTTCATCTATTCACCATTCATTCATTCATTCCGACTCAAATGGGATGATGAACTCCCAATCGGCTTTGAATTGGTGGTGACGTCCCGATTTTCATTCCAAAGATCACCTATGATGAAATAAATCAATCCAAGCTCAATTTTTTAAAAAATTAAATTAAATTATTGTAAAGAATTTTTTGAACTTGAAAAAGAGAAAAGCACCTTCCTAAAGATTCAGTTTGTCTATTTGGGGGGAGGACCTCCTTCTCTCTCTTTTTTTTTTGATAAATTTTCTACTGAAGAAAGATGTCTGGGAAGAATCACACTGTCCATTTTCATAAAAAAGAAAAAAGAAGAAAGATGTAAGTGAAGGGTTGTTCAGGAGGAAAAACAAAGAAAGAAAACAAATCCAGAAAAGAATTCACAGCGGAAAACCAGAACCACATGCTTTGTAGGAAGGAGTCAATCTTCGGAGCACTTGGAGGAGCCGGAGAGAGGACTGTTTTTCTCTCTTAACGAGAGCTATTTTTTCAGATGTTATCATCTGGGTTTATGGCTCGATATTTCCCTTGAACCAGCTTTTCGGTTCAACCAGACCGGTAGTCAACCGAGTACCATTACTACTGCCAGGCAGCGTTCTAAATCGGACCTTAACTCCCCATTCGTACTTTATCGTTTGAGCCTCGCGCGCTTGCTGCTGGAGCCTATAGATTGATTGATACATTTCTTCTTCGTTCTCGAGGAGGAAAAGAAATGGCTTCACAATTATGTGGTTATTCCCCGCGCCTCTTCTCTTCCTTCCTCGGCGACCGCTTCACACTTCGCTCGCGCTCAGGTGAGCTCCCAATTCCTTTCACAGATTTTTTCTTTTACTTTAAACAAATATTTTTTCACGTTTTGTGATGAAAGAGAAGATACTAAAATTAATCTAAACTTAGGTATCTGGTCGATAGAATTTTCTTTCAGAAATTGTAGCTCATATGTCTATGAGATTTTGTTCAGAATTCTTGCAGAACTTGCTGGAAATTTGGGTATAATATTTCTTTTTAAATTCAATATCGGGATTTGGTTTTCAAAAGGAAAAGAAAGACATATGTCTAGGTAATTTGTTGACAGGATGGAATAGTGTTACTGTGTTAACTTCTGTCAGGGGTTTTGGTTGTTGATAATCTTCTCTAGTGTCAGGATTGGTGTATAGGTTTCTTTCGGCAATCTTGCAAAAACTTGTTGTTTGAACTTGTACTTTAGATATAACTAATTCCTCTCTGGTTGCTTGTGATGAGAAATGAAATAGTTTGGAGTTAGATATTGCCTAAGTTTTCTTGAACTAATGTTCTTTATTTCAAGCTTATCAGGTCTTAGATATACCGTTGTATAAGCTATTGTAAGGTGTATCAGGAATATTTCAATAGGCTCACATGGACGGGCATTCGTGGTGGTGTTTTTATTTGATACTCTATGATTCCACCCTTCTCTTTGGCCCCTTTCAAATCCTCCATTCATCTTCAACACCAATCTGTAAAGTGCATCAAGGAAGGACACTCTGCATAGCATTGTTTCTAGGTTTTTCTTATGTTCTAACAATTTTTGTACAATGAATAAAGAAATAACTGATGTTTATAGAGACTTTGATCCATAATCTAGTTTAGTCCATTGATACTCTGATTGTTCTTACTCTTGAATATTATGATCATAACATACAAGTTCAGATTTGCTGTAATCTCATTAAAGTTCAAGTATTGGCTCAGTTAAACCCTATACACAGCCAAATGAGAGATTGGTTCTCGCCTCTCTTTAAATTAATAGAAAGGATTAACAAACTGGAGGATGAGGAAGTCCGAGTCATGGCCATGGAAGCTGTTTAGCTAGTATAGGAATGGAGTATGGTCATTTGTCGTGGACAAATCCAACCAATATATTAGTGAAGTCTGATACTAGCTGATGGGTTGGTTGCTTGTTGAACAAGTTGAATATGAGCTAAGCCTAATTCTTGGTTAAAATTAAGCGTGAGCTAGTCAGTTCTCGACATCATTTAAACTCTGGCCAATCCACCCTTTCTTCCTTACTGAAAAGATGCCAGTTTGACACACTGACATTGTAATAGAGGGCTTGCGCAGCTCTTGGTTTTTAACATAGATGGGCTTGCGGTGTTTTTGGAGAGTAAGAAACGTAGTAATAGTAAATGAAAAATGTCCAGTGAGTGTCCAAAGTTGCTTATTTTGTATGTGGTTTCTAGGTTAAGTTAATGAAATATTTCTTTTGAGCCTACTATTCTAGGAGTACACAAGTTAAATTAAAATGTGAAATAGTTTAAGTTTTTGTAATAGCATTCATGTTGTTGTTTCAAAGTTGTGCCTATAAATGCTTTCCTTTTGGAAAGGTGTGCAACATATATAATTATAAAACTGTAAAGTGCTTATGACTATGTTTTGGTTGCAATTGATAAAATTCTGTAACGCTGGTAGAGAATATCATAAGATTAAATGTGGAGAAAATAATCTTCTTGTTTGTTCATTTTCCTAGAATGATTTACTAATAACCTGACTCTGTCTTTGTTGATAGGCACTACAAATGCTCCAACCCAGATGCCTAGAACTCTATGCAACTTAGTAGATATCTTCTTCAGCAGAAAGTAAGACTCTTATGTTACTGATTTGTTCTTTTCTCTCATGAGCCCTGCATAAAATTTCTGATCTGAAATTTGTTTGCATGAACTCTACTCACTTGTTAGATTCATTTGTAATAATCATGCTGATATTGTCTAGATTATACTCCCATTTATTGCAATAGAGGAGCTGTACTTGGAGCCTGCTCCATTTGCTTGTGCAAATATGCAGATGTCAAGACAAAATTTTCGTTAGTTTGTTTTGAATTTTAGCTTTCAGTGGCTTACCATTTCAATCATATGTTCTTAACAAATTAAAACCTCGTTTGAGACTAAAGGCTACTTGACAAACGAGGACTTGTAAATAACAGCAACCTATCATGATTTCAATATCCCCAATTCAGGCTATTTATATCAATTATTATCTGATAAATTTCTGTATATACTAAAGCTGGCTCGAGAAAACACTGTAGATGACCAGTGAAATTTGGACACGATTTTTGAGAATCGAACTTTTGTGAAATCTGGTCATTTAATAATAGACGTGCAAAATGCTAAGGTGCAGAAACAGGCCAGGTTAAAATGGTTTAGAATTTCAGTTACTTATCATGAACAGTACTCTTTTTACAAAGCTACCCTCTATGCAACATCAGGTTCCTGCCTTTTGCAAAATAGATCCACTTAATACAAAATTCTGGAAACTGGATAACAAAGACGCATTTTGAAGTTAATGAAATTTAAATTTATGGGACTGGGCTACTTTCTCTTGTTTATAATTTTCAGGTTCAGAATTATGAATCTATCATTAATTTTACTTGTATTTATTGACACCTAATCACCTAAGTTCTATGCTTCTATACTGTCCTTTTTTAAAATTAATTTGCACATATATAAAATTCTCCCTTAACTTATTATATCGTCTACAGAAAAAAAAATTCAATTTAACTAGTTAGAACTATAAATATAATTGAATAGAGGTATAATATCACAAGTCAATATATAAAAAATGATTCCCCCTGCTGCAACACACTATGCTTCGTACTTGTGTAGGTTTTAGTCTCAATTTGCATGATTTGGAGGTGGACTACATCAAACTGGAACTTCATTACGCTACAATATGTCTTGGCTTATACATGGACTACCTATTTTCTAATAAATTATTTGAATTTTAGGTTAGATGTTTGGTTTCCTTCTTTCGATTGCTTCCTAGAATCAACATAGGTCGGTTTTGGTGAACATTTCAGAGCTTTAGGAGGGCCATTCACTTTTTTAAATTTCAAGGTGGTCTTGTGCGGATAGTGTTAAATTCTCGACGGTTTTACACAGTTTACCCATATCAAGATCATTAAACTTCTTGCTCTCTTTAAACTTATTATACTTTCTTTTGTTCCATCTAATTTATAGTTGCCATTTCTTTTTTTTTTTATTTTATTATTTTAAATCAACAGCAGTCAAGATGATGGCTTAATTAATAACCATAAGCGACTGCAACCTGGAAAGGTTACTCCTCGCTTACATGTTCCTGACCATATAAAGAAACCTCCGTATGTCAATTCTCGCTTCACTCCTGGCATTGCAAGTGGACCTGAAATTCATGATGAAAAAGGGATTGAATGCATGAGAGCTTCTGGGAGGCTTGCAGCACAGGTCTTGGACTATGCTGGAGCATTGGTCAAGGTAAAATGGGTTGTCTTATTTTGGCTTTAAGGTAATTTTTAAGATTTTTCTGATATATCAGCTTTGATTCTCACTATCTGAAGCCACCTGTTATTAGGTTCTTTATATCCTTGTATATACATATGTCCATATATATGAGCATGTACTAAACTAAGTAACGTCATGAAGCCTTCATATGTGTTTCATAAATTGGACAATTGTTGTCTGTACTTAAGAGTGACCAGAAAATTCGAAAAGTTTGTGTGTGACTCTGCTTGAATGCTGGCTGTTGGAAGGGTTAAATAAAGATGTCAAGGGTGAGGATCAAGCTGGAGAAACCTCTGAATTGTGCACATTTATTTAATAAAGCTGATTGATTTGGGCCTAAAATATTCCTGATAAGCCCCTTAAAAAGTGATGCTGTAACTTGCGTAAGGAGTATCCAACTTTTGTGATGAGCTGCCATGTAATATATTGCAAGGGTTTTAGTCTTCAAAGCACTAAAATCACTTTACTGGATATTCCATCTTGTGTATTAAGGAAGTGCAAAATCCTACTACTCAAGAAGAAGTCACAAGTTTTAACAAAATGCTATTAGCTTCTCACCTTTCTCTCAATAGGTCTCTTCTGAACACATAATAGAATGTAATTGAGCTCCTGGAGATGTGCATGGGCGTGTCTATTGCAATCATATACATGTTTTGAAGTTTGTTGGATGGACCATGAAAAGATGGGTGGAGAGAGGCTTGGTCTTCTTTCTATTTGAAATTGTGGTTCGGGGCTATCAAGTAAGAATGAACCATCAATACCGCAAAGCATAAGAGGTGGTACTATTGTGTTGTATAGTGCATTGTTGAAAGTTGTAGAAGACATGTTTCCATGGTTAAAGGATATAAGAAAGTCCTGATGATGAAAATTTTGATGATGTGGTTGGTTGATTTCCAATCCTTGATTATGTGCCATTTGTGGCTTTGTAACTGTTAGACAGTTATAAGCTAGTTTTGTAGATGATCCAATGCTGGAGTAGAATCTTTCAATTTGTTGGGATTGACCTCATCCATTTCCAAAATCTGAAAGTTCTGCCTGGAGCTGATACGCCTAGTCAGATTAGACAGCATAGGAGAAATAAGCAGATCTGGCTATATTGTCCTGATTGGTCTGCTTGGGTTAAGAATGTTGAAAACAGTTTTCCTACAATAGGAGGTTTAGCAACTTTCTTGTAGCCGTCACATGGTTATTTCCTAATTCTGTAGTAAGATCCATCCTCTAAAATATACTCTATTATGGATATTATTCCATCTTTTTCAGGAAGCAGATCAGCGAAGTGCAAGAGAATATTCATTTTATCTTTACAGTGAACTTATCCCAACCATTAGACTGCCAAGAGTAGGTGTAAGTGAATGTTTTCTCCCTGTGTTGGTCACTAGGATATAGTGGAGCAGGGTGCAACAAAGTTCACCAAGCTTGCCATGGTCCAGTTGTGCCTCCTTTTTTACCCTAAAAGCAGACCCCATCCAACTATGAGGCTGCATCTGAATTCTTCACTTCAGCTTGTTACTGGGTGCACCAGAAAACTATGAATTCCATATTAGCTATGTAATGCTGTTCTAGAAAGATATATATTTTGATGTAAACTGCTGGAAACCACTCTGTATGACTGTTGACTAATATGGAGCTCCAGATAGCCTTCTAGAGCTCAAAACTTTAACATATCTGACACTTGCTGGTGAAAGTACGTTGTTTGCAACTTTAAAAGATCACCAAACTTTAATATTCAGATGCAATTTTTATTTTATTTTATTGTAGTTCACCATTAGCTACAAATGCGGAAGATCTGTAAGCATGAAAATTGACACTAGTTAACTAGCCTACTTTTTCTTTTTTCTTCTGTATTAGAAGACCTTAGCAAGTGAAACTTCTGAAGTACTTTCCCAGCTTGTAACTTGATTTTTGAACTTGATACATTCAACATAGGAGGCAGATGAGCATCAGAAATTATGCCTATAAGGAGTTAGAAAGGAACATAAAGTACCAAATTTCTACCTTCTTGTCTGTTTGTTGGAGCTTTCTTTAAATAAAGTAGAGATGCCACCAATCATGGAAACTGTTGTAGTTATGTGTAACCAAGATGTAAGCCTACCACTATCTAGGGTGAACTTAGTTTGATTTGCTTAGTGTAAACTTTGTCATTTTGAATTGTGTAGTTCATATTTCAGAAGGCATTTTGTTACAGGAGTACTTGATCGGTGATTTTCAAATATTCTCTTCATGATTCTTATGTTCTGATGAATACTTTGTTCTTACATAAGTCTTAAGTTTTATGTATCATTAGAGAATATAGGAAATTTTGTGAATCTAAATTCCAGCAAAGGTTGATATGCTTACGCTCTCGGCAGCCAGGCAGAACAACTGATGAAATTGACAAAGCTGTCCACCAAATGATTTTAGACAACGGAGCCTATCCTTCTCCTCTTGACTATGGTGGCTTTCCAAAAAGTGTCTGCACATCTGTAAATGAATGCATTTGTCATGGAATACCAGATTCACGTGCACTACAGGTGAATGCTAGGATCTCATCATTCCTGGTATTTGACCTTTGTCATCTAACCATCTTCAATTTTGTCAGCAGGATGGTGACATTATCAATATAGATGTTACTGTCTACCTAAATGTAAGTCCATGGATGTACATTCTTTAACAAAAAATGATATATATGTTTCCATTGTAAGCCTCTAATTCTTTATTTTTATCAATCTACTTTTGAAAATAAGGTCAATAGAATTTACTTTGGAGGGTCCTATCTCTTGGAAGTGCTTTCATCTTTTAAAAATACATAGACTTTTGGAAATGGCTAATCTTTTCTGCATTTAGTTACATGGCCAACTCTTTGCTTCTTCATCTACGTTATCCGTGGGATGTTTGATGTGCTTATCTTGTACAGGGTTATCATGGTGATACATCTGCTACTTTTCTTTGTGGAGATGTTGATGACAATGCTAAGAACCTTGTCAAGGTAGTTTTCAAACCGGGTTAGTTGTTTATTGAATAGATTGTTAGGGATGTACTATTTAATTAATTTACATTGTTATTGTGGCTTAATCTCTTATAAGATTTAGGACTATCACACCTTTAACTCATTAGAGAGACCTTTGATAAGATTAAGGATATATCAAATTCCCCTATTCGAGAGAGTCTACACCTTCCATTCTTATTGAAGGAGCTAACTATAGGATTAATTGATAAAGATCACAAACCTTACTATCGTTATAGACTCTATGACCTTCTGAAGAATTCTAATAAACATAGACTTGCTTAATCAGAAAATAATTTATCTTTTAAGAAATCCTTATACAAACTCTTATTAACCAACTCATAAAACGAAACCTACTGTAACTCAAACTCCCTATTTATGACTCTTAACTCCTATTTGTGAATCTCTACTATATAATAAGGAATTTACTACCATTTCTTATTGAATTAACTCACATTGGGTAATACTTGCATAAACAGAATCTGACCATGTGTCTCATTTGATGGATGAGATTGATCAAAGAATAAATGCTCAACCTTGTTGAGTGAAAGGCATTATAGTTACAACTTTAGTTAACTAAAATCAGTACTAAAGTAACTTTATTACCTTGTTTAGAGATCATGCCTGCTGGTCTTCAAACAATTCTTCTTCGGTCATCTTCACAGCAACACAACAGCCACTACTAATTGATACAGACATACTAGTGTTAGCTTTAAATCTCGTTTAGTTGATTTCATGTGTACATGCTACTGTATACTTTTTAATCATATCTCTGAGGCCATTATTTATACATTTAATCTACAACTTTGATTGATTTTCAGGTTTAAATGATTAAAGTCTAAGGTTGACTAACCCAAAAGCAATATAATTTACAAGTTTAAGTCTCATAATATTTAGCAGATTTTGTCATGTTAATCATCTCGGATATATCGACATAAACTCTAGTTTCTGAATGATGCTCACATTGAATCCGCAGCCAGGGGTGTCGGCGACAACTTATATTGTTCATAATGTCGCTTAGAGGAGGGGAAAAAAGGAGAGCCAAGTCGGTAGAATAGCTGGTCCAAGATGTACAAAATACTTAATTTATCCTTCTTATAGTAAGGTTTACATTATGTATTTAAAGTTAAATTAATTCTACAGTTACTCCAACGGGAGAATGGTAGAATTTTTCATATAATAATTTACCAAATAAACTTTTATTTAATTAGACTTTTAGCCAAGCTGACCTTAGTTAAGCTGAATATAGCGTACTCCAATATGAATGCATTAGCAATCAATCTAATATTACATGTAGATGGATTTGTGTTAGGAAGTGTAATCCTACTATACTTAGATGAAGCATGCACAGTCTTACGCTAAGCTCTCATGTTCTGTTTTGCTCTAGCCTAAAACGTCTTTTGGCTAATTCACACTGGCTACAAGTCATTGTTGTAGGCTTTTTGGGTGGAGGAGTGCATGTACTTTTATTGGCGGCTTTTATTTGCAAGAAGTGCCTCATATACTCCATCAAACCTTTGATTGATCAAACTACTTATTGCGCATTTTTTGCCATCTTAAATTCCCTATTGTAAGCATAACTATTAGTCCTTTAGTACAAGATTTGCAGGGTCTCGATTGGCATTTTGTGCTATAAAATCAGAACTTTCTAATAGAAAACATTGGATAAATCCCATCAATAATTAGGTTAAACAAAATACATCCAAAAATAATTATCAAAATGAATATACTTGACATTGAATTAATGCCCATATGTGAAATTCTAGAATTAATTGAAGTAGTAATGGATAATGTTTAATCGTAATATTTACTAGTATATTAAAATAATAAAATTTTGCTCAAGCACAAAGTACTTATTGACCTTAATGAAAAAGGAATCATATTACATGTAGTTCTAATATGCATTAAAGTTTATTTGGTTAGTATCCACTTAATCTGGTGCGACTTGAATGCATTCAACCTAATCCGAGAGAGGGGAGAAAGAGAGACGAACAAAGGAACAAAATAAAGGTTGAGAGATCAATGACGAGAAATAATAATTTATATCAAGTTGGAGTATACAGATATAAAAAAAGAGAGAGACTGATAGAGAAGCGAGTGGAGATTGATGACAAATGCTAGCCATGAGAGAGAGAGAGAGAGGAAAAGAGATCGGTAGATCCATTATCGTCATCAGCGATGTTCAGAACTTGGTCTCCTAATCCTGCATAACATGCTTTAGGTGTTAGCTCTAATTGATTGATGGATGATCAATACGAGCAAAGGAAAGATTTAGGCTGGACAGCAAGATGGAACTGCTGAAGACGAGTTGTTAGAGATATTTTCATAGTTAGAAGGTAGAAATGCAAGCAAGATGGATGAGAGGGAAGATTAGGCATTGTCCTAAAGTATACTGCTGCTTGTCTAATGACCATACTGCTTATGTTGGACTAAAAGGATATGCTTAGTGTGTGCAACTGCTTTGTTCATCTAGCTCCACCTCAACTTTATTTTGATGGCCTTTAACTCACTCTAGTGTCATCTAAACAGTTAGGGAATTGCATTGATTTCGATTTTACTTAGCAGAATTGGATCTAAATCACATCTTGAAAGTTCTACTATATGAAAAAGAGTGGAATGTTAGCCAATAGACGCACTTAATTTCTTAACTTCTTACGTAAATTTGAACTTCGAAGTTGTACAACTTTAGTTTAAAGTGTCCAACTTTGATGTCATGGTTAGGACTTGCCTAAACTTGGATTAAGAATTTCAATCTAGATATAATTATGACATTTATGATTTTGTAAACCATCTCCTTTTTATCCCATTACTGAAAGCATTTTTGTTATAATGACCAACTGAAGAGTTGCTCTGTTGGTGTATCGTAGTCACTTTTGAGAAAATTCAGTTATTAGTTTCTTTTTTATTTTTTATTTTATTTTTTGTTATTAGATATTCTTGTGAGAAATGGCTTTTACTTTCTATAAAGTTTAAGCTGCCTAAATTCTGAGTAATGAACTTTATAGTTACATAGTATTAATCTTTACATTGTGTTAACTCCAGGTTACTAAAGAATGTCTGCACAAGGCAATATCTATATGCGCACCAGGTGTCGAGTACAAGAAGATTGGGAAGACAATACAGTATGTTAGTTGGTTGCCTTTCTTTACAGAATGCTTGCATTTTATCAATTAAACATGATTTCATTTGATTTACGAAATCTATTATAGATTGGATATGTGCATAAGATTGGTCATATAGCACATTAATGATGTTAATTGTGCTTGATACAATCCTTAACCATCTCAATACTTTCGGTTTTTGATTATGGTATCTAATTTGTTAGAGAAATACTAGTATTGGAAGTTGTTTAAGCTATGCTTTGCATTAGGGATGACATGTTTGTCAGTGAGAAGTGACCCATTTTTCTAAGGATTTGGCTGTTTCTAAGTAGTTTGTTTAATAATGTAGTGAACTGCCAACCTTCATGCAATAATTCATGGCCATAGTGATGAGTAGCATTTTCTTTTTTCTTTTCTAATTAGGACGTGGATCAATCTATGATGTAAGTTAGGACTACTAGTTACTAAATTTGTCTCTGCTTTTCGCAAACAATGGGGTTCACTGCGAGAAACAACAATATTCTGAACCAATTTTGAAACCTTAGAAAATTATTTGGATTCATCACCTCGTAATCATTCTTATAGTTAGCAGACGCCATTTTCATGGTTACAATGTCAATATGCATACAATAGTTGAAAGCAATCGTAAAGTTTAATCATGAAACTTAATGAATAAAATTTTGAAGTTGATCGAGTATACACTTTAGCTTGCGCTTGCTAATGAGATGGGCTATAGTACAATAATATAGCCTGAATGAGATCCTTAAAACTATTAGGAAATTATATAATGACAATGAATTTTATTTTCTCTAAACTTATATAAATGCCTCCTTGTGAAAAGTTCTGTAGGACTAAGCATGTGGTGGAAGGAAAATTTTTGTCACTAAAGAATTATCATTTGCTATAAATGTTTAGAATGAGAATATGGTAATTCTTGTATTTACTGCATAAATGTTTTAATAGAATAGTTCTCTATTTCAATGTCTTAGCAATAACACACAATCCGTCAACCTTTTCATGCAGGGACCATGCAGATAAATTCAAGTATGGGGTTGTCCGTCAATTTGTTGGCCATGGAGTGGGTCGAGTTTTTCATGCTGATCCAGTCATCCTTCATTTTAGTACGTTTCCTATACTTATGTTATATTTTTATTTTGTTTTTATTTCTTGTTTATTGACTCTAAGTAAAGGATGATTTGTACAAGTTACAAACTTTTAAAAGAAAAACCTTAGTTTCTGTAATTAAAAAAAACCCCTAATTTTTTAATCTATTAAAGAACTCTACTGTAGCTAATCTTGGAGGGAGGACAAAACCATTCTAAACACTGTCTCAACTCTAATTATAACACACGTGAATCATTCTTTTGACCTTTTTTACTTCTTTATTGTGTATTTAATTTAAAGAGGAAGTTAGGAACACTCCTCTGGAAGACGGAAGAAAAGTTTCATCACGAATCGTCTGCTTTTGATCTCTAAAGATGGAAGAAAAAAATTGAAAGATAAATCATTAGTTAATAGATATTGATTTATAAATATATGGAACTGTTTATTAAAATTGCAAGAAGGACAAAATATGGATTTCATGTTTATTAAATATAGCTAAAACTCTATTAGTGCTGAAAAAGGTATTAAAAGATTATGGTAATACAACACTTATGCATAAAGCTTAGGATAATGAAAAAACTCTAACGGAGAGAGAGAAAATCATTAGATTAAAAGAACACGATCTTAATACATAAACCTTCATCACGAGTAGTAATATTAGGTACAACTAATATTTTCTTCAATAGTAAACTAAGATCTTCGTGTCTCATCTCTGTCACAACATGAAAATGTTCTCCATAGTTCATTGCTGAATAATCTAATCAAAAGCCTTCCCTCTATAATGTTAATAGTCTCCAAGCGCCCTTCTAAGTTGAAGCAACCATTTATGTTTGAAAGGTGTGCCGGTAGATGAATTTTATGTTGGGAATCAATCAACGAGGTCCATGTTATTCTGGTCGGCCTCTTCATGAGCTGTTTGAGGTCAAGTGAGACCTTGAATCTTACTTTTCTTTTTGTCTACAGTGAAATAAGAAGAGTAATGAAGTCTTCTCGTTTTTACTTCTTTATGAGTCCTATATACTTTTGTTAGTTGACTTTGATGTTTGATGTTTTGCCTGCTTGGGTTCACCAAGTTATTGTTCTAAGAAAATCGTCACTATAGCATTAATCTTATTGGGATGTCATAGTGACTGGTAATCAAGATTAAGATATGGAATCATATCATGCACTAAAACCTTAGAACTAACCGGCATGTCTAAAAGAGATGATTTGAATTATCTCACATGATTGAAACTGCAATAGAGATTCTGTTTAACCACTTGATATTATTAGAAGTCGACCACATGATGCTTCATATGAATATCGTACACTAAAAGAAAAACATGATATATATGAAAATGCAAAGACTATGTCAAATTAACATAAGGTCTCTAACATAAAAAATAACCATTGGACAAAAATTTGGCATAATCTCACATAGAATGGTGGAACCACATGAAAGAAAATTAACCATACCGTAAAACGGTAGTGTTACAATCATCTAACAAAAATAATAGGGGCTCAAATATAAAAAGGAGATGGTAGAAAAAAGCATAAAGGAGATGGAGGAGGAGACCTATTGACAGGAGGTGGGCTTGAATTGGCTAGTGGCAACACCGCAGCGACTATTGCTTTTGTGCATGATCTTTCGAGTGTGATTATCAGCTTTACTAGACTTAGAAACACAAAATAGACAACGAGAGTTGCAATTAAAGAGAAGGGAGATTCGGTGGGACAATGTGAATTTGGTGGATGGTGGTATAGTTGCTCTTGTGCGTGATTGTGCGTGGAGAGAAAGAACAGTAAAAAATAGGAAAATAAAGGAAGAAACAAAGAAAACAGAATGAGGGATAAGTAAGGTAATAACAATTGAGAAAAGGATGGAAATATGGAGTAGATAAGGTTTAGGATATTTTTGGGAATTGATACAATGGGCTTAGAAATTCTGTGTTATAGTTTTATGTTTCTTATGCTAGCTTGAGATAAAAAAAATAAAGAGTCAATATTATCTCGAGAGTAGACAAGAGTACTAAAGTGTCTTACGAAGCACCCTAACAGAACCATCAACACTAAGAGTATTCCTTGAAGGATCTAACAAGTAGCTTATCTAACACACTATTGGTGATCCTCCATCTAATGTATATTGTTAATAATATATTGCATCATCTCAGGAACCTGTTCCTAAAAGCTTTGACCGCAAGGATGACTTCTTAAATTTTACTTGTACACTAAACTCTTTGTAAACTTAAATTGAAAACATAGACTACATTTCCTTTTTAATTAGAATCTATAGTCCCTTTCACCCATAAAAGAATTGAACAATAAGTAAAGCACCACCAATGTAAATGGATTCCCTCAAACCTTGTTCTAATCAACTTATAATAGTTTAAAGTTCAATATATGACATTACGTAGAACAACTTAGCCTGGTCAAAAAAGTGTAGTTATGCATAGCTTAATTCTTGTATAATTACTTCAAAAATTTTTATGGAATGTATATATATATATATATATATATATAGAGAGAGAGAGAGAGAGAGAGAGACATAATGTACGCACATATATATACATATATACCAACGCATATATACATATACATGTATATATATGTGTATATGTTGGGAACTACTATAACATATCTTTGTAGGTGGATAAGTAATAAATGTTTGGTAATGGCAAATAATTGTTTCAAGACCCTTCCAAATAGGTTTTTCAAGTAATTATTGCTAATAGCAAATAGGTAATTCTGCTGCTTCTGTCCTAAGCTGTTCATTCTCTAATTGTTCATTCATAAATTCACACACAAAACTTCCAGATGGAATAAAACTTAAACGATGCATGTCCCAGCATATTGATGTAACTCGAGATCTCCGGAGGAAGCTTGATAACTCTCTAGGTCATCCTATTGTGATATGATGGTAACACTTGCTATAAGGATCGCACTCATATACGAACTTTGCTTCTGCAAGGTGTCATTATGTTGAAAGGAATTTCTCTCCTATTATTTTACTGCATAAGTTAATGAGCACATACAGGAGTTTGAGCATATGTCAACACAATTGCAACCACTAGGAAGAACCAGTTTATAGTTGAAGGATATATTAATTTTGTTAGGTACACAAAAGGCTTCCAAAGCCAATCATGCAAATCATTGCAGGCAGATAAGGGATTATATCTATATGTAGGAGGATAAACTCTCTAAAATTTCATAAAGAACTCACATGAAGAAGACATTACCCATAATATAACTTTCCCTATTGAGCTTGTGAACAGATAACAACTCATTATAAGTAAAAGTTAGAACTCTATTGCGTACGTATTGAATACCACAAAATAAACAGGCTTTTAGCCAAACACTAATTGGTGTAGTGGATAGTGCATTCCCAATCCATGGAGAGGTTGACGGTTCAACTCATTGGCAGTGTGGATTTAACAAAACATACTCACAGAAGCAAGCTTTTTTATGGTTGTGTTCATTGAGAGGGATCCTTGTGTTGCTGTAAACTAAGATATGGAAATCTTTAGGTAATTAGCATAAGAAGAGCAGTTTAGTATACACGTTGCAACCTCCATACTATAAGTGATTAGTTCGCATTGACGTGTATATTAGTTAGACAAAATTCGGTTCTCAAGTAGAATTCATCTCTCGTCCTTGGTCCTAGCACGATTTCGATCGACTCCTTATGTTTAAGTTCACCAACATTATTCTTGAAGTGGTGTGAGTATGTATGTTTTCAATAATATGAGTGAGGCCTTACTGATTTAACTTGGAGTCCTTTAGCTGTAATAACTTTCATACGTCTCTCAATTCACTGAAAGAGCAGTCTTCACCTTTCTATACCCAACCACCTCGCCAACACCTAACCTTAGGTGCTATCGTTCTCACGAACTAAATGATAGAATTCTGGAAACTCCTTGTCTATTTAGCATCATATGTTGCACTATATTTGTTTAGCTAATTATTTTGAACTCATCTAAAATGGTGATAATGACACGTGCATACATATGAGTGCCAAATGATTTAGCAAATGAAGATGAATTCGAGAAAGGAAATTTTCAATAAGAAAGAAAAGATATCATATGCTTGCAGTCTTCTTAAGATGCAAGGAGATGTGCTATCCTGAACTTCTGCTACGAAGACAAACCAAACCTTACTTTATTCTCTACAAATAGAACATAGCGTAAGTAATTGTAGGAAAGTATGGAACAGTGAATTTCCTTGCTTGTAACTTGAATTTTTTTTTTTAATTGAAAGATTCACTTTTTGCCTTAGAACAAAAATGTCTATAAAATTCACTTTTATTGCCAGGGAAGAAACCATTGTGCCGCGTGTCCGTCAAAACTTTATTTTAGAGAAAGGATGATAGCTTCTAAAAGTTTGTCATGCATTACTTTAATAGCTACAGCCGATGATCTAGGCTGGTCGACCGTAAGGCTCAATGCTTCAACATGCTAAGAAGGAATCATTGATGCAGGAGACTGACTCAATGAAGAAGAGAAATAATGTTTAGGGCAATTGAAGCAGGGGATGATCTTAGCACGATAACATCCTCATCTGCAATCGCTTTTTTACTTTGGGACATGCCAAAGTACCATTAGCTAGTTGATCTGCTTGCTTATGATGTCGCATTTACTGATGTTGGCCACATATGGTTGTGTGAGCAATAATCTCGTTGATGGCCTTGCTATCAACAGGAGCTGGTGACTACATCCTCCAATGATTTTCTTAAAATTTTCAATTGTGTCAGTCAACGTTGTCAAAATCGGGATCTTAGGTAGGATCGTTTCGTTTGAGTATGATCGTAAAATCGGGATCTTAAAGTAAGATCGTAAGATTTTACATACCGATAAATTTTATGAAATTTTTTTTCAATACCATTAAAATTTTTTTATAAAAGTTTTTCTAATATTTTTTCTAAAAAAATTTTAGTACATTTAAAAAAATTTAAATTTCGTTTAAATTTCATAAAAAATTACTCTATATTTTATAGAAAATTTCTCAAAATTATAATTTTTCAGAAAACTTTCAAAATTTTATAAAAAACTCTCTAAAATTTTATAAAAAAAACTCTTTCAAATATAGGTAACTATAAAAAATTCTTCAAAAGTAAAATCGTATAAGATCGGGATCTTACCGATTTTAAAATTTAAATCGGGATTTAGGTGAGATTTTACTCAAAAAAAATTTTACTTGAGATCGGGATCGTTTAGGTGAAGTGAAATCGTAAAATCGTAAGATTTTAAGATTTAAATCGGAATTTTGATAACCTTGGTGTCAGTTACCTAATTCAGAGAGTTAGCGATTCATCCAAGTGAGCATAGAGCTAGTATGCCCTACAAAATCAGTGCAAAATTAGGATAAGTTTGATATGTTGCTGCTTAGATACCATCAGTTAAATTAATACATAATTTGTAGACACCTGTCTTAGAGACTTCCTCTATGATTGAGAATTCTGTAACCTTTTGTTTTATTAATTTTGCATTTTATTTTACATGTGGAAGTTCCATTACACTTGCGGCCTTTTATTTATTTCCATAATGATTTAGGAATATTACCTATAATGTTATCTTTATATTGCAGGAAACAATGAGCGTGGCCGCATGTTACTAGGGCAAACATTCACAATAGGTACATACAGTCATCAACTGTTTCAATTTTCAGTCATGAAAATGTCCAAGTTAGGAAAAAAATTAACAAACTCATTTATTCTACAGAATAAGTTTTTTTGTTAAAATGAAAATTGAAAGGTGAAAAATGGATACATCCAACATTTTCTTACAGCCACTAACAAAATTTAAGAAAAGGAAATAGAAAATATACCAATTTTCTTTAGAAGAATAGAAAAAGAATTCTTAGCAAAATATATTTGTAAATAGTTCCTTGGCAAGGCATTGAATGAAAAGGAAAGAGGAGACGAAGCAGCAGCAACAATGTTTATTTGAAGCATAAGTTGATGGTAATGAGCGAATAGCGCTATTAAAGTCGTTTTCATCTTAGCAATTTCTCTCACGACTAAATTGTGACTTGAGACCGAGACACTGAATAGCAACACTAAAGGGAGAGATCAATACCTTCGTGATTCAACAGTTATGATGATCAAACTGAGGGGGAGGAAGGGGAGACATACGACGGGATCCATTTTTGTTTGGTTTAGGGCTAACCTAATAGCAAATGCTAAGAAATTATGAAATCATTGAAATTGGAGCAATTTCAGAATCATCAAAAGATATAACATTTCAAAATTGTCAATAAAGAAATGATGCAAAATCTTAAGTAGTAATACAATTTTTTCATTACTTGAACAACTTTTAAATCCTAAAGAGTGATTTGACTTCATAATTTTTTAAATGTTTTGATTTTTTGAATAGCTGCTAAAGTAGCACCCTTTTTTTTTTTTCTGAGCTAGCTTGTGCTGATTATAGACTAGGAACTAAATTTTTAAAAATTGTATTTATAAATGGATACAATGAAAATTGTAAATTTTCATGCCACTTTAACACATCTTAACCTTATGTTTGTGTAGGAAGCTTAATTCTGCTCATCCTAGGCCTGAACTTATTAAAGAACCAGATTCATATAACCTTTCATAGAGTGTTCCTTAGTCCCCTAATCTACTTCAAATTAACTAGTCTGCTAATCAATAAGCAAAATCATTCCATATATTAGTAGTTTATAATGCTAGGACCTATGTTACTAGGCCAAAAAGTACAAGATGCTTATGCCTCGATATATTGTACATTCTTTTGATATTAAGCTAGACATCATCTTATCTGGCTTCTTATGTTACCCATCTGGGTTTAGTTTGTCCTATTCACTGGGCTTAAATTCACGCTAATAAGACCCCTAGTTAAGACATTTTTTTTAAAGCATTTTTGTTTGTCTTATTCATTGACAAGCAAATATGACATATAACGCTAAAGCAGTCCATTTTAAGGTACTTCCCACGAGTTATTTCAATAACCTTTTGCAATGTGGTGCCTTCTTATTTATTGCAGAGCCAATGCTTACCATGGGAAGCATCAACCCTGTCGTATGGGATGACAACTGGACTGCAGTTACTGAAGATGGAAGCTTATCCGCTCAGTTCGAACACACAATACTAATCACTAAAAATGGCGCAGAGATACTCACTCATTGCTAAAGGGTCATGGGGTGGTAACTGTTGTACATGGACAAATTTGGAGGTTAATCAGCCAAGTGAATGCAAGATACTTATCATTGCAATGTTACGGAGAACTCTGGATACTTGAATGGATGTGAAGTTGTAAAAACAGCACCACGGCACTTTAAACTTTCATCGACTTAATATTCTCCATGTAATTAAAGTTTTGAGCGAACAGCCTATGTCATGTGGGAGTACTCCTAGCTCACGTTCTTCTTGTAAACCATGTAATTTGAATCGAATTATGTCCATTACAGGAAGCCGTGACTTTTCATAAGTCAGTCTAACAAAAACACTTCAAATTTGTTTGCAGTTCGGGTTCATGCCTTTCATGTTCTAGTTCAGGAACTCGGGATCATGTTGCATCGTTGTAGGCCACGTGTAAGTATTGCAACAAGTTGATTATAACTTATTTTGCCACAGACGATATGAAAGGATAGCGATTCTCTCTCCCTATATGAACGAGTGTAATTTCAACTCATCTGTAAGAAAGCCAAGAGGCATACTGGAGCAACTGTATTCATGTCGGTTGTTAATATTTCCTTCGGGTGATCTTGTTTGCATACAGACATGAAGTTGAATTTCATAAAGACAAAAGCCTTTGTCCCTTTAGCTAAGTAACTGGAGTTTTCCGAGAGTTGTTCGTTGAGGCACCAGTTTCAGTACTCAACGGTCCAGTAATAAATTCATTGAGAGAATTGCTAGAGAAGTTTTTGCCTTATGTCAGGAAGCTGGATACATAAAAGTAACTGAATCAATAAGCAGAAGGAATGGACAGCTGCAGCTACTTCCCCCAAGCCGGACTCATAGAATCAGCAAACTTGAAGATAATGTGTCCTCAACAATCGACCAAGTATGATCTATACGATCCACTCTTCTTTCTTGTTGCTCAGGTATAGCCATAGACAAAGATGCTCTATTTGGGTGAGACTGGGGTAACTGGAAGTGATCAGATTGTCGTATTTTCCTGCTTAAACAAACGCCTTTGTAACCTAAACTCGTGACATTTAATAGTCAACTGACCAGTACATGGATTTTGAGAGAACATGAACTACAAGGTAGAAGTATCGAAACTGAAGGATCATCAATGGGTTTCTCTGCCACTGAACTCGTTTTACCTAACTGTATACCTATATCCTGTAGCTCAATGGATGAGACACAGAAATAATCTCCACATCTGCACTGGTAAAAGAGCTCTTGAATATCACCAACAACTTTAGCATCCATTTCATCCAGACTTATCCAATCTGCTGCAACTTCAAGTTTCTGCCTAGCAGCTTTCAACTCATTGTCATAATCTGCTCTAGATTTTTTATCACAGAGAACTTCCCATGCTCTTTGAATACTCAGATATCCTTCTTGTCCTTTGTTAGAAGCAATTGTCTTTTCTTTAGCAAGCAACTTATCTGGATGAGAACTGAGGACTGCAGCCTTATATCTTGCACGAAGTTCTTCATAGGTTGCATCTTCATTTACACACAGGACATCATAGCACGTCTTCTTGTTTACAACAAGCATGTTGTAAGCTTTGTCAGCTGTTATCGAAAGGTAATAAGTTAGCAAATTCTTGTTGAGTTGACTTGAAAGAGAAACTCTTAAAAGAAAAGACATCTGTGAAGGATATCCAAGGAATAGAATGACCAAGTCTTTAGACATTTCATATTTCCTCCCCACTATCAAGAGTGCTTAATGTAAAGATAACAATGACAAAACATGCTTCAATCAGTCGAACGCATCATGAGTTTCAACACTTACTAACACCAGAAAGTATTTTTCTTGTTGACAGCAAATTCACAAAAAATGACCACGTTCAGAGCAGGAGCACGGTCACCTTCATTCCTCATGCTGGTTGAAATTCCTGCCCTCATGGTCTACTTATCATAAAGGCTATATGAGAAACAATCAGAGGAGTTTCAAATCTAAAAATCTTTATATATATAACCCACATTTCTACATAGATCTAGATCATATTCTTACATTATGAACTATGATTCAAAATCTATGTCACAATTATCTAACAATCCTAATAACGAAGTACTGAAATTTCCCAACCCAATCATGCGAAACTCTTTCAACTGAAACCATTTTAATCAATCTCACGACAAGGAAGAATCTTTTTACAAGTGCATAATTAGAAAAGATCGAATCTTTTCACCAACATTCTCACCTCCTACGAGAATTTGCAGCAGCTATCCGGAGATCATCAACTGATGCCGGTGACGGAGGAAGAACTCGGAGACGCTTTCGCCACCGAACTCCTTTTAGGTTCAAGAATTCCTCCACTGGTGAAGAATATTCTAGCAAAGCAGAAGAAGAGACAGAGACATTCTGGTAACTGATGAGGAACCCCTTCAATCAAAGAGATCCTCTTTTGATGGGAGTAGAAGTAAGAATATGTTGACAATTTGGAGAAATTGCTCTCCGTCGTCGTCAATCTAAGAGGGAAAACTGCAGATCGGGAAGGGAAAAAGGAAATTAGGGCAAAACCTGGCGCAAAGAAACGCACGACAGAACCAATATAAAAGTCATTTTGTTGAAAATACCTCCGACTATATTTAATTGCAAAAAGTACCTCATAGTGAAACAGTAGAAAATTATTTCAGGATCTAGATTTTAAAATAATTAAAATCACGATCCTGCTGCGATTTTAACAAAAGACTAATTTTATTTAAAATTGAATCATCTTGATAGTGTAAAACAATAAAATTATACGATATTAATATTAAAATTAAAATTTTAATAACTATGATATGACAATATTGTACCTATCATTGCAAATTAGTTATTCACAAATAAAATCTGAAAAATATTTGTGTTTTTTTGCTCCTAACCTATTTCACTTAAAGAGTAAATGTTAAGATATATAAAAGTATTATTTTAGGATATATTAGTCTTTTACTTAGAATGCTATATAATTTCAGAAAAAATCTAATGAAATAAATGTTTGTCTCCCTTTCGCAGTTTTCCTTTGTTTGCTGTTAGGGTCTGCCACTACGGCGGCACTGCCATCGACAGTCCTCTGTTTGAGTTTTTTTATTCTCTCATATATTCCACATTGTGCAAAGTGTTCAAGTAATTTCTGATTTGCAAATTCACCCATACTGAACATAATGGAAAGCTTTAATTTCAATCATCCTCTAAAATTTCAAAAAAGAATTCTGAAAATTCAACCTTTTCTAAGCGGACAAAATTTGATTTTTGTGTAAGAGGATATAACCAAGTGAATCTAGTAAAATCATCCAAAAAAATAACATAATATTGGAAATGCTGTAGAGAGGAAACAAGCAAGGCCCCTACAAGTATCAAATGAGCTTTTGAAAAAGAAAACTTGATTTCTCGGTATTTAGAGAGATAGAAAATTTGCAATTTTTTTAGATTTGACAATCTAAACAACCATTGTAACGGCTCCAAGAACAAATTCAAACAAAATTACTTGATGATAATTTCTACAATAAGCAAAATGAGGATTACCTAATTAGTAGTGCTAAATAGAATTATTTGCCTTCCTAGCTTGGACCTCTGCTGATGCTCGTCTTTATTGTTCTTTTATAGCATACGAGTTGTCCCTTTGTATTCTCCTTTTGGATAGCTTGATATGTTATTAGATCATTTATTTTCCAAACTATAATAAGAGAATTAAAAAATGCATGCATTATCTTTCAAAATAGTCTAACGAAAAATTAGCTTTTCTCAATTATGGTACAATTAGCACATTTAACTATGGATTAGGCCGAATCTAGATTGAGAGAAGTCGACCACGAAACAGTGACGTTCGGGATGAAAAGAGAGGCGATCAAATGAGCAAAAGAACATTTAACTATGGATGAGAAAAGATTTCAAATTGATAATAGATTGAAAAACAAAAATCAACTGGATTGAATATTGAGAAAATTTTTCAAAATCGAATGGCTCTAATAGTCGTTCTAGAGAAAGTAGACTGCATCATTTCACTTAAAAAAAAAGGCTCCGGTGGAGGGCAGATGTTAAAAGAGTTTTAGTCTCACATTGCTTATTAATAGTTTTGAGATTATATTTATAAATATTTGGCCTCATTTTTTTCTTATCAATTGGTTTTGTAAAGAATCCTAAATTCGTCACACAATCTAACACAAGTAGTGAGAACAACATAGTAAGAAAATTATAAAAAGCAAAATCAATGGTAAAATCATGAAGCATCAATTTCGGTTCCATGCATCATGTGCTTAAATTCTTGATAATCAACCTGTCCATCAGAGTTTTGATCAACATATCCGATCATCTCTTTAACACGATCGATACTTTTCACTTCCAATAGCTCTAGTTTTCCCAATAAAGATGCGATGGAGATAGAGGATGTTGAGGCTCTCGCTACAGAGATAGAATGATGGTGCTTGGTTCGATATTCGGTGCTTTGCTTGATCTCTAACGACTGTCGTGTCCATTGGTGTTGGTTACTTTACTATTGCTTTTTTGTTTTGGGTTGTGTAGAGCTTGAAGACTATTTAGAGAGAAAAAAATGAAGAGGAGTTGAATTGAATGGATTGATAAATGGAGTTTAATTATATATGCAATCGCAGCAAAAAGGTCGACAGATCATAGAGCTAGAACATGGTAGCAGCAGAGTAGAGCGAATCGAAGTGGCGAAGAAGAGGAGCAAATCACCGAGCGAATCGCACCCGTAGTTGCAAAGCAGCATAGATAGAGTAGCAAAGTAGAGAATTGAAAAAATATGAAAATATAGGCTAGACGAAGAAAAAAGACTGGAATCGAACTCAAATTTAAAAGAAAAAAGATTAAACCTTCTTATTTATTTTTTTTATTAAAGTTAGGATTGATTTAGAGGGCCGGATCAATCGAAAAATTGTTGGAATCAATCTGTATTAATTCCAACCAATTATAAATAGCAGTTAATTTGTAAGCCCAATTTTTTTGATTTTGAATCGACTTACCAACACTATCCATATGTCATTATTCATCACAAATATTGCTATTATTATCGGCTTATATGCCTAACAATTTTTGTCTCTCAAAAGCTTTTATTTGCCTTCTACTTACAAATTTCTTCCTTCTCCTTTTCGTAATTTTGTTCTTCAAAGTGTTGCTTTAAGTGAGATGCCTTCAGCAATCTCATTTGAAACTTACTTAAGTTGTTATATATGCAAACATTTTGTTTGTGAAATATCTAATATAAAGATCGATAGAATATTACAAAGAGTATGATACTGAAATAAATATTAATTGCCAAAAAAATCAAATTAATCAACTTAATGCGTAATTATTCTTGCACTTCTATTTTAAGCTTTTGATTCTAGCTAAACTAGGTAGGTGTCAGGTCCAACCGATGGCATTTCTTTTAGAAGATATATGGTGAATGATTAAACCTTACTATAGTGAAGCAAAAGATCATTGCTAGTATCCTCATAATTGAGAAAGTTCTCAAACGTTATTAATTTTCTTTACAATCTGTATATTTAATCTATGACATTGTTATGTGAATCTTTCTATATGCATGCTTAATAAATAAAAAAATAGTGAAGAGTAAATTAAGACCGTGTTTGTTTGTTGTCTTTAATTTGATGCTTAGATTGAATATATTTGAAAAGTATGGTTGCTTTTAGATATCTGTTGTCTTTATATATCTCATATGGTTGTTTTTACTTTGAAAGTATATTTGAGGAATTATCAAAATTGCATATCAATCCATGACTTAAAGATAGGGGTGTAAAGTGAGCAAAATTTAGCTTGATCACATAATGATCAAACTCGGGCTAAACATACGACGACGAGCCTAACTAAACAAGTCTTATCAAATGCTTGCTCAAATTTGGCTTGTACATAGCGAATCAAGCCAATACTTTACCTTCGAGCTTATTTAAAATTTAACTAAAATAATTTTTAATACTTGTATATATTATTTTATTTCAAGACTGATTATAGTTGTGTGGAAAAGAATTATCGTTTTCGTATGGAAAGAACAAAAAACAGTTTGAAGCTTTTAAGACGAAAAGCTGCATCGACAGCTAGAACCCCTCTATACGCTAGCATAATATAAAGCTAGCTAGCATTACCCAGATAGCGTGCTCAACATTAACATATTTACAATAATAGTCCTCACATTTTATAAAGGAAATGTTTCACCTTTCTCATAAAGAGCATCATCAATGCATGCAGTGTGCGGACTTAACGAGGCAGATAAAATATGATAAATACTTTTTGTGGGCTATCCTGCAAAACACCCAAAAGTTGCAGGAAAGAAACACGATCTGGCAAATCGATTCCCTATCCTTTCTACTTGGTTCCTTCCCTGATGAACCAAGCCGAAACTCCCCAAATTTCATCCCAATTCTGGTAATCGATTTGAATTTCTGCATCGCCGGTGATTGAATTCCGGTTTCTGTTCCGAATATTTGCCTCTTATTCTTCTTCTTCTCCATCCGCCTCTGCTGAATCTTTACGGTTGTGGAAATCATAGGCTGACTCCAAGATTTGATTCTTCTTCTTCTTCGTTTAAGGTTTGATTTTGTTCTCTTGGTTTTGTCTTCGTAGGTTATCATGATTTGAGGTAACTTAGAATTACCCCACTAATGTTTTAAGTTGGAGGAGTTTATTAAGATCTATGTTGAATATGTTATTAAACCAAATTTAAGTTCCTAGTTTAGTGATATAAATCTTTGATGGTTATCATGAAGAAATTTCTATGCTTTCAACATTGAAGAGGAAGATTTGAAAAAATATTCTTCTCAATCATCTCTAAGAATGGTGTAATACTAGTGACACTTTTTTCTACATTGCCTAAAGAACAACAGTTACGAATAAAAGCCTAGATTCCTATTGATTGCATTGCTGGATTTTGATTTCACTAGTGTGCTTGGGTGGCGGGCATGGCAATCCCAGCAGCGCTTGTTGTTGTCCCCGTCGGTATTCTCTTCCTCGGCTCCGGACTTATTGTGAATGTCTTCCAGGTCAATCTTCTTGCCCTAATTTTTCTTTCATTTTTTGGGGATTTTCTTGGTTTGGAGATGGATTTGTGTTGTACTTGGTATGATTTGATATGAATATCTCATTTGGGTTATTGATTCTTGTAGAATAGTTTATCGAGGGGGTAGCTTGGATTTTAGGATATTATAATTTGGTTGGTTCCCTAGTTTTTAGGGATTTAGATTGGTGAAGATAGGTAGTCAAGCTTCCATGTGTTTGCGGTTGTTGAATTTTTTCTCAAGTATTTGTTGTGAGTGTTAATACTATAGTGAAACTTCATTCCTGTTGGAAATTTAGTAGATGGGTGGTTTCATGTGTTGGGATGATTGTGATCATTAATAAGTTCTCGAGGTGAAGTTGTGATTTGTCCAATTGGCTGCTGCTTTGTGAATCAATGTTAATTCTACGTTGTAATCCTTTCTTTTTGGAAGCGCCTTCTAGGATTCTTGTTGTCATCCTCAGTTTGGTGCATGCCAATTTGTAATTTGTTTATTGTGGTGATCCATTGCTTGATTGTGTGAATTATGCAATCTTTTATCTATTTGTATTGTAAATATCTTATGAGTTAATTGTTAGTAGTCTGGGAGGTTTTGTTTAATATTTGTATATGGGTATTTTACTTTGATATGGAAATTGTAATTTTCTACTACTAGTGCTATCCCTATTCATTGGATGAGGTAAAAATTGAATATCCTTTTTATTTATAACAACTAAGTACAATATAATTAAAGGAAATGAAATTAATTCCATATTTATTTTGCTAGGATATCGTAACTTACCATCAATGTTTTAAATAACTTGACAAAATAATTATATCTAAACTATACTAGAAAATATAAGTTAGAATGATATAGGCATATTTTTTTACCGAATTAATATGATTATTTGAAACAAAATATTATTATCTTGGCCAAATTGATTCCAAATTGGTTTGTGATGTAGAGTTGAGATGGACAAGAAAAAAATTTCCACTTGGGAAAGATTGAAAGGGTCAAGAGAGAAGAACTGGAGAAGAAGAAGAGAGTGCTTATGAGCTGAAGCTCCAGTACTGATTGAGTTGTAAGGAGATATAAGAGCAAAGAAGAAGACAAAGATAAAATATGATATTTGTCTTTGGTTCATATTTCTTAAATAATAGGTGGATAAACTAAAGTTGCCAGTCTAGCATGTTAGATTGATTAGAAAGGCATCATGTCTTTGGAGCTCCTGGAAATTGAGACTTTACCAAGATTACCCATTAATTCAGGACACTATTTACTTTCAAGAGAATGAAATCAACTAAGTTACTTGCTTACTATTGTCAAGCTTAATTTCATTTTTTGCCTCGTTAGTTACTATCAAGCTTCAGGTGTTTATAGCACAAACTGATTAAGCCGTTACTGAAATTTTCTTATTTTGTCCAGTTACATTGGTGTCGCCATGATTTGTTTAGAGATATGTTTTCTTTTTCTGCTGTTCTTTAGTTCCCTACTATATTCCGCTGGTAAGCCTTACCTGTAGTTGGATATGGGAATTGCATTAGCTTTTGTTATTTGATAGGTCCTGATTTGCGTTAAGGGCATGTTTACTATAGGATAAACTCATTTTTTCGGAAGTGAGTTTAAAAAGTAAAATTAAAAACTAAAAATATTTAATAAAAAATAAAAATTTATAATTATTTTATATTATAAATAAGTTTTAAAATTAAATTTTAGAAAATAAATTTTTAATAGAAATAATTTATTTTAATTTTGTAATGTATTTTGTGATGTAAGTGAGTTTAAAATAAGTAAGTTTTAAGGGGTATGTAAACAAGCCCTAAATGTTTTGAATGGTGGTGCAAGCTACAACATGTCTAAAAGGGTGGTATCTTTCTAACGGGAAGGTCATCATTCAATTTTTGGAGGTCCACTGCCTATTCGTTCCTCATCCTCATTGATAAAAGAAGTAGAATTAGAAGTGAGAAAACACAAAGAGCAAAGAAAGAAAGAGAGAACGAAACAAAGACGAAAAAAAGGGGTTGGGGTTTTACTAGTTTCAGAACTCAGATGTTTTGGATTCCATTGAATATTCTGTTACATGATTATGACATCGGTCACTCATTGGAGTGTTTTTTTTACAGGCTTTCTTTTTCATTACTCTACGCCCATTTTCAAAGAGTCTGTACAGGAGAATTAACAGAGTTGTAGTTGAGTTTCTTTGGCTTCAGCTGATTTGGCTTGTTGATTGGTGGTCAGGTGTTAAGGTATTTATCTCAGCATAATGGCTTCTTGGTTCTTATTCATTTTGGGTATTTGTACACGTATACTCGTTTTGCTCATTTAGCTGCTATCCATAAGCTCATTTTGGGTAGTACATATGTTTTCCACCTTCAACTTGTTGGTTAGGATGGCATATTATACTCTTCGGATAAGCATGTTCTACTGTTATTAGTATTCCTGAAGATACTGTTTTCAATAGAGTAGAATAGCATGCAAGGATCTGTGTAGGCTTGGTAGTGATTGTTCATTTTTTTTATAAAAATTTTTATATTGGTCCTCTTTCTTCCTCTAAAGGGATAGTGTTTGTTCTTCTTTGATCTTTTGGCTATCCTCTGATGGTATATATGTGCCACTAGCCAATAATTCACTCGTATTTCAGTTAGAATCTATATAAGTTTGGTTGTTGTTATTCTCACAAATATCTCTGCGAGCTGCTAAGTGAAACTCTGCACTTTTTTCAGGTTCAACTCTATGCTGATGACGAAACTTTCAACTCTATGGGTATGAATATAATTTCTTCAATATGGCCTGAGTACTGTTATTACTAGATGAGCTTAAAAAAGTATCTGTTGTGCGTAGTCAAAATGAATCATGTATAAAAAATGAGGCTTATTTGGAACCGCAGGTAAAGAGCATGCACTGGTCATTTGCAATCACAGGAGCGACATTGATTGGCTTGTAGGATGGATTTTAGCCCAGGTGCATCTTTTTAGATTCTCTACTGCAGATTTTCTTTGTCAGTGATCCATAGCTTGCTTCACATAATGTCATATAAATTATGCTTGAGCTTTTGGGTCAAGATGCAATAGTATTGTGATACTTATCTCTTCTCTTATGATCCTTTTGTTTCATTGCAGCGATCAGGATGTCTAGGTAGCACTCTAGCAGTGATGAAGAAATCCTCAAAATTCCTACCGGTGAGTATTATATAATAAAGTTTAATGACTACAGATTATAAATATTATTAAGACTATACTTTTTTGCGTTTTATACGTAGCTTAATGTATATTGTGTGCAACTGTTTATTGGATAGTGATAATGTTATCTGATAATGGCTTCTGGACATGGACAATAGATGGATTCTTTTGGCATGACAACCAATCCATATTTGTTAGCGACTAACATGAGGGTCGTCCCCTGATTTTGGTTGGGTGTCCTTATAACATAAGTGGGTGTGGAGCTAGCCAGTTGCATATGATTTTGTTACGGTATATAGATCATGATTAATGTTTCTGTTGGCACTAGTGTTGAAGCTTTTCTTTATTTATATAGAGTTCTTTCCCCGGCATAGAAGTCTTTTGACTTACATTTTTCTTTGAGTTTGAACTTATCTGGTTATGCAAGCATAGTTATCTGGCATTTGATTCTTTTCTGGGTCTA
Organism: Acanthochlamys bracteata; assembly: GCA_019914995.1. NCBI lineage: Eukaryota > Viridiplantae > Streptophyta > Magnoliopsida > Pandanales > Velloziaceae > Acanthochlamys > Acanthochlamys bracteata. Next base: position 2,399,198 of record CM034142.1, read on the forward strand.
AAATATGAATCAATTGGATGTTCAGTGTTTGTTCGTCAGTGCTTGTAACAAAAATGCAAGCAAGGTTAAATGATAAGCTAGTGAATGGACATTTTAAAAAAAAGAATTTATAGGTTTTTAAAAATTTCATGTAGGATTACAATGAGTGGTCTAATTGTTGGACGTTTAAACCCACTTATTAGACTCTATATAATGTTTAGCTAGAATTCTTGGACTTGCATGGTCAAAATATTGCAATGAATGGTTATCTTTGTTGAAACAGTTATTTGGAGATTTGTATGTTACTAGTTTGTTTGAATGTGCTGATTTTAATTTCATTATTGATATCTAAGGAGTGCGTATGCATATCCATGTTTGTGGAAAAATGTCTGGATAGCTATTTGAAATGACCTTAGAAATTACATTTGTATCTATCAGAAATTTATTATATATCTCAACTCAATACATGGGTATTTCTTATGCATATGATCCGTGATTCATATGCAGATATATAAATAACCGATTGTGACATCTAAGCCAGGTTGTGTCCTTAGATTTTTAAATTCCTAAGCATACATTAATGTGCTGTAGGAATGGTATAGTTCACAAGAGACCTTTAGGAAAAAGTGAGTTTCCCACCTCTAAAGATCCATAGACTGGTAATTTTAAACAACGAGGAGTGCAGAGTAATTGATCATACATCAGTCATCTCCTTCCCCCTTTGGCTAAACAATCAGGCTTCTTCCTGATCATCAGTAAGGTGGCCTATCTTTCATATTCATGAGAAAGCAAGTCTCATAAAGAACAACTTCTTTGGTTATTTTGGGGCTATAATAGGTTTTACTTATCCTCGGTAGCAGCATGCTCAAACTTGAACAAAACTAAAGAATTTGAAATCAAGTATCAGTCCACATCAAGTATATCCACCAAGATAGATTATAATACATTACAAAGCAAAAAGCATAGCATTTGGTATCTCTAGAAAATTGAATCTGATGCCACATTTTCTTTATGAGACTAAGACCAACGAAAGCTAGTTTGAAATATTATTAGGCGGCTCGCCAATTTTTATATTCTAATACTGTTCCATCTTATAATGAATGAGCAATAACTGGAGAAATACTAACCGTATTTTTAAGTGATGAATCCAAACTGAAATTATTCGAGATAGTTATGTTTTTTTATTGTAGTTTTTGCTTCTTCAATTTTTATCGCTTCTCCGGTGCTTCTTAATTGGTGAGGATGTTGATTTAACTAGCAATATTGTAGGTCCTTGGCTGGTCAATGTGGTTTACTGAATACCTCTTCTTGGAGAGAAACTGGGCAAAGGATGAAAGCACATTGAAGGTATGAAATGGTATATGTTCACATTCTTCAGTTGTATAGTTGAGCTATAATCGACAATGTTGTGCAGATGGGTCTTGAACGTTTGAAAGATTTCCCTCGGCCATTTTGGCTTGCTCTTTTTGTTGAAGGGACTCGGTTTACACAAGCAAAGCTTTTAGCAGCACAAGAATATGCTGCTTCACAGGGATTGCCAATTCCAAAGAATGTTCTTATTCCTCGTACAAAGGTAATATTGCTTTAAAAGTCATGGTCAATCTACTAATTGAGGGATGATAGTTCTGTTTCTCATTTCCTTTGTCTTTACTATTATTTTTTCTCTCCAAGTTGTTAATTTCTTTAGCTTTCCATACATATATATGATCCAGTTGGAATCATGCTAGCAGTTATACTTAGTGAAAGAATTACTTGAACTGATTTTTTGTCTTACTATCAAAATTCAGAATGTTATGTTTTGATTTATGTGTGGTAGTTGTATATGATTTGTATAAAATTGTTCATATTACTCCTCTGTACAAAGCTACTGATCATATTATATAGTAGTCTTGGGATTTTGGCTTTTGACATTTGAAGAGGGTGCAGTGTTTTCTTTGCTGACATTTTGATGCGCATCTGGTGCTCAACTGAAAAAGAAGTGATGTCCTGTTGCTCTTTTCAATTTTACTGTTTTAATTATTCTGTGATATGGCTGTCACTGTTTGAGCTTTTGCTTTTCACTTTGCTCTTTAATCAGGGGTTTGTATCATCAGTAAATATCATGAGGTCATTTGTTCCTGCTGTTTATGATGTGACGGTAGCAATTCCCAAAGATCATCCTTCACCTACAATGCTTAAAATATTCAAAAAGCAGTCTTCAGTGGTAATTTCTGTTCTTTTTCCTTTTTCTAATTTTGCAGAGTTTCTATTTTATAAAATTTTCATCTTGTTTTAACTAAGAACAATTTGAAGTTTATTATTAGATTAAAGTTTGAGTGAAAGCGACTTCAACCTAAAATTAAGAAAATGAAGTCTCGCGAAGATATGAGCTAGAAAAGAGGCAGACATTCATAACTTATGGCTACATGCTAAAATGCTCTGGTCTCTTGATCTCATTATGAATTTTTTCTTACGTATGGTCTAGTGGAGATGGCTTAGTTTGAAGAATATGGAATTCAAATTTCCTTCTTGGGTGCTTTTTGCAAAGAATAGGCAGCAAGAACGACTGCATAAAATGAAGTAGCTATATTTGGAGAGCGAAGTAAGTAATTCCTTGAAAGTACCTAGAATGGTTGTTTGTCTAAGACCAGAATCGATTTTAACGATTTCTTAGGTTAAATATATTTTAGCATTGTTCTCCAAATTCTCCAATCACAGCCCAACCCACTAGTTTCTTAGGTTATTTGACACAAATATTTGGATTGGGTAATACCCAAGCCAATTTGTCATGATGGCTTGACCCAAGCCCACCGAATTTGATTTATTGGGTAGATTTGGCTCCAGTCCATTATGACTTAAGATAACTTTGAGCGAATGTAGACCCAACCCAATTGGATTGGCTTGACCTATTGGGTTGGGACAGTTACTTATTTCTGCATCTAAACGACACAATGCATATATATGGCTCGGCTATGTTTAAAAGTCATGGAAGAGGACATGGTAAGAACATGACCCAGATATATAAAATCACGTAACTGCAGTAGAAAGTAGGGAAATTGTTGGACTAGAGAAATTATGAAGTATATATTTGAACTCTGAATGTCATAAAAATTCACTTGCTTGAGAATCGATTTCTCAGATTGTTAAAGGCAAAATGCAGCCAATCTCTGAACTATTTTTCAGGATAAGAAAGAGAAAGTTGTTCTAACTTGCTGAGGGTAATTTGTCACTTACCATCGTGGTAAACTCACACGTGCTGCATGTTCTATACCTGCAGAGAAATTGGTGGAGGATTTAGATTCTTTATGGTTCAACTCAACTGTAGAAGTCGACAAGTAATGGTTTAGATATATCTATACCAAATGAATGACTGTGATTATAGCCTTCCAATGCTTAATACAACAATAACCTTAAAAGTAACCAAAGACTAACATGTGGGTCCTATTGATGAATTGATTCATGATCATTAGTTTGGTATTAGATATAATCCGAACAGCAAATTGGCTACGATTGGCTTGAACCATAGAGGATGTGATTCCTTGTTTGGAGGGGTTTGTGGTGCTAAACCTGGGATGGTTTTACAACTCTGAACCTAGGAGGAACTTCTGCAATGTTTGAAACTGGGGAGTTATTACAGATTCGCCCTATAACTTAGGGGTTGCTCCCCCTCCCCCTCCCCCTCCCCCACCCCCACCCCCCCACTTTTCATTATTTTATTTTATTTTATTTGGTAATTGTTTTCAATTGCAATCTGCTGATTGTACTCATGAAAAATCTTGGTTTTCTAATCCTTGTTTAGAAGCTTTCAACTGTTTGTATGTATTGAATCTGAGACTTGCATCTGTGCCTCGACTTTAGTTTTCTTTGAATTCTGAGCATTGATCCTTACGCATGGCGTAGTGTCTATGAGAACGTTATCAAGATCACTGTGTATGAAGTCATAGTAATTCTAAAACATTTCCTACTTAGCTGCAAAATGATTATTGAATATTCGCGCTTTGTTAAAATGTTTATGTTATATACAGGTCCATGTACATATGAAACGTCATGCGATGAGCGAATTGCCTGAGTCAGATGATGGAGTGGCACAGTGGTGTAGAGATATTTTTGTGGAAAAGGTGACTACTTAATTTGATGAAAAATGATATTTAACTGTTTCCATCCTTTTGACTACTTAATTTGATGAAAAATGATATTTAACTGTTTCCATCCTTTTTTCCCAGTTCCGTTTTTTATTTGTTAATTTTCATGACATTTAACTGTTGCCATCTGTTTCTTGTGTCCTTTATGTGCAATGTTTTAGGACATGGTTATCTCTTGGAAGAATATTTGAAAGTAAATGTACTTATTTTAGCCCTTTTCCTTGCTATTTCATAGGATGCTTTACTAGATAAGCATATGGCAGAGGGAACTTTTGGTGAGGAGAAATACAAGCCACTTGGACGGCCCATGAAATCTATGTTGGTAAGATACTAGTGATTGAAACCTTATAAGACCAATATTGGAGATGCTACATCCTTATGGTTTAGTTTGTTATAAATTTAGTGATCGTTTGTATTTTATGCTCTTGATAAGCGCATTCATTCATTATTTCTTACGCCTGGCATTTGGTGCTGTTTAGTCAAGCCATTTGTGTATGTAGCATGTATGTGGTGTTATTTATGTTAAAGTTATACATCTATCATATTTTTGACACAAATGCTTAATGTTGGACAAGTTTGTAATGTTCTAACTCGAACAGGTATTCTGAATATTAAAGCATAATGCCTTGCTAGCTTTTGTCTAGGAGGCTTTCTGTAAGAAGTCCTGCAATTCTGCCATGTCTAATGTGTTTGTGTTCATGATGATTTGAGTGCATTACTAATGTCAAAGTAATGCAATTGGCTCCAATCTTGGATGTATAATGAGTTCTCTTCATCTATAGTTCTCCTTTTCCTTTTTTTTTGTTGGTATTTTGGAGATTAGAAACTTTATTTTAAATGAATATTTTTTTCTTTGCTCAGTGCTTTTTCCAACTGGTCTTTGTATCGCGTAACTGATGTAGTCTTTGATCAACAGGTGGTCATGTTTTGGGCTTGTTTCCTCTCATATACTTCATACAGATTCCTCAGGTGGTCTTCTCTATTCTCAACGTGGAAAGGAATAGGGCTCTCAGCAATTGGTCTGTCGATAGTTTTGGTTGTAATGCACATCTTCATTCTGTTTTCGCAATCTGAGAGATCGACTCCTGCAAAAGTTGCACCTTCTAGGCCAAAGAACGAGTAGTTCATTCTGCCATATACGGAGAGGATTCATCCACTTAATATTTATTTTAGTGCAACCAGATAAAAGTTAGTTGCTCTGGTGCCATTGTTACCAGTAAGTACATTATTTTAATCTAAATCAGCGTCTCTGTACGTCGTGAGTATATAAGGTCTATAAGGACTGTGTTCTTGTTGTGGGAGTATGTCATCTCTCCAGGTTGGTGTGAGTAGAAGCCGCATGTTTGCAGGGTTGTATAATCATGCATATTAATTCCGTTCATAAAAGACTGTGTAAAAAATTAGGTCATTAAAATACGTGCTCACACAGTCCCAGCTATTTATTAAATTGATCCGAGCGCTACGTTCATAGAGATTCCTTGCTGGGATTGTAGTTCTTATTATCAAAATTGTGATTAGTCTTCTAGTTGGAAATTCATGACATGTGCCAACGTAGAAAGCGAATGCATCAAAAGTTAATGACCATATGCTACAAGGAAATCAGAATGTGTAAAAGAAATACCCTGTCACAGCAGCATTGGGTCTCAAACAGATCAAAGAAGAAAACAAAGAAGCTGGGGAAGCAGTAATAGTATCCTAATGCAACAACTAACTGTTTCTAATTGACATATATAATGCACGGACACACACAGCAGCAACATATTGCGGTCACTTATACCGCGTTTGGGATTGCTTGTAGGAGCATCTAAAGCTCATTTTTATTTCATATTTTTTAATAAGTTTTTTATAATATTTTATAGAATTTATTTAAACTTTTAAAATATATAAAAAAAGTTTATATAGTAAGAATTTATTATTTTATTATTATTAAAGTTTATTTTATAAAATAGGATAAAAATATTATTTTTCATAAGCACGCCTTACTAGTTATGCACTGCTGAAGAGCTCCGGAAAAAATACGAAAAGGTTAATCTGGCACAAAAGCATTAAGTATAGGATAAGAAGGATCAGCTACTAACAAAATGCGTGTGGACAATAATACTTGCACGCAAACAAAATGGTTGCCCAATCTCCATTTCCACATGTATATAGCCAAAACATTAACTGTGCCCTCAATCATATCTTTGCTAGCAGTATGAGCGATTACAAAATATATCAGTACTGAACCGTGCGAGAGCCACAAAAAGTTACCTTGTTAGTTTTGAAAGGTAGATGACACTCAACTGCAATCGTCAGCGGCAAAGCTTCATCGCCTCCTTCATTAGATTCAGTCCCCGCTCACAGTGCTCCAATCTAATTGCACTTAACTTGGCCTCCAGTGCAGATACTTTTTTGTCGCTTAGCTTACTCAAAACCCTCGGGTTGTTTTAAAATTTGCCGTTTCCTTCATCTGAGATTTTCGGGCTATGCCGGTAAGAGGAGATTATTCGGGCGTTGTTGAACTTCGATTTGATTGGGATCCACACGTTTGATTACGCCCGACATTTCCTTTCATGTTGTTCGAGAATGCTTGGCTTGCATTATGAATCATGACGAAGCCATCTTTTGCCTGATTACTATGGCCGAACTGTCACGTGAAGATTCATCCAGTCAGTATTGATATGAATCAGCGTAATTCTGTTTTGCATTTGTCAGAGACAGCTAGGAGTGTGTCTTCGCATTGTCGAAGCAATATTCTGGTCGTGTTCTTTTAGTTGGTGTTGATGATAAGGACCCTTAATTTCAAGGGAATTGGTTTGAAGTTTCTTACATTGGAGCAGCTTTTACTCGATCATCCAGAGCTTCGAGGAAAGGTGCAGACTTCAAACCCTGCACGAAGCTAAGGGAGTGACATTCAGGAAGTAGAGAATGAGACTTGTTGATCGGCCTGGATATGAAGCGGATCAATGAACGGTTTTGGGCAAGCCTGGATATGAACCGATTGTTTGTTGATCGACCGGTGCCCACAAATGAGAAGGCAGCATATTATGCTATTGCAGAGTGTTGCGTAGTTAATGCGGTGAGGAATGAATTTGGTGCCCTATGAGTACACTGTTTGTCGCCAGGGAAGTCCTGCTCTAGAGGGCAAGCTGAAGAAGAGCATGATTGTCCTTTCGGAGTTCAGTGGATGCTCTCCATTCCACATCATGATAAGAGTCAGTCCGTGAGATGTCGATGCAGTGGCAGAGGCATTGAACCTTGCTATATCAATGCCTGAGATGGAGAAGCAGCTCAGGCACGACAAGCACTACATGTATGTGAGTTCACATGATGTGGCTTATTGGGCAAAGTCGTTTGATCAGGACCTTCAGAGGGTATGCAAAGTCTAGGCTCAACAATGGGCAATATCGAATTCAAATATAAAATCAAATAGCCACACCACGTTACTCATTTTACAATTTTATCCATTGACCATTCATCCGATTTCTAATCACTACACGATTAGTGCTAATTAGCGAGTTCAAAAGCTTACCGACAAAACGAGATGATCAAAGTTTGAATCGATTTTGCGTCCTATTAGTGAAAAACTTATCAATTTACGATTCAAGAATACCTTAGACAAAATGAATCAAGATTAGTTCAATAATAAGTTTAGGAGGTCAAAACAGACATAAAAGATTTTATATAGCTTACCTTGGTCGTGAGGCCCGCCAGCACGCCGAATTTTGGTGAAAGTTAGGGTTCCAGCAAGAGGGGGAATTCAATAGCAAAAAGGAGCAAAAATAGTAATAAAACTCAACAATGGCGACAGAGAAGTAAGGAGCAAACTCTAACGGCCGGAATCGCCTAAAATAATAACGGCATGGTGAACTAGCTCGCCTCGGCACATTATAGAAATTCGACCCAATTGATAGAGTGGAAGGCTTAAGCAAGACAACGAGACCGTTTCCTATAACTTAACATAACCAAATTGCCGGTAAGAAGCACCGGCAAAATTCGGGTTCTTTTCTCAGTGATGATCAAGCTAAATCTGACAAAAACTGAGATAACAAAAGCAAGGGGAGGGTGAGGGGAAGAACGTTCGAGGGAGAAAGAAGCAAAATCGACGTTAGAGGGGAAAAAATCAGTGCCGGAAGGGAGATCGAGAGGGTGGGTTCGGCGAAGAGAGGTAAGAGAAAAGAAATAAAAATAAAAATGAAAGGGTAAGACAAAGTAAAGAGATTATTTACTCTTATTTATTAATTCTCTAACCAAACAGACCGTTAAGGACATCCTAGAGAAGCTAGAAATAAGTTTGCTCATTAACTTTAATCAAATTAATAGCTGCAGTCACCGATGGAGGCTGAGCTGTAGCACTACGACCGTTGGGTTTCTGGGACTTACCTTGTAGCGTTAACAGTTGTAGTCGCTTATGGCATATCAAGAGTTTTACTACTGTTATATTGGGCTTCAATAGCTTCTTGATTCCGGATTCATCACTAGTCGATCCCTAAATATTGGAAGCTATAAATCAAAGCAGCAGTATCCTGAGGATGAATAGAATTAAGGGATTTCATAGACTTGCTAAAATTTTTTCTCTAATATAACGGATCTTGTTATACAACTAGTCTTCAGAAAGTTCTCCAACCAAAACTCCAATTCTTGGTTTCAAGAACTCTAACAATTCACTAACATTAGCCCTACCGTAAGCAATTCACTAACTAACAACGAGCCTTAACGTTTTGCAAAACACCTCTGTATTAACCGAATCTTCTCATAAGGACAATTCTAAAAAGCCTTCTAGATTTTGCAAAGTCTCTCCGGCTATAAGACATTGACGCATTCAGCCAATTGATGAAGATAACAGATTAAGCAAAACTTCAATATATATATATCATTTTGATCAAGTGGTTAGATAAAAGTCAATTCATAATTCGATTGAGCAGAAATTTTGTCAGTATATTTTTAACCTATAAATGTTTTATATCCAAATGGGGAGGTCAGATTTTTCACGCATATCCCTCTATATATATATATATATATATATATATGTGGGGAGGGATAAGGGTACTTCTTCTTTAGGGGCACTTCCGGAGACTCCCTCCCCAATTTATGATAAGGGTGACCTCTAAATCTTATCTCCACCGTTGGATATGAAGAACTATAAATTAGAAACATATCTATAAAATTTCAGCTCAATTGGACTACGAATTCACGCCCATCCGGTCATTTGATCAAAATGACATAAATGATACAATATATATATTTTTAAGTTTTCTTACTTTATGTCATCTTGATCAAATGACCGGATGGGCGTGAATTCGTAGTCCGATTGAGCTGAAATTTTATGGATATGTTTCTAACTCATAGTTCTTCATATCCAACGGTGGAGATTGGATTTGGAGGTCACCCCAACCATAAACCGGAGAGGGAGTGCCCGGAAGTGCTCCTAAAAAGAGAGTGCCTCTATCCCTCCCTTATATGTGTATATATATATATATATGTTAACTTTTAGTATTTATTTTGTTTTGATCAATATGACAAATGAATATCGATTTATCATCTGATTAAATTGAAATTTATCAACATATTTTTTATAATAATTTTTCATACCTAATGGTGGAGATTAACTAATATAAGATATCACCGCCCATTTTTAACCGGCATGTGCATGCATATCTTTAAAGTGGCATGTGTCTATCCCTATATATATATATATATTTCATACCACGCCTCTAAAACCACATGTATGCAAAAATCTAACACAACTAATCGTTTGCTTTATGAAGTGCTTCGCACTAGTAGTTTGTGTTAGGATAAACACAGTTTAATTGGGCTTTATGTTATTGGTCTCATTTGTCCGTTAATTAGTTCTATCTATTTATTATGTTAAGGCTAATTAGGGTTAGAAAGGGTGTGTGTTGTTCTTTTGATGTGGTAGCCGCAAGGTAAAGCTTGTAGTCGTAAAAATAAAAGCAACCGGTAAGGAGTAACAATAGCACAGGACAACGTGCAAGGATTGCAGTGTGTGTTGCGGAGATCTACTAGTGCAGTAGTGCTGCAGACAGCAACGATGCACGTGTGGGGCATTGTGTGGTATGTATTTTTGTGACATTTTTTGTACTATTGTAATTGAGTTTACTTTCGTCAAGAGGGCATTGATTGTTTTTTCGATAAGAGTGAAAGTTGTAACTCAATTATTAATAGTAGAATTTTCTTTATACCGTCCGTAGATTTTTCTCTTATGTTGGTGAAAGTTTTTCCACGTAATTGTCATATTTTATTATATTTTTCAATTATTATATTATTAGACCAAAATTTTCGGTATTTTTGCTATACTTGTCAGGAACAACTCTATTTTGTGATTTGTTCTAAGTTACTCCGTTCGTAACAAGTGGTATTATGGGATTAATATATTAGATAGTTTCATAATCTATTGGCTTAAACTTTTGAGTTGGATTGAGCTTTATAATGTATGGGCTGGACCCCCTCGGATGTCTTATTTTGGTTAACTCCTCCGGTATTATATCTTTTCAATAGTGGTATCAGAGCCGATAGTTTGATAGAAAGTCGGATGCACGTAGTAGCTTTTGTTGACAGTGGAGAGCAGCGTGACTCACATAGGGCTTCCGTAAGGTGTGAGCAAAAATTCTGAGTAAGTTGGACTCTGATAGCTGGCTCTTAGTAGCGCAGATGGTACGCAAGTGAAACAACCGGCGTATATTATACCTCTAGTTAGTAGTGCGATAAGTAGGTTAAGAGTAATATGACTCACATGAACTTTCACAAGGTGTGAGTAAAGTTTCGGAGCAAGTTGAGTTTTGAAAGCTAGCTCTTTGTGTGCAGTGACGGTGTTCGATGCTAAGTGGCTGGAATTCTGAGCGATCGACGTACTTGATGCGTGATAGGATGCTCGGATGAAGAGAAAATATAGGTGACTCACTATTGAGGAGGAGATTGTTGGATTAAGAGTAAGTAGATTAGTTCCACATTAAATAAAGATAAGATAAAAATAAAGTTAATATACTAAGGAGTTTCATAACTTATTGGCTCAAACTTTTGAGTTGGATTGAGCTTTCTAGTGTGTGGACCGGACCTCTCGGATGTTTTATCTTGGTTAACTCTTCCGGTGTTATATCTCCTCGACGGTTGTTTATAATTTCATATAGTAATCAATCCCTTAATCATTGTCGTTAATGTGTATTCCTCCTTAACATCTTAATCACCATGTTATGGCGTAATGCAAAACCATCAATATTATATTTTTGTAACTTCAATATCTCTCCTAAATGAAGTTTTCAAATATTATAAAAGGTAAACCTAGCTAAACGTAAAAAATAAGTGCAGTAGTCATCCATCAAGTCTGTCAGTATTAGAATATATATGACATATCATAGGGGGTATTTAACAGTATTTAAAATAATAAGGTTTTCTAAAAAAAACTTATTTTAAGAATTTCGAAAAACAATCATGTCTTCTTTTATATAAAAAAAGTTACACATATAAAAAGTGTTATAATCGTATGATTTATCTATACGGTTTAGATTGAAAAAAATATATATATGTAATTTGTTTTTTAAAATTAACAGTGGGAGAAAACATCCCAACAACCGAGTAGCGAGCTTAAAATTCAGACCATGCGTGTCCTTATAATAACTTGATTTTTTGTAGGTTATTATTAGGTACTATGTCGACCTTAGAGTAATTGGCTTTTGCTTTAAGTGTAATTTGAAAACAACTGCACTACTACTGCTTCCCAACTCTGATTATGTGCTTGATATATAATAGGTTATGTCCTTCTGAGGTAGCGCTGATCCTAAGACAAGTGTTATAGTGTTAACTTGAAGTTTTGAATGTTTAATACGTTAGAAGACAAGTTGGTCATTACTCCGGACTAATAAGCCTTAATTTTCTCATCTAAGACCCAAACACGAGGACAACGTTCTTAACTAGTCACCTTTTCAGACAAACATATGTAGTTCTAAGCAAGTTAGCTTAGCGGTTGTTTTGTAACTTTTATAATCATATTCTAAATTTTAGTTTTATTTAGAAGCTGCACTTTGATATATACGATACTTTTAGCTTTTATTATTTTCAAAACCAATTATGGAGGCATTTCTCTTACGTGTATTTCTAGGTGCTTTAGAAAAGGTAATTTAAATTAAGATGGATCCATATCACCTAGAACATCTCTAGACATTCCTTTGAAGTTTCAAGAATGAGTAGTAGGTGAAACTCGAAAGATCTCTCAGCACTTTATCCAGACTATACAGTACATCCCATAGTGCAATAGTTAGTGAGAACTTACTCTTTACCCTAAATCCCTTTCATGTCCATTTCAAAAAACCCTTGTTAGTTCCAAAGCTTCTATCACTAGTTTCTTTCTCACCTTATATAATATAGCTATTAATCGAGAGCTATACATACTTGTTTCCATCGTTGCTGTTTGTAACATAAGCAAGATGATGGCATTTGCTTATGACCCTATATCTTCAAAATTATTTCATGAAGAAGGAAAAAGGTTTCCGCACAATTACAAATGCTCCAAAATATTCGCGGAGATTTTCAAGCATTGTTGTTTTTCTTCTGAAGCTGCTGAAGCTTATACTACACTTAGCTCCGAAGGCGAAAGCAGCGGCAGTGCTGCTGCTGCTGATATTGACGATACACATGTTCTAAAAACAATAAATCCTTTCAGCTTTTGTTAACTTTCATTTTTTGTCCCCATAAGTTTGTGTCGATTTACTCGCTTCTAAATTAACTAATGCAGGTAGTTGTCTTATTGACAATTCAAGCGTTGAGAGCGAGAGCGAAGAACAAAGCTGCTTTTTTGGGAGATCATAGCCTTTATTGGGTTATTTCTCCTGCACCGGGGGAGCTACTGATTGCACCAGAAGCTGATAATAAGCAGAAAAAGTACGAGAAAGGCGACATTAATAATAATGCTAAAAATAATAAGGGATATGAGAACGATGATGATGATGATACTGAAACGTTCGTCTCGGTGAAGAGCTGCTTTACTTGTTGCTCGAGTGAAAATGGAACAACTGATGCTAAGGAATTCGGAAGGAAGGAAATTTTAGAAGATCTGGGTTACTTGCAGGGATGGCCATTTGGGTTGTGGCGGAAGGCGATTGTGCTCCCGCCACTTCCAAGCTCACCTTCCGAGTCTTGGATATGGCGGAAAAAGAGGTCTTTTTCCTGCTATACAAAATAATATTACAGGGGACAATTATATCTGTCAAAACTTTTTTTATGCATATTACTTTTCATTTATCTATGTTTGTTTTTTGAGTGCAAGTAATTCGCCTTTCGATTTCGTGTATACATCAAGCCTATATTCCGTTTATTTATTTAGTTTTTGCCAAATGCTTTAGGTGTAAATCAAACTATTACTCGAGTTTAAGAGATGTATAGTTATTCTGTCCCATTAACATTAATTTCACAAATGTTAAGGACTCCACCCTTACAAATTCTATCAGCTCATGTTAAGGACAAACCAAAAATATATCTTTTTCTAAAAAATAATTTACAGTATCATTTGTTTTTATTCAGGAAGCTTATTACTTTTTAACTTAATTGCAAATCTAATTTTAAAACATCAACAGTGAGTCTGTAACGTACTTAATTATATGCAAGGTAAAGACCTGACATACGACTTGCGAAATTTACTTGTTCTATGCTTATGTTCCAATTAAACCATTGTGACTTTCTCGAGATAAATTACTAAATTATCTATAAATAAAATTATCAGGAAGCTACTCTATATCAAACTGAAGTTTACACTGTTCTTATGCAGCTCGTTAGATCAGTGATCTCTAATATTGTTTTTGGTTGACTTTTCTAGTTACTACCGTATCGCATACAACACTATTTTAACTTCAAAAATATCGTTAAAAGAAATCTACCAAATGTTAGAACAAGTGCTTAATGTACAACAATTTGCCAGATAAATTTTGCAAAATTTATTCGAGAATGTTATCCATCCTCGTGTACGTAGCTTTCGTTAACGACATATATACCACTTTTTCTTCTTTAAATGCACGGTGTCCGTCAGAATGGGGTTTGCTCTTTCTTTCCAATTTGTTGAGATAAAAATGAAACAAAAGAAACCTTCCTGTTGGCAGATCCTGCTTTGAAGTCATAGTTCCTTAAAATCGAATGCACTTAAAGTGCTTTCTTAACTTCGAAAAACCCTGGTTGTTCCTTGTTAGCTGCACCGACATCATCAGGAGATGCAACCGCAACTACAACACCCTTGCTCTTGACCGACTCAATCACGTCTGCAAACTCTTTGAAATCCTTCAAACTGCATAGGAACAAATTTTCAGAAGAGCCGAATTCCAAACAAAGTTACGAATTTTTGGTTCCTTGTATGCATGAAATATTGAATTTACCTGGTTGACAGGATTTCTTCGCGCCTTCTTTGCCTTTCCTCTTCTGTAATGCCAAGTAAATACCGCAACAGACTGGAAAGAAAGAAAGCGAAGTCAGCTGTATATGTACTACTGGACAACTTTTACACACCACTGAAGAGGTCATAGTGAAAACAGGCATCTCATGTGTATTCAAATTCCGACTCCTTCCGAAGTTTCATATCAACAATAATTATGTTCTAAAGTTCATGATCCGCTCCTTCCAAAAAGATCCGACTACTTCAAAAGTAAATGTATTCAGAAATTGTGCAAAATCAACGACAGTTTGCTGTATGTACCTGCTGTAACCTTTCGCATCTGGCAATTGATAGGCATCCACATCTCCAATAGTACCGATTATTGCTTTGGTAAGTGTATCATTATCTAGTTCAAGCTCCCTGAGAAAGTTTGCTGTCCCATCATATACATCCAGTGTCTTTAACAGGTTCGGATCACGATATGATAGGTATGAAAATACTCCTGAACAACAATGTCAAAGGAATATAATTAGTTTACATTCAAGTCAGAGGAAAAAAAAACACTAGGATACACAAATTATATTTCATAACAACAAAGATACACCTAAAGTTGCAAATCACCTGAATGCGTATCAAAGTCACAGAACCCTCCATAAGCACCGCCACTGACTCTAACCCTATCCCACAACCATGTATTGCTAATAAATTTTGAAATGACATATGCGCTGCCATGAAGCTCATATCCTCTTTCATATAAATTAGCAGCTTTTCCGACATAATTAACCTGTGTAATTTACAGTAGAATGATATTCACGATTATAGAAGCAGGCCACATTATTTTTTTAACAAAAGAAAAAAAGAAATACAGAAAACAGATGCATGAAAGTATGACAAGACTAATAAACAAAGTGAACCTGCGTAGGGATTATGATGGCTTCATTTACAGGTGAGAGCCTGTTCTCCCAAGAGTTGCTCTCCACAGACGAAGTGTTTGGAAGTGAATCAAGAAATTTGCATAGAGCAGTTCTTGTTGTTTCTAGATTGTTTCCATCAGCTGTCAAGTTAATTAAGCAGCCTTTTCTTGAGAATATAGATGTGCGAATCTCCTCGAGTGAAGAACAAATCTCATCCCAGTTATTGTCAACTCTCTTTTCAAGTTCCCGTAAGAACTCTAGATAACTGTAACCAAGGGAAAGATATTATAAATTATTTAACCACACAACAAATCTTCTAAATTCATAGACTTTCAAAACATGACGAGCATTTTATCAAGAAGTTCCACTTTAATAAAAAATAAAGAACAAAGGTCAAACTTACATTCCAAAAAATGCAAGTTTCGGAGATGAGCTTCATGAGAAGAGGAGTAACTATATGACATTTAAATTGCACAATCTGATGACATCTTAACTTTCGAAACAGTGCTAGGACAGAAGGAAAAAGAACCTGAGGGACTCCATAAGGTAGTAGATACCAGCATACAGTTTCTAAAAGCCATAACCATCTCAAATACTTCCAAAGATTTATCTCTTAACATAATCATAGCAATTACAAGTGTTAAGTTAGTGTTCATATCAGTTGTTTTAGTAAGTGCCATTGAAAAAAAAATTTCTTAAGGAAATTAAGGTGCAAACCTTAAGCCTCCTATCTCTTCTGCAATCCATCCTGCAGAATTCAGCTTAGCATCCATTCTTGCAGCTGCAATTCCATGTCCGCTCCCTCTCAACCGGTTCTGCAAAGTACGTAGTTAAGATATAGACTACAAGCACATAGGTAGAAATTTAAGATAAATCCTCCAGTACCTCCATTCTTGCTTTACTTTGAGACACAAACTGCTTAAATCGGTCTGGCTCCTTAAACTGAACTTCTTGAAGAATGCAAGTCATCTGCAAGAAAACAGAAGACTGACATATGAACTCAACTTGCACAACCTTAACTGCCACACTACGAATAATACTACCTTCAGTGAGATAAAAGGAGGCAACTTAGTAAATAACTTACAAATTATAGTGCAACTGAAACGACCACATATAGGAATGTGTTAAAGGTTTTTTTAATTGAGTAGATAAAGGCATGAGAGGATTTTGAAATAGTTACTCTGTAAGAAATCAGCAATATTTGAGTCCTGACCTTGTTATGTTCACAAAATAGGACAAAAAATTGGAAGAAAAGCCAAAGAAAATGTGTTGAAGCTGCTAAAATTATATTTAAAATTAGAAACATCTACAGCCATCGACGCTTTGTATGCCTTGTAATAAATGAAAATGTTTCATCGACACATTACAGCTGTCTAATATCTCATGAAAAAAGAATGACTTACCAGGTCGAAGAGGTCCGCAACTCGTCCTGCCATGGATTTACCTCGAACAATCATATAAGTACAGGGCTGTTCCTTTCCACGAACGGAAGATGTAAAGGGATACACGGAAATTCCTCCAGTCTTCCTTCCTACCAGCTGGTTTAGTTGCACAAAATCCATGTCTTTGGTACCCATTTCTAACAAAGACTGACTATGTGGAAAAAACAACCAGATATGTAGAATGAGTTTAGGAAATATGTCCAAAGAACATATGGAAGGAAAGACCAAAAAGCAAAAAATGTACTCACCAAAATAGTGGCACTAATTGTAGGTGCTCCTTTTTCAAAGAACTCATATCAAAGACAACTTCAGAATAGATGATATCATTGGTAAAAAGATCATGTTGCAAAACTTTAGTTCCACTAATTTCTCCAATCTGCAGTGGACAAGCATTCAATTGAAAATTGAATGCTTAAGATTATAATAAGCACAAAGCTTTTAGGTCTGGCTTTCAAGAAAAATCTAAGAAGCCAGATTGGACTTCTGGCAATTGTGCTTTTTGAATATGAGAAGGACTTACATAATAGGTATCCTACAACATTTTCAAAAGCAAGTATAACTCTTACTTCTCAATCAGTAACTCTACTTCTTGACGGTAAATTAATCAGTTCCCAGTTGATAAAAAATTTAAGATAAAATAAATCACCTCAGTTGGGATATGAATGGGCTCCTTTGGGATATCCTGCAAAGAAAGGCTGGGTACACATCTTAGAGCTTCAGGTGGATCTGGAGTCTCCTGTTTTAGTCTCAACTCCTGCGTTGCACGTGCTAAGTCAGCAAGATCCTCTTCAGTCATACTTGCTTTAACTCTGTCAAGAATTTTCTTTTCTGCAGCTTCATCTTCAGAAGCTTTCTCTGGATCAGGCTGTTAATGAAAACTGCTTAGCATCTCAATCAACAATAAATAATGGCGGATGCAGTGAAAACGCTGAGTTAATACTCAAGATAATAGCATCTACCTGCATTTCAATTGTGACACGGTGAGGGTTATTCAAGATATATTTTTGTAACAATGGAGCAAAGACAGCTTTAGATCCCTCCTCTGCTATACGAGCTTTCAAGGTTTGCAAAGGCTTCTCATATTTTAGGGGCTCAAATGGATCCATATCATATATCCATTTTCCCTGCACATTAGAATCCCTCGAATGTTATTTACAGTTCCAAGGAAAATGGTTAAGATCTCTTCCAAAAATTAAGAAAAGGCATAACTGACTCTTACAATGGAGCGAAGCATCAAAGACAATCCTCTGGGGAATGACCCAGTGTTATTCTCCCTAAGGGAGAATTCAATTGTATTCATTGATGCCTCAACTGCTTCTGTGGTAAAACCTTCCTCTGCCAAGCTTTTAAGTGTTTCCATAACCAACTCTTCAACTTTTGCTATATTATCCTTAGATACACCTTTGAGTCCGATACTAAATTGAGGTTGAAGAAGTTCATCTTCCATTCCTCCACCAATTATGGCTTCTCCCAGACAGCTCTCTAGTAAAACTTTTCGTAGTGGGGAAGCTGGAGTTCCCAGCAACAGATGATCCAAAAAACCAAGAGTGAGTTCTGTTTGTAAGTCGAGGGGCCCGTCTGATAGTAGCCAATTAAGGCAGACCATGTGCTTCTTTTCCAAATCACCACTTTCACCAACAGGATATTTCTCCACAATCCTCAAAGGTTCTTTAAAAAGCTTTTGAGGTTCAATCTTTGACTCATCAGAGACAGGACTTGCTTCAAACTTATCAAGGTATTCTGCTTGCAAACCGAAGCATTCGTAAGTTTGAGAATGACTTGTGGCTTCAAAAACTTTCAACTGAAAAGGCTAACATGCAAAGCAGATGACAGCATGGACACATGACAAATCGAAATGTCCAATAGGCTATCTCTTCTATGAGTGTTAACAGTTTGTTAACCACATATGATTGAGAGAAATACTAACATGCAAACGCAGAAGACGGCATGCTGTATTCATGACAAATCGAAATGTCCAATAGGCTATCTTTTCAATCATGATTATTTATTTTGAAAGTCCTCTCCTCTTTTACAATTTTGTAACAGTATGGTATATCTAATGTATCGGACATGTTCAACAAGAATAAAGAAGAAGTCCTGAAGGCATGAGAAAGAAAATGTTCGGCATGAGAAAGAAAATGTTCAATGGAGATAAGCATGCAAGGTTGTTGGCCAAAGAAAAGGCGTATAGAGAAAGAACCACATAAACCATGAATGTTCCTAGTAAGTGAAAGGATATTGCTAAAGCTTAAAAGCTAAACGGTTCCAGAAATTCCACCTATTTAGCAAAATGGTAAAAAGTCAGGCTTAAAAAAACTTTTAAGTACCATAATTCATTTAGAAATAGATCAATGAGTGCTTTACAAGTCTGACAAGTACCTAAAAGTATACTGATATAACTTCGTAGAAAGTGAAACCAAAACAAAGTGGTAGTTTCGTTCCTGTTCTAAGCTAGACCAAATGAATCCTAGACATTCAAAAAGAAATGCTAATGTTGAAAGGAAAATAGTGAACTATCAATAGCTTTATTAATACGGAGTATCACAAAATTATATGTGTTTAGGCAAAGAGCAACTTATTGACGCAAAATTCAGCTTGTAAACTGCAACCATGATGAGAGCAACTTTATCAAGTAAATTAGGATGCCACGAGCAACATTAGATGAATCTCATAAGGTCTCTGGGGACTCATCCCAACCCACTACTAGTAATTATCAATTGTCGTCTACTGCTTCACTGTGCTTACTTCCTCTAGCAGGCTTCATCAACACAGATTCATTTTCCTGCACCATACGTCAATAAAAGTACAGACAGAATTGATCCGCTTGATGCAGATTCTTTCAACAATATTTCATGATTTCAATTATCTTAGTTGGATGTATACATTAAAGACTGCTAATGCTGTGAAAGTTAAACCATATGTTCACCAAGTACTTTAATTTTAGAAAGTTATGTTACCACTTAAGATACGAAGTCGCTCCACTGGATCATCATCCCCATAGAACCATATCTTGGCATTGCTTGGATGGTAGTACTTGCTATGAAATTCCTAAAATGTAAACATGGCATTCGCAAAAAACCACATTAACATCATAATCAAGGATTTCAACACAAAATATTATGTTACACTGGGAAGAAATATCATCATAAAATAAACAAAAAACTATAGCATGAATTTGGACCTTAAATTCCTCAAATGTAAGCTTGGGTATGACTTTTGGATCACCACCACTATCTACACCATATGTATTGTCTGGAAAGAGAGCCTGCACAAAGTTCAACTTCATGTTACGCGAAAAAAGAAGAAACCAAGAAAGATACCTTAGCAAGACTATAAATAAACAAGTGTTTTTACCTAATGTCTAATTTTTGTCATTCCCAGACTACTGGAAATCCAAAATTGGTCATCAGAAGTTATATTTACAGGTCCATAATACAAGCTCACATTAAAATGGTGAACAATACAGCTCAACTATATCTAACAACAATAGTCTATAAAACCCATTCGGAAAACTCATTGTTGACAAGTGGTAGATATAACCACTGATGCCCATTAGTCAAGAATTCTAAGTTAAGATGTTATTCACAAAAAATCTGAAATTTGGTTCCATGTTAAGGGTGTGTTTACTTTGATGTTTAACTCATTTTTTGAAAGTGAGTCTATAAAATTAATTTAAAATTAAAAGTTTTTGATAAAAAATATGTTTTTATATTTATTTAGTATTAAAAGGTGAGTTCTAAAATTAAATTTTGAAAATAAATTTTTGACGGAAAAAAATTTATTTTAAATTTTATGTTTATTTTAATTTAAAAGTGAGTTTAAAGAAAGTGAGTTTGGTGGGTTGGTAAACAAGCCTTAAATGTTAAAACATAATGGTTACATGTATATGCACATTTGAACTTTACATTAATATACAAAGAAAAAGACATGTGATAAATTCATTCCTTTCCATTCCATGATCCATAAATGTTAAGTTCCCTTTTGGATACACAGTTTCCTCAGCAATACTCTACCCTATTCAGGCTAAACCTAAGAAACCTGACAACATGTTTGGATGAAATTTACAATGCTCAAAGAAAAATGGAGAGAAGACTCAAAACCACAGCCCTAGCAAAATCCAGTCTGCTGTTGGAAAATCCATTTCTGTTTCCTCTCCTCTCACACATTTCTCTATCTCTTCTCCACTCTCCCATTTCACTTTCTCTCTATTTGACCATCTCCCACATCTCTTTCTCTCTCCTCTCTCTTCCTCATTTTTCCCTCTCATGTCTCACTTCAGTTCCCATTAACCGAACATTGAATAATCTGATGAAAATATAGTTTTAACAACTCATAGGAATACATGAGCTATGGTTTGGAAAAAAAAAACAGAGCCCGAACTTTTTAAACTATGCAAACATGCCCTAAGAGGTAATCAGGTTTGCAACCTCTCTTGCTCATAACTTGTATGATAATAAAGAACAAAATGTACAATTGTAAACCATACCTGCTGCGTTACTCTCCCTAATATGTTATCTGGTTGAGAATATACTCCTTTCATTTCATTAAAGACAACGCCTGAAATTATTCATCAAAGATATTCAGAAAAATTATATCACCTTGACATGTATATTTCTAAAGAAGCTAACAATGTAGCTTCTTCTTTATGAGAAAATAAAAAAGAACTTTGAACATGAACTTCCTGTCAAAGAAATGACAACTATATCCTTCCTGATTAATTGGACTTAACCTTTGTATGATATATCTTCTGAAGGGTCATTAAGTTCAAAATGCCAACCCTCCTGCTGAAATGTTTGGAAATCCTCAACACATTTAGGAAAAAAGACAGCATCTAGGTAGACGTCAACTAGATTGTAGAAGTCCTACAAATACAGACCAGAGCTATCAGGCATTTCAAACTATGTAAGTTCGTGCTGTGAACTTTGAGCATTGTTGAAAATCACGCACCTTTGTATTTGTTGAAGCAACCGGATAGCATGTCCTATCGGGATAGGTAAATGCATTTAGGAATGTGTGCAAGCTGCCTTTCAAGAGCTCAACAAAGGGCTCTTTTAAAGGGTACTTCCTAGAACCACATAACACACTATGCTCAAGAATATGGGGTATGCCGGTTGAATCCTTCCTGCAAATAATACACCAATACGATATTTAGAGAGAGATCTTAAAACTATACAAATTCAAATTCGTCAAAAACTAATTTCAAGAAGCGTACAGGAGTACCAATGAGAAGAGAAAATTTCTAACAAAATTAACAAGATCTGAACCAGAACATCTAAGATATTTGGATAGAAATGTATGGGACGTAGATATTAAGCTACAATGCTTTCTGTTGCTTCACTAGAGTTGACTTTTCCAGACATAAGAGATGTACATCATATATGTAACATAAAGACGATTGCTGTTTTATACATAAGGGTAGGGGTACTGGCATAGGTACTACCATATGACTTGACCTTCATTAAGAGTCTTAAAACTAAATATCAGCTGAGCAGTGCACCATGCAATTTGTACATGCTTTATAACATATGACTTCACAATTAGAAGAAACATGTAATCTTAAACTCTTTTTGTGAAATCAGTTGAAGACAGAACCTCACACTGACTTTACTTTCTTTTCTGTGACTCGTATACATGCAGTTTATTTTACATATCAACTCTTCATATTATTGAAGAATACATAATTTCATTAGGGAAGTTAAAAGATTAAACTATGAGTAAATCTATGTTTTTATTAGAGATACATAACATTTTGACACTGCTAGTATACATATGCTGTCATGATTTTATACATGATTTTTCTTTATGAGAAACGATAAAAGTGATGAACATTATTTGTATTATGAACGAGTGGCTCTCATTAGACTTGTAAGGTGCATGTCCTCCAACGACACAAAATGAAGTTGTTGTAAAAGGAATTGAAACAAATTTCAAAAATATTTCAGGGAAGCTAAAAAAGAAGATATAATCAGGAGTATCATACACTCACTGAAGAAACTGGAAAATATAATAGAGGCAGCAGTTGATAAAATATACTTACGGAGGAGTTCTGAAGACAATGCCAAAGACCTTATTCTCATCATCAGTTGACACAGATATAACCTCTGCACCAGTCTTCTTATGCTTATAAAGTACAGCTGTTGCTTTGCATTCATTGATTGACTGTTCTGAAACTTTTTCAAAACCAAGCTTCTCTGCTATATCTCGTTCTCCATCCACATCTGCTAACAAAACAGGGATCATTTAAGTGATGTTCAAGGAAGGTGAATAGGGAGTGAGAAAATAAGCTTGAACTTATCCAACATACAATTTGGCAAGAAAAGCAAAAATGTATATCCAGGTTCAATTGGACTATTTTCAAATTTAAAAAAAAAAAACAATGCATTGGCTATATACTGGTTTTCCAGTTAAGAAATTTTCTTTACCTTTATTTAGAGGAAAAGAACAGTCTCTGCGGAAACCATTTAATAGCAGGATAAAAGGGGTTGAATGATCATCTCAAGACTAGAAATAACCTTTTGTTCTAGCAAGGCATTACTAGCAGGTATAGAGTCTATTTCTAAGTAGGTATGGAGTCTAAACCCACATAGCTTTTCTAACAGGAGTTAAAAGTACAAACTCATATAGTGTTGTTCTTATAATATTTCGGAAGACTAAACTGAACTAAACCAGCATTCATTTTTTTAGCAACAAAACATCCTTCCAAGGCATTGTCAGGACTTGTGATGCAACTGCAACAAGGAAGAGTGACAATAACCAAGAAGAAAAACAGACCACACTCTATCCTCCAAACTCACAAAAAGTTGTGATATCAACAACAGTTGCTTATTACTGCCAAAGGAATTACAGCACTATTCAGAATAAAACTTATGAATAAGTAATGAAATAACAAGTATTCTTCATGCCACCAAAGGACAACCACAAAATGTTACTTTAGCTATAAAGATCTCTTATCTTAAAGTTAAGCTAAAACTGATTCTTTGAATGCCTCATATGAAGCCTGTTCATAAAAACATACTCAATTATTAAACCACACTGAGAACTGGTTAAAGCGATAGCAGTCTTAAAACAGGTTTCCAGTTTATCTATGAAACAAATGATAGCGCACACACATTCAACACACTACAAGAGGCAAGTTTCAAACTTTAATCAAAAGAAAACCTAAATGTAGATATTAGCTCATTACCCATAGTACACAAATGTATATATGCAATAGAAGCATGTAAAAATATTCATGGTTTAAGTTTAGTAAACAAAATCCCTAAAACAAGTTAAAAGATACTGCAATGGTTTTACAACTCATGTTTGCTCAATGAATGGGACTAACAATTTTTCACCACAATAAACAAAGTACATTGCAAAAGCAAACTTCTTATAATTCAAGCAAGCTTAGGCATCAAACTTTAACCCTAGAATATCCTTTATTATACATAAAAGCCCTTCAAGAAAAAGATCACGGAGTGATGGAGACAGTTGAGTGATGCAAAGAAAAGCAAATTTCAAATTTTGATAGTCGATTAGGTAATGAAAGCCACTAAGCAAGAGATGCAAATTACTCAAACCTATTGCTCTTTCGTTATACTTAGTAAAATTAGACTGCAAAATTATTCTCTTTTTTCTTTTTAACAAGAGATAACTAAATGTGAGAAGAAGAACATTCTTTTACACAACAAGAAACAAACAGATTGCAAAACCACTTTCTTTTACCACTTCCCAGTAATCAAGTTTCATACTTTAACCCAAACAAACCCGTAATATAGAGCAGTAGCGAACAAATCACCTCTAGATAAGGGTCTAGGAGGAGTGGAGACGGCTTGTGTCGACACGGAAAAGGCTCTCTTGATGTGGGACCCCGCCAGTGGCGCCGACCGAAGCCGTAAACGTGCTGAACTCAATCCCGCAACCTTCGTTTGCTTCAACAGCAGCTGATGCCGCTGCCGCTGCTTTGAGAACAACGCAGACCGTGCTCTGCCGCCGAACAGAAGCCTCCGGCATGCCGCCGTTGAAGAACAAGACAATGAACGCAGCAGTGCTAAACCATCCATCTGTGTCAAAAGGAGAAGAGTGGTTATTTGAAGAAGAATCAAGAAGAAAACCTAAGTTCCGTTTAATTTCTTTTGCTTGCTTGGAGGAGTTTTTTGAGTTGAGTGAGGTCGTGATTGGTTTCGCCAATGTGAAGCGATTCTTTCTATATTGGATTTTAGTTCTTCTTCTAGTAGTCTTACATGTGGATTTAGGCCGACCAAGAAAATTTTGGTTTTTAATTTAGTAATTGTTTTCTTGATCGATTTTGTTGTGATTGTGAAACTTGTGATCGTAGTTTGTTTGTCTGGGGTTTGTTTATCTAAGTTTCAAATTCACTTTTTCTAAATTTATTTTCAACTTTAACTAATTTTTTGAATTAAATAATATAAAATTTAAAATAAATTTTTATTGCTAAAATTTATTTTAAATTTAAATTTTAAAACTAAAAATTTTACTTTCAAGCTGACTTTAATATAAAAAAAATACAACTTTATATTTTATCAAACTCATTATAATTCTAAATTTATTTTTATAAATTTACTTTGAAAAGTAAATTTAATACCAACATAACCACTCCGTTAACAAAAAGATCTTGTTGGGTCATTTGTAATTTTGATTTTCCATGGAATTTAGAAGATTCTAAAAATGTTTACCTACATTACTTTTTCAATTAGATAGTTGTTTGATTTTAAAAATAAATTTTTCTTTAAGTCAAAATTGAATATACAGATTCTTTTGAGATTAAATTAAGATTTGAGATTTGTGAGAATAAAAATGTGAGCATTATGAACTTTGATGTTCATAATAATTTCACTTGGAGCTGGGCTTGGCGTTATTCACAACTCTACCACTTCTTTTTCCAGACGAGTCCATTAGTACTTATAAAAAATACTGTTCTAAAATAAAAAATATTTTTATTTTATTTTAATAAATAAATTTTATTTTTTATCTCAAAAAATTAATAAAAATAAGTAATAATAAAATTTTATAATATAAAATTTTTTTATATTTTATAAATTTTTAAATAAATTTTATAAAATATTATAAAAAATTTATTAAAATATAAAATTAAAAAATTGAAAAGTATTTTTCTGAATGCCCAGTCAAAGAAATCCTAACACTCATCAATAGGGGTTGTTCAGGAGTGCTTATAAAAACTAGTTTTCTAAGATAAAAAATATTTTTATTTTATTTTGAGAAATGAATTTTATTTTTTTATCTAAAAAAATAATAAAATAAATAATATAAGATCTTACAATATAAAATTTGTTTGTATTTTTTAAAATTTTAAATAAATTTTATAAAATACTATAAAAAATTTATTTGACAACGCAAAATTGAAAATTTGGAAAATGCTTTTCTATAAAGCAATGCTATTCATTAGTAAGCGAGAGCGTGCGCGCCATGTGCATGGTTCGCAAATTTTCACCAAAGAATATGATCGAAGAGAATCATTAGCTTAAAAAAACGTCTAAAAAAAATAGACAAAGGAAGTCTTTTGAATTAGGCGAATGACTGGAGTTAACTCACTCACCGACGACTATACTCAATATCAAAATGTCCATTTGACCTAATTTGCGCCTCATACAATCCTCTATGATATTACAAAATCAATATCTTTTTATTTGTGAATTAAAAACTATATGCTATTAATTTGCAATGCTTTAAGTATGGAAGAACAACTTAGCAACATCAAAATATTTTCAGCAACTTTCATTGATTGATATTGGACCTTCAAGTACGACAATCTTTTACTTCAATAAGGTATATCATAAGCTCCAAATGAATTGCTACTTCAAACTTTCACAACTTCAATTGAAAACAAAGATACGAGATAAAACATTAGGTAATGGACAAAAAAACTTGCATTCCAAAATTGAAATAGACTTAAAAGCTATTATATAAATAAGATAGCAACACATTTACTGATGTAAACATATTTTCAACAAAAGAAGAAGAAGTATTGGGGTAACCTTAAATAATAGTTTAAATGAGAAAAACAACGGATGGAACAACTTAGCCACTCGTTGATAACAATGTTAAAAATATGAAAACAAAATATAAAAATCAAAGCAAACAAATCAAATTTTAGAACTAAAAGAAAATATAACTTGTTCGATAATATTCTAAACTAATTTAGATGTTAACAAAAGAATTTAAAAATAATAAATTTTAGCTCAACAAAATCATCCTAGAACTAATGATGCCATCGTAGCTCTACACGAACTCTACCGACCCCCATTGAAGCTCCAGTTAGGATAGCTGGAGTTTGAAAAGGAAAATAGTAAAAAGCACCTATAAACAATACCAAACGGGGATTTTATGAGATAAATAACGGATGGACATGTTAGGGCCTTTTTTATAACAATGTCCAAAATATGAAACAGAATATAAAAATCAAAAGTATGAAACAAAGTATGATCTCTTTCCATAAAAATAATCTTTAAAATGTCATTTCAATCTACGTATAGAGATCAGAACGAAATTCAAACCAACGAACAAAGTATAGTACTTTGACCTTGATCGGTTTAGAGTTATCTTTATATTATCTAAAGATATTCTAAATATTCTCTAATATATAAAATCTATAAATAAATATTTTAAAATATTCTTGATTGATCTAGTATTTTTCAAATACACTTGCAATTAGTTGGCACGATCATATATATTTCACCGACGAGAGTGAATTTACTATAAAAATTAGGATAAATTTGCAACAAATTTGAAAACTTTACAATGGGAGAAGACGAGCAGGGAGAATAAGTTTTGAGCGCTGAAAAGCCGTAGAAGATTTACGTTGAGGATATTTTGATTCTTTGATATAAAAAATATTTAGAAAAATAAATTTGGAAAGGTGCACAACAAAAGCAAAGTTCAGTTGGATGTTGCCTATTTAATCAAATAATCTAATTTTAAATCGATAGCAGAAGCAATCACCAACGGCATATTTGAAACTGGCTTTTGATTGTGGCACATCATTTTGTTCAAGTCTGCAATCATTGTGAAAGATGACATATCGGAGTAAAACCTAGATCGAAGAAGAAACTAGCTATTGTCGAGCAATTTCATGAATTTCATCCTTTTGATTTTTTTATCAACAAAATGGCAAACCAATCACACATGTTTATTGTTTGTTTTTTTCAACCCTCATAGGTTCGACCCGGGCGGGTGATTCAACCGGTTCGACTCATAAACCGTTCGGATCAATTCGGGTCGATCGCTTGAACGATTTATTTATAGATCCGGACCGATTTGGTATCCGAGTCGACTCAGACGGTCTAATCCGGGTCTGACAATACTGGTCATAACATGTTTTTATCATTAATAATCTTTAGTGTATACCAAAATTTCTAATAGCAAGTTAAGTTGCTGCTTCTCGTTATTGCTTTGATTGCTGCTTTTTGGCAGTGCTCAGGTCACTTTGATCAAAATTTATTGTTCGGCGTCCCACTGACAACACTAAGGAGCGTCGCTCTCTCTCTGAGAAATGGAGAACTCCGGTGGCGGTCTTATCTTATCTTTCTCTCTAACATCCGAAGTAAAATGTTTATCTTCTTCTTATTTCTGTTAAATTGAATTAAACAAATAGTTTTAATGTTACTACTAACCAGATTCGCGATGAATGCTGCATGATTGATTCTTCCCCTCAATTGTTGAAAGTCTCTTCTCTTCTCTTCTTCCTCTCGATTGAGCTCGAATTAATCTAATCATGGAATTATGGGCAGGGTTTCTTTCCCCTCCTCTTTAGATAAATACAAACAAGAATCTTATAGGATGTAATGGCTAACTTGCCTTATCATAATTATCATGCATTATTACTTAATAGATGTATGTTAATCTCTTTAAAACTTTTTTCTTCTTTCCTCGATTCAGTTGTGCTTATTGATTGATTGATTTATGTTCAAACTAACAGATCTTTTTGCAGCTACTGATTTATTGATATCCAAAGCTTTCGGCAATGGTTTTCTTACTTGAATTTTAATTATTTGAAACTTGCTTCTGCTTTGAAGACTATATTTGTTATGCTCATTATTTTTGAAGGAAGGCTGATTGTTAGTCTTGTAGGCTTGTTGCTATTATATTACTAGCTAGAACAGTAAGGTTGGTTGAAGTAGCTACTGGAATTCTAGAACATCAAGGCTAATTGCTGGCTGCTAGATGTTATTGCAATTAGTTGTAACTTGTAACTTGCTGGCTGATTGTAAAGAATTGTTCTTATGATGTCATTTTTGTTGTTTGTAACTTATAGTTGTTACTTGATGCTGAGATATTATTGCTTGTATTTTTGACTTGATACCATATTGCTTGCTGTTGGTTGAATGATAATGTTTATTATTGATATTGTTACTTATTATTAGTGAAGTTGTTACTTGTTATTAGCTATTGTTGCCTTACTGGATGGTGTTTGAGGCTTATTACTGCCTTCTAAATAGTATTAATGTTGTTTGAACCAGAATGTTATGATAGTATGCATGGTATTAAGTTGCCATACTTAATAAGGCATATAAGTGATGTTAGAATATAAATGGCTCATGGCTAAATGGTGAGGTGGTGAGGTTAACCCGCCGAATCAACTCGTCACCCGTTGACTCGGATGGCAAATCGGATCGCTGTTTGGGTCGATTTCGATAACACTAGTTATGACATAATATTTTGGAACTTAAAAAGTTCCACATAAGTGTTCTCAAAATATGAAAATTTCATGTTTTCAGGAATCCATAAGCTTAGAAAGTAGTATAAATAGATATAAATTTTGAAATTTTTTTAATGTGAGAAACTATAACTCAAATGATTCAAAAAAAATTTCTTTCTAAGTTTTAAATTCATTTATAATAGTGAAGTGAACTAGTAATAGTTGATCCCGTAATAACTTTTTATAGGCATCAAATTTAAGATCTTTTGTTAACCAACTCTTCTACATGTAGTTTTAGAATTCTCTTAGAATTAATGATAATTTTCAAAATTATATATATATATGTGGAAAAGATAGAGGCACTTTAATTTTTATGCACACTCTAGCGCACTCCATGGCCGTTTGTGGCCGTGGAGACCTCCAAATCCAATCTTTACCGTTAGACATGAAGAAATACGAGTCATTAATATACTGACAAAATTTCATCCCGATCGGACTACGAATAAACCTTCATCTGGTCACTTGATAAGGATGACAAATAGTAAAAGTTAACAAAATATATATATATCTCCTTTTTTAGTCATCTTAATCAAGTGACGGGATGAAGGTCTATTCGTAGTCCGATCGGGATAAAATTTTGTCAGTATGTTAAAAACTCATAATTCTTTATATCCAACTGTAAAAATTAGAGTGCCCCTATATATGTATATATATATATATAGCAAACAAGAAACATCGATATTTATGTATAAAAATATTTTAAAAACGTTGACAGATTTCCTATAATTTTAAACATTTATTAATAACATGGCAGTTTGGCATTGCATTTACAGAAAGTAATTTTTTAATTTTTTAATTTATATTTTTCAATAAATTTTTTTACAATTTTCTATAGAATTTATTTAAAAATATAGAAAGTGTAACAAAATTTTACGTAGTAAGATCTTATTATCGCTTATGTTTTCAATTTTTAAGATAAAAAAATAAATTTTATTTTTTAAAATTAGATAAAAATATTTTTTATTTTAAAAAAATACTTTTCAAAATCACTCTCCACCACTCACAAACTAAACTTATCAGGTAGCGCATGTATAGGTGCAAAATGGTCATCGGTCCGAGCATTAGCCCGTCCGATTCAGTGAATAATACTAGAAATAGTAATAGTCAAAAAATTGCAACTTACAACTCACAATAAGAATCTAACTGAACAATTTTTAAAATTATTTTTAAATTAAAATATTTCAAATACAAGTAAAAGTATATAATTATATATACATTACAAATTTATAATATTTTTTTATATTTTAATATTAATTTCTGAAAGTATTTTTTTTAATTTTTTATTATTTTAAATATTTATTTTGAAAATAAATAAATAATAGATAAATAAGTTAGCCTTGATTTAAAAATTTGTATCCGGCACGGTTCAGCTATAATTTGTATTTTTGATTTGGTCCACCCGTTTTTCCACTTATAACTGCACGGATGAAATCAATTCATGCTAGTCTCTCCTTATCCCACGAAAAAGAAAGGAAATAAGATGAATCATTAAATGTCATATATATCGTAATTGATGTAGTTCATTGATTAATTCAAATGGAATTAATGTCATGCATATGACGTTGAATTCAATGCAGGGCTTGCATCAAGTTGGAATTATTGTCTTGGTAGTCTCTTCTTGTCTCATGCGGGAAATAAAAAAGAATTTATTAAAAAAACATTCAATGCCAAATATCTCTTCTCATCTCATGCAAAAAGCTTTCCTTTCAATTAAACACAGAAGATTTCCCTATAAATCTGGTCAACTGCTAACTAGAAATCCAACCCCACAAAATCTTAAAAAATAAAAAGTAAAAACAAAAGCTACACATTTTCCTCATCGGAGATTCAAAACTAACAATAACGATGGATCCTCGTTCCTGCACCGGCAGCAACATCAGCAGCAGCAGCAGCAGCAGCGAAATCGCCATTGACATGTCTCCGTTCGTCATCGTTTACAAAGACGGTCGCATTGAACGTCCAATGGGCACACCAAACGTTCCCCCCTCAACAGACCCTACCACCGGCGTCGTCTGCAAAGATGTCATCATCGCCGCTACCGTCTCAGCTCGTCTTTACCTCCCTAAAACTCAGTCAGGGGAAACACTCCCTGTTCTTGTCTACTACCACGGCGGCGGCTTCTGTATCGAGTCACCGTTCTCTTCGCTGTACCAAGGTTACATTACCTCGCTGGTCACCAAGGCAAATGTTATAGCAGTGTCTGTAGACTACAGGCTGGCTCCGGAGAACCCGTTACCTGCAGCCTATGACGACGCATGGACAGCGTTGCAGTTTGTAATAGCCAAAAAGGATCAGTGGATCTCTGATTACGGTGATATGGAAAAATTGTTCATTGCAGGTGATAGTGCTGGAGGAAATATCGTGCATAACATTGCGATGCGTGCAGGTAAAGAAGGGTTGACGCCAAAGTTCAGAGGAGCTGCATTGGTGCATCCTTACTTCTGGGGACCTGAAAGGTTACAGTCGGAGATGCCACGGGATCCAAAGTCGTCGGAAGAGGAAGGACGGCCGATGCTGGACGTTGCGTTAGTTGATTCGATGTGGGCTTTCGTTTGCCCGTCGTCGACAGGGTTTGATGATCCGAGGGTGAACCCATGGACGGAAAACGCGCCGAGCCTTAAAGGAGTATATGCCGAGAGAGTGCTTATTTTTGTTGCGGCGAAGGATGTGTTGCGTGATAGAGGGAGAGAGTACTTCGAAAGGTTGAAGGGTAGCGGATGGACTGGCTCGGCGGAGATCATGGAGACGGAAGGGGAGGATCATGTGTTCCATTTGTTCAATCCTAAGTGCGCCAAAGCCCTTGCCAAGGTGGAGAGGCTTGCAGCTTTCCTCCGATCTTAAAATCCGTCCATAAATATACCTATTAGTGTTCTAAATAAACTATTTAATTAGCTATACATCGTCTGAAAAATAAATTTTTAGATGTGTACGGAAGTCTTTGCAGGGATTAATTGTTAGCGTGACTTAATTGACAATAATATCGTTATGCATACTCTTTATAAATATACTTTTATTGTGTAATTTTTAGTTACAAAATACCTCTACTGACCAAAGCATTAGAGGAAGGTCTTCGTAGCGGGCCACTGCCGCTTCATCCGATGCGATTCAATTGATCAGGCCAAATTCAGCCAGTCTGACTATACCTGACTAT
Organism: Acanthochlamys bracteata; assembly: GCA_019914995.1. Classification (NCBI taxonomy): domain Eukaryota; kingdom Viridiplantae; phylum Streptophyta; class Magnoliopsida; order Pandanales; family Velloziaceae; genus Acanthochlamys; species Acanthochlamys bracteata. The sequence goes on from CM034142.1 coordinate 2,431,871, forward strand.
TCTAAAATAAAATTTTTTTTAAAAAAAATAAGTTTTTTTAACTTAAAAAAATAATAATAATATATAATAAAAAAATCTCATTATATATAATTTTTTATATATTTTAAAATTTTCAATAAATTTTTTAAATATCTATAAAAAATATATTAAAAAATATAAAATTAAAAATTAAAAATTTGATTTTGACATAAGCAATGCCAAATGCTTCTTAGTTGTCGCTGCTTCGTCTGCTGTTGCTGCTACTCTCTTTTTCATACTCCCTTTTATTTCTATACTGCCCCTTATTGGGTGTGACGGTCGATTTCGACAAAGTGGAGACATTGTTTATAGCTCAATTGCATGCTCATCATTGACCATACCCTCTTTTGGCCTTCATATCACTTTGCGGAGTTTCGGTGGATGAGATCGATATCGAGAGAGAGAAGAGATTGCAAGCTTGGATGAAGATTTGGAGGCACGAAGAAAATAATAAAATAAATAAAAAGTTAAAATAAAGAGAAAGGAAGGAAGAGGAGAAGAAAATACTTGTAGCACTTCGAAGAGCAAAAAAGAATGAAAAGAAAGGAAGGAGTAACCAAAAAATACCGTTAGAGAACTAAAAGAAAAAAAATAAAGAAAATAAATGTTTCCTGTGCTTTTAAAGTCACTGCTTATGCAAGACTGAAGTTTTTGGAGTTGCTATTTGCTCTTTGTTCTTCCACAAATTGATTTGTTTATTAGATCCGTGCTCCTTCAGTGCACAAGGAATTGACCTATTTGAACTCTAGCTACACGAGTGTTGCACTCGTTGCGTACGAGTTATCCTTCATCAGACAACTTATACAAGAATTCGTGGAAGAGTTAAACAAAGGTTTATCAGCTCTACAATTAATGGTTCACAGCCTTGAGCAATCAATAAAGGACCAGTAATGAACAGTTTTGGTAAATATAGAATCTCACTATCTTTTATTTCTTACATTGATTTTTCAATACTTTGATCTTCAAGAATCAGCTTGCTACTAGTAGTTTAGGGTAAATCTAATTACACAAACTTTACTGTCGTTATTGATAGTTGGTCGGAGGGTTACTAATCAACTATATTGTAACCTATAATTAGAGAAATTGATAAGATAAAATTGATAGTTGATTCAAGAGTATGAAATTGATGTTATCGATACTAAAATCAAGATTAGCTTATATTGCCAATGCCGACAAGCCGTGTATCTAGTCACAAGCAAGGTTATCAAAATTCTGAGTTAAATTTTAAAATCCTACGATTTTACGATTTTATTTCACCCAGACGATCCTGATCTCAAGTAAGATTTTTTTTGAGTAAAATTCCACCTAGATTCCGATTTAAATCTTAAAATAAGTTAAGTCTCGATCTTTTTACGATCTTATACGATTTTATTTTTGAAGAAAATTTTGTAATTAACTATATTTGAAGATTTTTTATAAACTTTTAGAGAGATTTCTATAAAATTTGAATGTTTTCTGAAAAAATATAATTTTGAAAATTTTCTATAAAATATAGAGGAATTTTTTTATAAAATTTTAAAAAGTTTAAATTTTTTTAAATGTACTAAATTTTTTTTTGAAAAAGTATTAGAAGAACTTTTATAAAAGATCCTTAATGGTATTGAAAAAAAAATTCGTAAAATTTATCGGTATGTAAAATCTTACGATCTTACCTTAAGATCCCGATTTTACGATCATACTCAAGCGAAACGATACTACCTAAGATTCCGATTTTGATAACCTTGGTCACAAGGGTTGGAACAACAACATTATCACTCCTTTTTTCATTAACTGATACCTTACTTGTTCCATCTTTTACAAACAAATTGATATATTTATAGACCAGACTACTAAGAAAATAAATTATTGTGTACTCTTAGAATTGGAAAAATTGGCCATAATAATCTAAGATTGGTAAAATACTCATATGTTTGGGTTAGCTACTCTGATGACAATAGATCCATAGACGATAAGAGAAGCATGATTAAAAGAAAAGTTGATCTTATTATAGAATTGAATCTAAGCATAGAAGAACATCCCTCTCGTCCACCAATACTAGAAGATCAATCTACTAAAAATATTACTAAGGTAAATTCTCATACTACTCTAACTTCTAATAATGTATTAGGCACTCATACTAGTTATAAGTTACCTTTTAAGCATAATCATGCCAAACCACTAGATGTATTTTCTCAAGTTTATTAGAACCATCAAAATCTTTATGTGAAATGTGTCCTCTTACGTAGAAGAAGCATCGATGGTCTCAAAATGACTACCGTAATAACAAAAGGGACATTGTATAATGCCTCAAGGCTTTGTTTAGGGGTAGTCTTGACTATGAAGAATTTTCTTTATCACATCCCTAATTAGGGCATGACTCAAAACTGTTCTAAACAACTCAAATATATGAAGCACCAAAAATTTTCAAAAACTTTGACAAAACCTTCCCCAAATTTTAGAGATATTTCTACACATTTATCACAATACGTTGAACACTATAACTTCCAAAAAAAAATTATAAGTAACAACTAACAACTCAATAGGACACATACATTAACTCTTGCATATTAACAGCTTCTCACATTTATTGCAAATTACAACAATAAATATATCCCCAAGAAAAAAATACAGATCTTACGTAGCACACAGATCCAACTACATGCAAATAAAAAATAAATTGTGTAAAAACATATATACATAAGACGTAGGCGTGAAGACAATGCTATGGCGAATCCTTTTCCATAGGCTTCTAACGAATCTGGGGAAAGCCAAAGAAAGTAAAAAGAAAGAATGAGCTTGTTTCGGTGAGGTGAAGTAACAGATCCACTATTTAAGTTTCCTAATGCATCACTATTTAAGTTTCCTAATGCATTACCTAATCTTTAATTCCTGTCTTTTTACATGTACAAAATGTAGCGATAAATCAGATCAATCCTACCAAATTCTGAATTGTCCTATACCAAACTTAGCGCTTAACAGAGAACATACGGGTATATACAATGCTACATGCAAAATGAATAATTATATAATATAACTAATGTCAGTATAGGTTCAAAATCGATATAGTAGGAAAAATACTTTTAATGAGAAAACATAACCTTGAAACTTAATAGGAAATATAATACCCAAAAACTAAGTTATAATAATAGGAACTTCTTTAGATAAATCAAGTATTTAAATAAAAAGCATTCATAAAGGCTATGAAATCATAAATTAATAAATAATTAAATGAAGTATCTAAATAATCAAGTAGTAGATAAAAATACATTAAAATGGCATATTCATTAAAAACACAATAAGTTAATAATTAAAATATTTTACTAACATAATATCTAAGAAATCGAAATTCATAACAAAATACAACAGTCAGGGAGTCAAAATAATTAAATCCAAATCTGATCTCCAATCTCATAACTTAGCTAACACTGGGTGTCTAGACTCATACGCCCCACACCAAGCTACCACCATCCGGTTGATCAGTCCGGTTGGACTGTTCATTGTCCTCTAGTGCATGTGCCTATCTAATACTATGGCCATAGATGAGTAACTCCATCCCACACCGATTATGATCCTGATCTCAGTCCCTGATCCTCTTGCCTGCCTCCATACTGCACAAGCATCCAAATATAATGAAAATATTTTCATAAAATCGTACTATATGTAAATAGATCCGTATGCTTGTAAGATTTTGCTTAGTTCATAATTTCATTATCCATAAATCATGTGCCATCTAGAGGAATAACATAATAATAACTTATTATGCAATCATCCTCAATCGTCTTAAAAATATTTTGTTTAAGTATAATATTGGCAATCCAATAATTCAAATAAGATGCATAGTATCATAGTTATTAGCAAACATGCATCACTATTTATCATGCATCATGAAGGATGAATCTTATATGCACAAGAATGGCAAGGTATGTCGGAGGGCCAAAACAAATATGTTATCTGCGCCGAAGACCTAGCGATAGTTTAAGAAAAAAGAAAGGCATAGAACCCTCTGTTGGAACTCCAAGATTGATTTTGATGATAACAATAATTAAGAATTATAGTTTATGAATTAGGGTGAACTAATGATTGGAATCAAGTTCTGCAGAAATTCATAAAACAGATCTATCCCATACAAAACAGAGAATCCCTCAGCCACCAAACAGCCAGCTATCTAATTGCTGCTACATGGATATTGGGAACAGAGAAGAGCAGAAAAACCCATACAGAACAGAGAATCCCTCAGCTACCAAACAGCCAGTTGTCTAATTGCTGCTACATGGATATCGCGAACAGAGAAGAGCAGAAAAACAGAGTATCGCCAACAGAGATGAACAGAAAACAGAGGACTTAATAATCGGCTACTTTTTACACGCCGTCATTGGATGAGAAGAAGAATCAGAAAATCGTGAAAATCATTCACTCTTCAGAAGTAATTTCAAGCATGATGCCGATTCCATTTGAACTTCAACTTTTCATCAGAGACAGGCCAACATGCACACTATAAGATTGACCGAATAGCACATCAAATGATGATCAATATAAACTTGGAAAAATCGTGGAATGATAGATGAAAATTCAGGAAACAGAGAGCAGAATCGGTCATTGATGAAACAACTTTTCAGATGTAATTCAATCAAGAATTCGTCATCCATTTGAAGCAAAATCTTGAGGACTTATTGAGGAACGTATCAGCTACAAGTTCATATCAAGAATCATGAAAAATCACAACAAGAGAAGACAAAGAACATAGTGCAAAGCATCATCAGAATCATGTCTTGTTGATAATGCAGAAATGCTTCAACATGCAGATTTCGATTTTCCTCCAGAAGAAATCACGAATTTAATTACAAGGTGATATCATTCAACAAATCTATTATCTTGTTACTATCACAGTCAGCTGCTCGACTACTAAAGCGGAACATGGGATAGCATACGGGACAGAGGATGCCACAGCCACATTACAGTCAGCTGTTCGACTACTGAAGCATAAGAAGACTTCTCTGTTTCAAAACAGACCCTTGTGTTCAACGGCAACGAAATTTCTCTTGCTTCAAAAATCACCTGCACTCACAACAGACTGAAGCACTTCAAATAGAAGATCTACAAGAGCTTTTCACAGAAAAGGAAAGCTCAATAATCAAGGGAAGAAAGCACATTACACAAGTCAAAGTCTTTGTTCAAGTCAAGCAATCAACCTGCATTGCATTTATTATGGACAAGCCATATCAACTCATCAGCTCACCGAGTCTCAGACAGAAGCTTAGCTAAATTAAGCTTTCAACTGTTGGCAGCAAATTCAAACTTCTACAACGCATTTAATGCAACAAAGACCTTGCAAAAAGACAGCCGAAAGAAAGTTGGAAGCGGTTGATTAACCACTGGACAAAACCGACTCCTCTCTGACGTGAAGAACCACCTGTGAAAGAGAGTGCCAACAACAACGTTCTTCAACGGCTCCTACACAGGGAAGAAACTCTATAAGAAGGGAGTCACAGCAACGAAGAAAAGTGTGGGAGAGAACATAAGAAAACAGAAGTAGAGAGAACCCAAGCAAAACAGAGATATACAAGAACTCTACCACTCTACACAAAAATATTCTGATGCTGATCACGAACTCTACTACTCCTCATAAACAAATCTTGCTGCCAATCATACTGAAGAAATCTCTCTCAGCAACCTCTCCGATCATCTCATCTGAATCACATCATGAACACTTAACATTCATGAGACAGATCTTGTGCTCAATCTTGATTTATTTTCTTGTAGCCTCTTACTGACATTGTAAAGGTGGTGCTGTAGGTACCGGTAAAGGAAGCTCGGGTAGAGCTTGGTGTAAGCTCTTAGACCTTGTAATAGAGCTAGCAAATTAGCCAGAGACAGGCGTGTCCAATAGGCTGTTAGGGATTGTCTTGGAGAAGAAACCCGGTAGAGTAAGTGTGCTTGGCGAAGCACTTTGCTCTAGGTGTATTTGTAGCTTATTAAAGGTTTAGTGAAGCTTTGACTCTGGTGATAGAGCGATCGTGGATGTAGGCAAAAGGATTTTACCGAACCACGTTAAATACCTTGAGTACTACTCCTTGTCATTTACGTCAATAAACACTATAACTCTCTCTGTCTGTAGGTCACAGCATTGACACAACCGGCTGTAAGATTGCTGCCAGTAGGATAACTAAACTTGACGAAAATTTTTATTGACTAACTCAATTCACCCCTCCTCTCTTGAGTTAATCTTACAGGAAAACCTAACACCCTCACATGAGGTCCATACGCATTGTTCAAAACCACCGGCTAACTCTTAGATGTAATGCTCTCTCCGCACTCTACTTCCGTTCCTAATGCATGCATGGGTACAACTATTATTCATTGAAATAAACGAAAATTGATTCAAATCTAAATCCAATTAATCTAAGCTTAATTAATAACTTATAAAACTAGACTAGTGCTAGGACTAGCATGTCCGAAAGGCTAACCCTTTTTAGAAAGCCAAGTCGGATCCCAAATTGGCTCATAACCCAATGACAAACTTTGCCGATCCTCCAGCCCCAAATAGTACCTTACTCAACTGAAGGAACGATTGGGCCAAGAATGAACGCCGATGGCAAGAATTGAGCAATTTCACGGTGGCCCAACGGTCAAACTCATTCTCGTGCACGAGCAGAAATATGACCCAATTGACCGAGAAACAAGACATCAATGAGATTAGAAGATCGACTCCCATAACTCAACATCTTCAGATCACCCGCGAAAAGCTCTGGCGAAATTCTAAGGTTTGGCCGGCAGTCGGGTTCGGCGAAATCAATCACCCTAAGCGACAGCGAAAAGGTCGATGAAGGCGGAGAGGAGCAAGAGAAGATTTGAAGGTTGAATTCTCGACCGACAGTGGTAAGAGAAATCAGATCGTGCACTGGCAGAGGCTCCAGTTGGCAGCGGAAGAAGAAAACAATAACAGGAAGAGAAAATGAAGTAGAAGATTGGAGAAATTAAAGAAAGAGGAAGTTGGGCTTGGCCCATTAATGTGCTAGTCTAAAAAAAAAAAACACTCTACAGTAAATATAGTGTTTGGGTAGCATGACTTTTTGCCAAACTAATCAGTTTATTTTGCTAAAAAAATAAGTAGCAATTTGATACTTTTTAATAAGCAGCACAGAGCTTTTCTTGTCTTATGACTTGAAATGACTATTTTATCTTTACTAAGTTTGACAAATTACATGCGTATAAATTTGCTCACCCATCCAGCTATCTCACTCAGTTCACTCATTTTTTACCAATTTACTGCGCATTTACTCCTCGCTCGTCTCTGCAGCATTCACTCCTCTGCTCGTCACTGCTTGCTCACCCACCGACAGCGTTGCCATTCACTTCTCATTCACTAGGCTCTGCTCGGTCACCCACCAGTGTATGATCATTCACTCCTCATTCAACTCTCCCGTTCGCTCAACACTATAAATTTTTCGGCGGTTTCATCTTTGCTCAACAAAGTTTCCGACTGATCTTTGCTCAAAACAAGTTTGCGGTGCATCATTGATCTTCCAATCCTTCGTCGGTGCAAAGGAGATATATAGGTACTTGATTTTTTGGTTTTATTCGATTTTTTTTCCGTTCGATAAATCACATTCTTATAGTGTTATGTGAAATTTTTCGTTACGTTTTTTTTCTTCGTCCAGCATTTTGTTTGTTCTAGCCTTTATTGATTCATTAATGAATGACCGAAATTTTTTTCGAGTGATGATGGAAATTGAAGAGCAATGGATCGATTTTTTTTTTCGGTTGAGTCTGAATTAGTTACTGCAGCTAATTGTTGATGTTGTAGTAGTAGCTGCTGCAGCTAATCTTTTTTTCCAGCTGATGCTGCAATTGCTACTGTAGCTGTTATTGATGTTGTAGTAGTTGCTCAATAATTTGTTCTTGTTGTTCTTCTTCTTGTAGTATAGTGTTGGAAATTCGTAGTTTGAGAGTGTTCATTTCTTCTTGTGTAGAACCAGTGTTAGCTGCTTAGTATTTTAGACTCTGAAGGCTTTCTCAATATCAATATGGCTCTGTTAATGTTGCATCAGGAAGTGTTAGTTTTTTCTATAATTTGTTCTATGTAGTTTAGTTCATATGGAATGCAGATTTGCATATTGTATTTTTATTAGTTTGTTGTTCATGATTTTGAAGTGAAATTTATTTGTTGATTGTACAAGTTTTTCTCAAATCTTATGCATAGTGCCTAATGATATGAATGAAAACTTGAAGTAGCCTGTGGTCTTGTTTTGAGTATCCAGGCACAAATTCATTAGTGTAACTAGTTGAAACTTCAGTTATCATCATCTTTTTCTTGTTGTTCTTCTCCTTTGAATCTGCAACATGCATGATATGTCTCTTCATATTATAAATTCTTTATTATGTTGAGTGTGTGTTTTGTGTAGTTTTTTTTTGTATGTTACATATAACTAATTTAGTGAGCTGAAACATGTGGCTAATTTAGAGCTGAAACATACTAGCTTGAACAACCTTAAACAAGTAAGCTCACTATATACAGCATGCATCTGTTTAATTTGAAACAATGAATTTGATTGATATAGTTCAGGAGCTAAACAAGTAAGCTCTGTGTTTAGGATTTAAGAGTGAGCTTGATGGAGCTAAATAGTGAGCTGAAACAGCATGCATCTATTTGAGCTATCTTGATTGTTATCTAAATTAGAATTTTAAATTTGTGTTGCTTCTGAAATGTTAGCTGGACTTTCTTGCCACTCATAAACATTTCCATTTCTTAATCTTTGTTGCCTACATCATACAATGCAATGGAAAATCTTTATTAGGTTTTGCTTTTGGCTTACATCATACAATGCAATAATTTTTTTTTATTCTTTGAAAGTCATGAAAGTCAAGTTCTTTCAAATTTTTTGGCTTACACCACAACCAACAGTTTGAAAGCTTACTGTTTTGATGCAAACAGAGCTGCAACTCACTATTTTTTGTTGCATTGCTATGCTTTATTATTGTTATTGCTATGCATGCTTTATAGGTGCTCACTGTCACTACTTGTAGTGTCTAATATTTTGTGACTGCTTGAATAGCAATCTTCTACTTATTGAATCCCTAAGAAAAAGAAACCAAACTTGTGCAATTTTTTTTTCAAAACTATTATTTTTCATTGAATGTTATAGTGTGCACTGCATTTGATCTCATTTCACGTAGCTTTTGATATTTCCTTTGCTTCAACTTGTAGATAGCAACTTGTAATTTTTCTAAATGGATCTTAGCATCTTTTAAGCAGTGGTGTATTAGTGCTGACTTTGCGCTTGTTCTCTCATCACTCACTTTCTTATTGTTATACTCTGTTATTCTCTCCACTCCTTTGCTTCAACTTGTAGATAGCAGTTTGTAATTTTTTTAAAAATAGATCTTAGCATTTTTTTAAGCAGTGGTGTATCACTTAGCTAAAACAGTTAGCTTGAACCTTATGTTGGATGCTTATATGAGCTGAAATAGTTAGCTTATACTATATACAACATGCTTGTATGAGCTGAAACAGTTATATATTTATATACTCACTGTTTTGGATGCAATACTGGTGTGTAATCTTTGTGATTCTGTTGGAGTTTTGAAAAAAAAATAGCATGTTACTACAACATTTTACTTTAACAGAACCTTTTTATAATCTTTGTGATTATGTTGGTTTTATTACTGCTGCAAAAGGGTTTTGAAAAAAAAAATTTCTTTTAAACACCCTGCAGACTAATTGCTGGATGTCTGGTTGGCTTTAATTTACAAATATCTTATGCTCTTGGGAAGAAATGCATCCTTCAGTATTGGAGAAACTTTCTGTTTAAAACTGTGTTATTGATTTTAATTCGATAAACCACAAGACTAGATCAATATGCACATTATAGGAAACAAAGAATGGGATGAATTTTGTGGTCTTTTTCCTTACTGGAATGCAATTTACACTGATTTCTGATTTTGTATTAGGTTTTCAGGTGAACAATTGAAACAATAAGCAAATATATACTTGTTACTTTCATACATGCCTGTGTTTGTGATAACATTATGGTGCATGCAAGGTTTGTGATTTAGCTTTCTGTTCTTGAAGTAGCAGAAGAACGACTCGTAGGATATATGCGAGCAGCAGTGGCCTACAGTTTCTACAATTTCGTAAGGTCTCTTGATGTTTTAATTAAATTCTTTAACCTTGATGACATCAATATGGAGTTCATAGTTTTTTTATGTAGCAAGTGATTATTCAAGTTCCATATATTATCTCGGATGTTATTTCTAGGCTCTTGCTGAACTCAAATTGTTGTGATACTGCGTTGAACAATTCTGTGGTACTTCTGCACATTTAAATAAGTAGTTGGTGAATGATGCTCTAGTCAAATCTGTTAATTAATTAAAATATTAGTTATGAAAGCTTTTGTTTGTTAGCATATAATGCAAGTTGGATTATCTTAAGGAAAAACTTGTTGTCTTGTCTGGAACTTCATCTATGCTTTGAAGTTTTTAATCTGAGCCGATTATATTGAACATTCACTTCAATATCAATTTTTTATTCTGCAGCAAGGAAAGTATGCTTAATATTTGGTCCTTTGCTTGCTTTATGTACTGCTTTATTTGTCGGCTTAGAGTCCGTTAGGTGGGGTGAGATGGTATTATTGAGGGTGAGCCTTTTTTGTGAGCCTCATTTTAAACAATAGCATGTTACTACAATATTTTCTTTTGGGGTTTAATAGCATGTTACTACATGTATATATAACATTCTTTTTCTTTTTGAATACATGAATTTCCAAATTTTTACTACATGTTGTTTTCATTCAAATAATTATAACATTTTCTGTATTTTATAACTTTAAAATTTACACTAGTATTTTCTGTATGTGCTATGCAAATTTCACTAATTCAGCAGCATACATCATGTTTTCATTCAATTATATGAATGTTTATATAAATAGTTTGTGTATTTCCAGTTTATCAATTATATGTATGTTTATATATTTATATGAAATCCTAGGCTTAGCAATTATATGTTTAAACAATTACATAATATCTTTAAGGTTTTCAGTTCTAAAATAAATATCTTTCTGGTATGCACGTGTTGAGGTTGAATGTTTTGGTGTTGTAAATGATTGTCTCAATTCCTATAAGAGAAGGCATTGGTAAGAGCTCAACCACATTGTGGGAAAATCTTTTTATCAATCTAAGTGCTATTGTTGATCTTGGTTTCAAACAATGAATAGTTGAGATCAACTTATCTAGTGCTATGTTATATGTGCTGCATTAAACCAAAACCCTACTAGTAGCTTGAGATCAACTCATCACTAATCCTGTTCGTTGAAACATATAACTAGTAGTGAGCTAAAACATATAACTAGTAGTGAACTGAAACATACTAGCTTGATTGATATTTTTTTATAGTAGCTAAACAGGAGATGAAATATTTTTTTGCAAGAGAGCTAAAAAAGTGAGCTGAAACATACTAAGCACAACAACTGAAACTGTTTTGCTTTCAAAATATACACCACAACTAACTATTTTGAAGCTCATTGTTTTGATGCAAAAGATACCAACTTTTTTTTAAATATACTAGATGTTATTATAACTAAACGTGCATGCTTTATAGGTGCTCTTGTAGTGTTTAATTTGATGCAAATAGAGAGCTACAACTGGATTATTTTTATTGCATTGCTCCTCTGGCATACGTATACTTACTGAAGCAATCAATACACCTGCGCTTAATTTTTCTCGGCCTTTTGGCGATAAATATATTTAGTAGATGTAGGCTACAGACACACACGAGGATACATGTGTCCTTACAAAGGCCGAGATGTAAGATATCATCTGGAGGATTTTTATCGTGCAAATACATCTCAGATGCGAGCACCAAGAGGTATGAAGGAAAAGTTTAACTACACGCAGTCTTCGTGTAGAAATATCATTGATCGTAGTTTTGGCGTATGGAAGGCTCGTTTTGCAATATTAGAAAATATATCAAGATATTCAATAGAAGTCCAGCGTGATATTGTAATTGTTATTATGGCGATACAGAACTATATCAGGAATAAAAGTGTTGCGGATGATGCATTTTCTAATGGTGAACGTGAGACTTATGTTCCATCAATAATTGAAGAATCGTCGAGTACATCTAACGTTCAACCTGAAGACAATGTTGGCCAGCAGGATGCAGAGCAGATCGCGTGCTGTGATGCAATTACAAATGAAATATATAGACAGTAATTATGAATGTTATGATTATATTTTATTGTTATGTATGATTGTTGAACTATTAACTGTATGACTATATTATCTTTAGTTAAAAATTTATTTAAAATTGCTAAAGTATTATTATATTTTTTTTCATTTCTACCAATTAATTAATTAATTATTCATTATTATTATATTAAATAATAATATATTTATATATTTACAAGTAATTTAAATATATTATTACAAAATTTATAATAATAATAGTATATTTATTAATATGTTTATAAATACAATTATCAAAAAATATTAAATAAAAATATTTTAATAATATATTATAAAATTAATTTTCAAAAAATTAGATAATATATGAAAATAAATTAAAATTTTAATAATATATCGTTTATTATATACTTAAGGGTATTTCAGTCACTATTTATCTTTTTCACTTATAAGCACAAACTTACCCAAACATATCTATAATTTTTTTTACAAAAAAGCTTTAAATAGTAAAATTTATCTAAAAAGAATTTAGAGAAAAGCAGCTTTCTAATCAAAAGTTAAACAGCCGTTTTTTTCAGCAAAATCACATAAACAACAGTTTTCGCCTAAAAGATCTAAATTTAAAACTTAGCCAAACATGTACTAAGTGACATGCTATGTTTAAACGTAATAGTAACCGAAAAGAGATAATAAGATAGGGGCACGCAATTTAACAAGATCTTGCTCTACGTGTTAAAACAACTAGTTCAAAATTTTACATACTAGATTCGACTTCAACTAAAATAGAAAGATAATAATTAAGTGATAATAACAGCAGCCATCAGGCCAATATAATCTCTTTGTACAATTTTAAAACGGTTACCTCAACGACAAACATACTATACGTTAACTGAAATTTAATAGATTCAATAAGAATTCAACACTAGACGGTATCAAAGCAATAAATCTCACTTTTCAAGTTAACCCAACTATCTTAGCAATCTAACATATTAGATTTAAATTTTAATGAAATTAACGAATAGCAAATCAAGTACCACAACAACATCAACTGTAATCCAACTAATAAAGGTCTAAGTCTACAAATTCGAAAATTCAGTACTACAAATATATAATCAGTAATACCTTTTAGTTTACAACTGTCTCTTTGGTGTCATCCTAGGTTATGCATACAACACATCTTGATAAACAAAGCCAAAAAACGAAGTAAATTAATATTATCATTATTATTATTATTATTGTAAAGAATTGGTTATACACAATATATGAACCTAATAAAATAATCATAAACATTTGCAACATGCAGTTTATGGAAAACTAGCAACATTAATTGGTGGAAAGGTTTAATATGCAGTCCCTAAGTATCAATCAGTACACAATCTGGCAATATAACTAAAGAAGCATCCAGTACACAATCTATCAACTATGAACAAGAACTTCATTGGTCCAACAACATAAATCAGATCACTAGACATATACTTATTCTACCAAATCACAGTAATGAACTGTAATAAATTCACTCCACTAGATTTAATAATTATATAAATTTCTATAAATCAATTTTAGACATGAATGTATATCGCTTCTTGAAGAGTTACATCTAACTTAGAATGTAAGGGCTAGATGAATAGATAGATAATTTATTCCGCTAAAGAAGCCAAACACAACAACAAAATTCAAATATCAATAAGATACAAAGAAGGAATTAGAGAAAATTAGATGACTAAAGTATCGAAAGATACACGATCTACTTATCCTTGATCTCTTTCTAGTTTAAATCTTTCAAGGTACTCGCTAAACAAATTTCAAACTGTTAGAGACAACGAACTTATAACCAAACCCAACAATTGAAAGGATTTAAAATTTTGAACAAATTAAGTTCAATGAGGTGGCATATTCACTAATAAGCGAATGACATAATTAAACACACGCTTTCCATGCTCTAAAATGAAAAACTTCCACTACAAAATTTCTCTAATCATGACTTAATTTCAAATCGAACAGAATATCTTAACAACAAGCACCGAAATCTAAATAAAATACATTGATCCACACACTATTTGGATAGGAAACGATAAAATTTATCGTGTAAGAGAAACTTGCGGAATATCAATTCAAGAGCGGGTTGAATTGAGTTGTGCAAAATTAAACCACAATAGTCCATTGTTTAGTTTAAAAAGCAATCACTGATCAGTTAGCCATCAGTCGACCAGAAGGTACTGACAAAAGACTTAATCTTGATTGTAACCTACACCGAAGTGTTTGCACAATATAATTCAAACAAACTAATTAAAAGTGCTAAGAATGCAAACCACTCAGCACACCAAGAATTTTTATATGATTCAGCACTGCGGTACCTGCGTTCACGTCGCACGATACCGCAAGTGAAATTCACTAACGTTGAGCCAACATGCAATCAATCGAGATTTTGGTGTTTCGCAGAACACCTCACCTCAACCGAGTCTCCTCACAATGACAACTCCAACAAGCATACTAGACTTCACAAAGTCCCTCCAGCTATAACCGTGCACACCTTCGCAAAGGTCTAGTTTACACTCGCTAACCTAACCTAAGCTAGCAAATCGAGAACTCGCAAGTTCTCCAACAACCTCTCAAGGTTACAAGTGTTTCACAAGGTTCAACTGAAGAGATCTCCCTAACAGTGATTTCTAATCTCACTCAAGAAAGCTTAAGGAATCTCACAAAAGAAAACAAAGAGAATTAGACTCAAGCAAATGCCTGGTGAAGATATCTTTTTGTCGGATCGCAAGATGATGGCTTGATGTGTGCTTTGTAAAAGGTTTTTTTTTTTACTGTATTCCTCACTGGAATTATATAACTAACAGTACTCTTTCATCTCATGATGAAGTTTGATTGAATTGACCAAGAGTTGCAACAGCTAGAAGCAATGTAAGGTGAGAACATATTTCCAACGGCTAGTTGATGTGCTCTTGCTGTTCTTTCTATTCTCTAAAAATTTCTTCAATTTATTTCCTTGCATGGCTATTGCTTGCTGATGTGGATCTCTTCTGTTATTCCTCAGGAATATGTCCTCAAAATCTCAAATGAACTGGACGTTATATGATGCCTCAAAATAATCCAATGGTCCAAGTGCTTCCTAGGTTTCTACTGATATGTCATCCGAATTTTGTGGCAAATTTCTTCTAGGAATTGATTTGATTTCTTTCTATAGAATTAGTTTCCAAGATTTCCTTTACAATATGCATATAAAGATCATATTAAATTTCAAACGGATGGCCAAGATATTAGTGTTTGAATTAGATCGGGTAGAGAGATGTATACACGCTAAATTCTTTCCATCTTAGTATATTTTCTTAATATCTTCCAGTATCCTCTCCATAAAATTTGAAAATAAATATTCCAAATATATCTTTGATTCATCTGGCCTCTTCTGAATTTAGCTGCAACTATTTGGAACTAGTAGGAAACCAATAATAATTCATTCATGCGCACTCATAGCTAAATGGTTCAGTCCAGTCTCAAATGCATTCTATCCGGTCACTTTGAGGATCTTTTTAGACTTCGTTAGTAGATGATATTGCTCAAACTTTACTGTATATAGATCCATGAGTCATGTTTTAGTAGCAAAAATCGGATCTTCAAAATATGGCGTGAGCTGAGAGATATCTAATTTACACGGTGCTATCCAGATTGGGCTCACTCAGGTGCATCCAGAAACGGTAAGTGCAAAATAGTGAGCTTTCTGCTATTTTTGTATAATTGGTTTCTTCATGGTATGAGCTTAACTTTGGACTGTAAAACTTCATGATATATTCTATCTAGAGAAAAAATTCGATCTCCAAAGTCTTGTATGAGCTGAGAGATATAATGTTTGGCGTTTGACGTGTCAAGGTGCTGTCTAATTGATTCGGACATGTTGGGCAGTGTGACTAGCGAACTTCACAAAATTTTTCTGTCTTTGATACCTGATGAGATTCCGTCCTCTTAGTCTCCATTTACTCTGTGTCAAGCCTTCTTTCAAATGCTATTAAGAAATCACCATTTGGTGCAGTGAGTAGAAAGATATGCACGTCCGAAGTTGGCATATTAGCGAAGTCTCAACACAAAGAATTTTTATATTATGTTCTGTCCAGCTCTATATGCTGTTAGAATCTAATGTACACATGTTCCCAGCTTAGTAATGATTCTCAAATATGTGTTATCTTCAAAATATTTAAGATTTCCAATATATCAGAGTATACACCTACACCACAACATTAGAAAGATACAATATGTAAAAGCTCCAACTACCTAAAAGACCTTATTGCATTGAAAACCCCTCCAAACCCAACCAAATAGAACAACAATCCTCAAGAACAATTAGTCAAGTATTTATAAGTAGTGAGACAATACACTAATAAGAATCAAGAGAAACTCTATCAACTAGAGCAATTAGAACTCAACAACTCTAACTTGTAAATCTAAATAACAAACAAGTTACCAATATCGCTAACTAGTTAGAATAGATTAAACGCTAAACATAGAGGCCATAAGAATTTATCGTCAATATTAAGATGTCAAGGAAGGAACATTATTACGAATACGCCTAATGCAACTATTTCCACATACCAAATTTCAGGACGTACATAGTACTAATCAATATCACAACCCTTGCTTCAATATGCACGCTATATTATGACACACAAGGATTAGAATAATCAAATTATTAAAGATTATCAGCTTAAGAACCAAAACAAAGAAATAGCCCAATAACATACTACACGTTAACATGTAAGAGCAAACTAGTCTTAGTAGAACAAATAATGTGATAATTCTTATTAGATGGTAACATATTGACATCATTAAGATCAAGCTGCTACTAAACACAACAACACCAAAAGCTAAACACAGAAACAACAGTAAAAACAAACAAAAGTTTCATACTTGAAACCAATAGTGATTCCATTCCAAGCACAAAAGTAAGCTACATAACCCAACAGCAAGAGTAAAAAGCATTAGAAATATCTAAGTAATATTTTGAAATAGAAACTTATCCTACATAATAAAGGATGTCACAAAAGGGCCTATGTGTCCAGAAAACATTATATATACTAAAAGAACTATACATGTTGTAGTATCCAAGGTAAATCTAAGCAGTATCATCAACTTAAGCATAAGTTATATGGCTACTGCAACCTACAATGTACAATTCATTCTACTAATTAGATGTAATTTCAAAAGAGGCTATGCATATAACTATTGTACCCGAAAAAAGTCCTCTTTGATCTCTCAAAAAATTCTAAGGACTAACCATCCTACACCGACTTCTCCAAAATTCTTAATTTCCTATCACTCGAGACTAAGCACTTCCAAACATGCTTAACTAATCTTAACACATAAACAAAACAGTTAAAAGTTTGATGCTTCAGTTTGGTTTACGACATACCCTAACAAGCACTGAAACAAAATAGTAAGTGTGTTAACTAGACATACCAAAGTAGATCCTCCGAAAGGTACACATTGTTCCACCGAGCTACATTGACACTTTTGGTGCATGTGCTATAGGAGCTTGAACTATAGGCACATATACCAATGCAAAGCTTCTAGCATACATCCACTTAGTTAAGAAGACTCTACTTCTAGCCTCAGGAATTGGAGATCTTACGAAATAAGACACGCAAAACTCCTTTCCCAACTACAATGAGCGTAGGCGTAATTGAGAAGTTGCAAGCCTAAATAAGAATATATTGCTATCGTTTCTACACGTTTCGGCAAAACCACAAACCTAGTAAGAATACCAATCTTAACACGAATGCCGAATCCTAATAAAGAAGCTAATGTTAATGCCAATTTCAAAACATAGATGATAACCACAGCGCTAATGCGACACAGAAGCCTAAGCTACACACAAACGTGAATGGCAATATTGAAATACAGAATGTATAATGCAATGATCTTATGACTCTGCAACTTTTAAAGATCTGATCAGCTCTGATACCAATTATCACACATCTATCTAGGATATGACTCATAACTGTCATAAACAATTCAAATGTATCAAGTACCAAATTTTTGTTAAAAAATTTGACAAATCTTTCCCAAATTTCAGGGATAGTTTTATACATTTACCACAATACGTTTTAGCACTATAACTTTCATAGAAAAATTATTAGCTACTCAATAGGACACATACATTAACTACTACTTATTTGCAGCTTCTCACAGCTACTATAAATTACAACTACAAATATACCCTCAAGAGAAAATTACAGATCTTTCAAAGCACAGAACTAACTACATGTAAAATAAAGAAGAAATTGCGTAAAGATGTATACCCTTAACGAGTAGGTGTCAATACATGCTTTGGTGAATCCTCTTCTACAAACTTTTAATGAATCTGGGGGAGGCCAAAGAAAAGAAATAAATGAGACCGGTCTCAGCGAGGTGAAATAGCAGATGCACCATTTAATATTCCTAATGTATTACATAATGTTTGATTCCTATCTTTCTATATGTACAAAAATACAACGATGGATCAAATCAATCATACCAACTCCTGTACCAACTCAATCATTAGCTGAGAAGATACGATCATATGCAATGCAACATGCAAAATGTAATATAACTAATGTCAATATAGTTTCAAGATCGATTTAGTAGGATAAAATTCTTTTAAAGGAAAACTAAAATAAGTTATACCCAAATAATGTCAATATAGTGTCAATATATACCTAAAAACTAAGTTATAATAAAATAAGAATTTCTATGGATAAATTAAGCATTTAAATAAAAGCTTCATAAGTATAAAATCACAAATTAATAAATACTTAAATAAAGTAAATAAATTATGAAGTAATAGATAAATAGATATTAAAATGACATATTCATAGAAAACACAACAAGTTAATAATTAAATATTTTGCTAGCATAATATTCAACAAATCGAAATCCACAATAAATACAATAGTTAGTGAATCAAGATAGCTAAATCTAAATTTGATCTCCAATTCCATAACTCCGCCAGCAATCGGTGTCTCGACTCCCCTCTACCACCATCTAGTTGAACCGTGGCATAGCCCCCAAGCACATAGGCTTACATACTATTATCGCCATAGGTGGGTGACTTCACCCCACACCCACAGGGTTCCAGATCTCATTCCCTAACCTTCTCGTCTGTCGTCATACAGCACAAATTCAAATATAATCAAAGTACTTTCATATAATTGTACTATATATAAAATATATTCATATGTTTGTAAAACTTTACTCATTCATAATTTCGCTATTCATAAATTATGTGACATCCAATGCAATAATATAAATAGTAACATATCATGAAATCATCCTCACGTTTTAGAAATATCCTGCTTGAGTATAACACTATCAGTTCAATAATTCAAATAAGATGCATTGTTTCACATGTAATAGCAAATATGATCATAATATATCATGCATCATGAAGGATGAATCATATATGCACTAGATTGGTATGGTATACCGGAGGGCCAAAACAAATATGTTACCTACGCTGAAGACCTAGCGATAGTCTAATAAGAAAAAAAGAAATGTACGATAACCGTCACCCGAAGTCCATACGCATTGTTCAAACCACTACCTAACTCTTAATTGTAAGCATGGTACCTCAGCACAATCAATTTGAAATAACAAGATTTCGCACGAACACGACCTTGGATAGATTTGGCTTCAATGCCAGCAAAATAGAAATAACAGAGGAGCGATTGATTGCGAGAGAAGGAGCTTGAACGAACAAAATTGAAATGAGGTGGAAAAGAAAAAGCTCGTGGAAGTGATGTCGAAACCAATCCGAAGTTGGCTATGAAAATGGCGGCCAAGCTTCTTACTTAGCCAAAGATACGAATTCGAAAGATAGCTCATTTTCGCAACGCTTTCACATAAGGGACATTTACTTTGTATAAATCTCATTTGTTTCACAATAGGTTGTTCCATTTCAAAAGGAGATGTTTGGAAGTGACATGAATTCAAAGAGAGTTTTAAGTGAGCTAAGCGACAAAAATGCAGCTGCACTGGAGGCCAAGTTAAAGACATTTGGGAGTGCTTACGAAAGCTTTTCTAAAATAAGTACTTTAGTTCTTTTCTTAGAAACGAATTCAATTTCCTTTATCTAAAAAAAATGCTATAATAAGATCTTACTACGTAGAAATTTTTCGCACATTTGAATTTTTGAATAAGTTGTGTAGAATAATGTAGAAAGTTTATTAGAAAATATGAAATATTAAGATGAAATGAGAAGTGATTGATAAGCACTTGCCAAACAGTGCCTGACTTAATTATGAGCATTGACATGCTAAAGTTTTGAAGTATTAAAGATCATATATAAAATTGTTTGTCATATCATTCATTTGACTTAATTCACTATTTATCGGTACAACAAACTGAATATTAGTGATAATAAATTCTCACAAATATTAAGAAGTTTTGATTTTTCGTATAGCTAACGTATAGTGCATTGCAAAATTACAATCTAGTACTTGATATAGTAGAGTAGTCTATTTCAGATGAAAAGGTTAATAAAAATAAGCTAACTTTTAGTAACAGCTAGAGTAATTAGAATTTGATCTACTATTGGATTAACTTTTATTCAAACGAGAGGTACCTAATTTTTTCTCTAATCTGATGTCTCCATCTTTATTGTCAGGGTACACTATGGCATTTTTTTAACCTCTTTTTGTCTTACGAATGTGGGTTGCGTAGGTTATTCTAGAATAACTTAAGAATACTATAAATAATTTAGATATTTTTTCTATGTAAGATATTATGAAGGTGGAGATATTTTATATAGATATTATGTAAGAACATTCTGGACTATGTATTCTCCACCTTTCGATCAAAACAATTTCCAACGTTCGTTGAACAGGTGGATGAGTCCTCATTTTGGGGCATCAAGAAAGAGTTGTAACCAAGCAAAGTGCTATAAAGCTATCTTCGAGTCTTCTATCCCGTGCAAGTGTTCACTTTTGGAGGAAGACTAACTTAGTTACTAAAAGCTCGGACTAAGTGCCGCACAGACCCAAGGCAAATTGTAGACTTGTGATAACTGATATCAGAGCCAAGGTTTGGATAAGGAGATGGTAAGTGGTAATGAAATTACCACCTTCGAGGGACGGGAATGGAGAAGATAACTTCCGATGTGCGTAAGGAGAAGTTTAGGGATGTGATGGCAGATGTAACTGCAAGGCTTGGCAAGGTATAGCGTGCTATGACCGATAGAATGGATTAGTTCAATAGTGTAAGTCAAAATATTGAGAAGCTCGAAATGGGATAGTAAGAGTTTTGAGGAGAAATGCAATGTGCCTTGAACAAGGTGGCCAACTCTTATTCTAAGCAAGGTAAGACCCTAATAGACTCTCTCTTTGCTGATATTGATGCACTTAGGAGGGATATTGTGACTCTTAGGGAAGAGGTCATAAAATTGGTTACCGAGATGAGAGACGTCAAAGGAGATTGGGCTCTTTACATGACGGTTACATAAAGGGGATTTATCTCAACTTCTAACTCCTACAAAGGTAGAAGTTCCTAAACCCAAGGCTTACAAGGGGGCAAGGAACATAAGGGAGATTAATAATTTCTTGTGGAGCTTAGACCAACTCTTCAGGAGCACTAGCATCACGGAAGATGCTGGTAAGATCGACCATGCCACAATTTATCTCGAGGATACAACAATGGTATAATGGAGAAGGATGCATGGTGAGATTGAGAAGCGCGCTTGCACCATTGCACATGGATGAGTTCAAAAGAGAACTCAAGAGGCAATTCTACCCGGAGAATACCGAGAATGAAGCTAGGGTCAAACTTCGGGCCCTAATATAGAAAGGCAGAATTAGGGACTACATCAAGAATTTGTTAGAGTTAATTTTGGAGATCCCTAACTTGCTAGACAAGGAAGCCTTTTTCACCTTTATAGACGAATTACAAACATGATTTAGGTTTGAAATTCAATAGAGGGGAACCCAATATCACAACTCTGTCATTGCTACAGCTGAACCACTAATTGAGTTGAAGTTCGAAAGAGCAAGTATAACAAAAATTCAAGGGCAAAGGTGGGAGAGATGCCCACTATGTCAAGGAGGCAATATATGACCCAGCAAAGTCTAAGGTAGGCTCTAGCAAAAGCCAAGAAAGAAAGCATTGCAGAAGGTCAATTTTGAAATGCTTCCTTTACGAGGGAGCTCACATTGCATGAGAGTGCCCAAACGAAACAAACTTTCGGCTTTGATCGAAATGAATGAGGAACCACAATAGCAACACGAGGAAATAAGATGGGCTCCTTACGTATTCTTAATGTTGTCAAATCCAAAGTTGAGATGCTGAAACACGAAGAGATTGTGCGACTATATGTGATGACCAAAGTCGGTGGATATGAGGTCCGCGTTTTGGTGGACACTGGTACTATCCACAACTTCCTCTAGGAGAAAGAGGACAAAAAAACTCGGCATCTGGTATGAGAAGGGGTACCGATAACTTAAGCCCGTCAACTCGAACGCAAGTTAGTTTTGGGTGTTGCTCGTGGGGTGAAGGCTTGTGATGTAGATAAAACCAACTAAAAAAAACTCAGTGATTCTATCCTAATCTATTCCGCAAGTGCACGGTTGTCGTCTACCGTATAGCAGATAACGAGTTTGTTCCACAGAGATTGTTGTTAACTCTAATTCAAGTTTTTAACTAACAAAAGTTGTGTTTGTAAAAGCGAATCAAAAGTAACGCACGGATCGAGAAAACATGTATGCAAACAACTGGAGTTTTAGAATCCATCACTAATGCCTCTAATTTAATTTTTAAATAAATATGATAATCGATTATGATGATTGTGAAGACTTTGTACCTAACGCCTTGGTCCAGTTCTTACATACGATTTCTAATTATGACTTTAACTTTGGTCCAGTATAAAATCACCTATTGCTAGTAATATTCTAACTCCTTATTTAGAAATTACTAACGATGCATTACGTTCTGCGAAATCATAAATCATGTAGTTACATTCACTTTGGTCCAGTAAATATTAACTATAGTTATTAATCCTGCAATTCAATGCTAATAATGCATGCAAATTTAACATCTAAATATCCTTTCAAACAAGAATTAATAACTCACATAAAATCAACAATCTATACATCACATAATATTCAAGAAGTAAATTAAATTAATTAGGGTTTCATCCTAACTCTAGTTTAGAGAATTTATCCACTCATAATAATACACACAATAATATTGTATGAAAAATAAAAATGAGGAGAAGAGAAGAAAGCAAATCTGCAAAATTTTTCGTCTCTAATATGATCTTCCTTCTATCTCCCGTTCGGCTCTCTCTAAGTTTCCCGTCGGCTCTCCGTTGGCTCTTCGTTCACTCTTTGTTGGTTCTCTGTTGGCTCTTCGTTCGCTCCTTATTGGTTCCTCTTGGCCTTCCGTGCACCCCTTTTTATAGTTGAACTTTCTCCCACAAAATTAGAAAAAAATATCTTCAGAATCTTCGGATTAGGTTTGATACTAGATTTGTTGCTATATTTGATGCTAGATTTTATTGGCGTGAGTCAATAATATATTATTCTAGATATATTTTCTTAGAATTATATTTTATTCTAAATATCTTTATTAGAATTATATTTAGATATTTTTCTTTATTTAAAACTCTCCTTATTTAGATTTATAAGGAGTCTATATATATGTACTTATGTTGAATGATAAGAAATAGATTGAACGAGTTTTTCATCTTGGTACCAGAGCAAAACCCTAGATCTGCTCGCCGTCGTCGTGGAAATAACGACCGCGACAGTCAGATTCCGACAAGACTATCCGTTGAATCGTGGAGATTCGATTACAACTGTTAGAAATCCGACAAGAACAAATCCGTAATTTGATCGGATTACTAAAAAAAAAAAAAATCTCAGCCGTCGCCGCACTAGATTTTTTTTCTTATGCTGCAGCCACCGCCACGCAGTTGCGTCGCCGCTATTGCTTCGTCGACCTGCCCTCCTCTCCATTGTTGGCGTTGCTTCATCGTTTGCGCCGTCTCCGGCGAGGATTGAATCACACACGCAACCGTCGTTCGGCCACCGTTCCGCCGCTGTTTTTCTTCGCCGATTCGCCGCTGCTTCGTCGCCGCTCGACTACTACTGCTTCATCGTTTCCAGCGCCGCTCATCGCTGCTCGACTGCCGTCTATAGCGCCGATCTCGTCAAGCCGACAATCTTGACCCGACCCGGTCCAAGTGCAGGCCCGAAGCAGACCAACTGACCCGATCCGGCCCGGTTTACTGACTCTACCCGGCCCGTCTGATCCGGCCCGAACTTATTAAAAAGAAAAAATAAAAAAAATTTATGCAAGGTTCAGGTATTCTCTTTCCAGTTGCCTCAATAGCTACTCCTATTATCAGTGTACAAGGTGATTCATCATCCGCTATTAGTGTTAAACTAAATAGTTCTAACTATTCTCTTTGGTCTCAAGTTGTTGAGATGTAAATTGCTAGAAAGGATAAGATGGGCTATTTGACCGGAGAATAGCACGACCTCAAGAGACTGATCCTACTTATGCCTGGTGGAGAACTGACGATGCTATTGTCAAAGGATGGTTGATCAACTCTATGGAACCAACTGTGATGGAGCTTTTTATTCGGTTTTCCACTGCCAGAGATGTTTGGACTGCTGTGTCAAAAACTTACTATGATAATTCTAACATATCTCAGATTTATTAATTAACATGTAGGGAATTCAAATTGAAGCAAAGTGGAAGGCCCGTTACGGCCTACTATGCAGAATTACAGAGCATATGACAAGTATTGGATTTTCGTAATCCATTTAGGATGTGTTGTGCTAATGATATATTAGCTCGATAACAGGAAATTGAGAGGGAAGGTGTCTATGTTTTTTTGGCTGGGCTTGATGATACACTTGATAAAGCCCGCAATTATTTACTACGAATAGATGCCTTCCCTGAATTAGAAGCATCTTATAACTACATTCGTCGTGAGTAGTAACGACGAGTACTGATGATGGGTTCTAACAAAATGGAGTTATTGCTGCTGTGGCCTCCAAAAATCTTAAATCCCAAGTGAAGCAGAAAAGCACAATAAGGACAGTGTACTCATTGTGGTAAAACTGGGTTCATGCTTTCAATTAGTTGGTTATCATGATTGGTGGAAGGAACTGAAAAAGAAAAAGAAATAAGACAAAAAGATCTCCAGTGTAGCGTCTGAAGTTGCAGGCCTCACTTTAGCTGATCGTTCATCTTCTACATTATCGACTGCTCTTTCACCAGTTCTATCTTTGGTGTCGAAGGTTAATTCAGATTCTCGAATTTCAGGTAACAAAAGCTTTGCCTTTACTGTTTTAGATCACAACAGGATAAAGGATGGATTTTAGATTCTGGAGCTACGGATCATATGACATTCGATCCGAAAAATTTTCACACCGTAAGTTCTTCAGTTAAAAATAATGTGATATATGCCAATGGAGAGAGTTATCCAGTGACAGGTGCTGGTACAGTAACATTATCAACATCTCTATCTTTACAAAATTGCCTATTTGTTCTATCTCTCTCACACAACATTTTATCTATTGGACAAGTTACTGAACAGTTGAACTGCATTGTTTTGATGTATCCTTATTTTTGCTTGTTTCAAGATATCCAAACACAGGAGATAATTGGGCATGGTACTAAGAGAGGGGGTTTATATTATCTGGAAGATGTTAGTCCAGGTAGAGTTTACAGTGCTCGTGGATCTGAAACTAACAAGAAGAATAAAGTCTGGCTTTGGCATCGCCGTCTAGGTCATGTTTCTTTTGGTTATTTAAAACATTTACTACCATCGTTATTTTCCGGTCTTAAAGAGTCTGAGTTTCATTGCGAAGCATGTATTCTTCCTAAGAGTCATCGAGTGGCGTATTTTCCTGTTATCAATAAAAGAACAACCCCTTTTGAGTTGGTCTATTCGGATGTTTGGGGACCCTCTTCGGTTATGACTTTTACTGGCATTAGGTGGTTTATGATATTTGTAGATGATTGCACGGGCATGACATGATTATATATTTTAAAGAATAAAAGTGATGTTGGTGATATTTTTTTGCGGTTTCATAAGATGGTGCAGACTCAATTTTTCTTTCCTATTCGAGTTTTTCGCTTTGATAATGGGGAGAAGTATGTTAATACATCTTTGATTTCTTACCTTCATCAGAATGGTATTATTCATGAGACTTCATGTCCACAAACACCTCAACAGAATGGGATAGCTGAGAGAAAAAATCGACACATATTAGAAACCGCCCGTGCTTTATTGTTTGGAGCTCATGTTCCTAAATATTATTGGGTAGATGCAGTTCAGTCTGCGGTTTATGTGATTAATCGCATGCCATCTAGAGTTTTGAACTTTCGGACACCATTTGAGGTTTTATCTGCATTTGTTACTATATTATTCGTCCTCTCTTCCACCTCGAATTTTTTGTTCTGTTGTATTAATACACTTGCAGAAAATCCAAAAGGACAAATTAGATCCATGTGCTTTAAGGTGCGTGTTTCTTGGTTATGGTCCTCACCAGAAAGGTTATCGTTGTTATCATCCTCCGACACATCGAACCTTTGTGACCATGGATGTGACATTTGTAGTGTCGGAAATGTACTTTGTCAGATCGGCATCACATTCAGATCTTTATGGAGAGATAGACACTACGGAAGATCTGAATTGGCTTACTATTCAACTCAACACACATACTGAAGTTGGTCAGAGGCAATGTGCGAATCATGACTTAGGTCTAGAGGAGATTGAGACTACTGAACTTGAACAAAAAAAAACGGAACAAACAGAAAAAGCTAAAGTAGTAGAAGAAACCCCCCTCTCGCATTTTGCAGTACCGCTCAAACTTCCGAGGATATTCCTGAGGTAAGTACTCATACTCAGAATATTATTATGGATAAATCTAATATTGTTAATAGGAGTTATCAGTTGCCACAGAGAAAATCGTGAAAAACCTCCTGATAGATATTCACCAGAAGGAAAATTTTTCAAATATCGTATTGCCAATCATGTGTCCTCTCATAGGCTATCTTCTTCATATGTGGCTTTCATTAATCAGGTATCAGCTTTGACTCTTCCTTCTAGCACTAAGAAAGCCTTATCCAATCCTAAACGGACAAAGGCTATGAATGAAGAGATAGATGCTCTTCAAAAGAATTTGACTTGGGAGATAGTGACACTTCCAGAAAGGAAGAAAGCAGTTAGCTGTAAATGGGTGTATACAATTAAACACAAAGCAGATGGAACGATCGAGAGGTATAAGACAAGGTTAGTGGCCAAGGGATACTCACAAACCTATGGAGTGGATTATCACGAGACTTTTGCTCCAGTTGCAAAAATTAATACCATTAGAGTATTGATGTCTCTTGCAGCAAATCTTCATTGGCCCTTACAGCAGTTTGATGTAAAAAATGCATTTCTTCATGGTGAGTTAGAAGAAGAAGTGTATATGGAGCTTCCGCCTGGCTATGGGGTATCGGAAAAACTGAATATGTCTGCAAGCTAAAAAAGGCTTTATATGAACTAAAACAATCTCCGAGAGTATGGTTTGGTAGATTTAGTTAAGTGTTAAGCAGATATGGTTACCAACAGAGTAACGCTGACCATACATTATTTTTGAAGAATCAGAATGATAAAGTAACTTCTTTGATAATCTATGTTGATGATATGATTGTTATAGATAACGATCATGAAGAAATTCAGAAGCTAAGGAAACATCTAGCCTCTGAATTTGAGATGAAAGAACTTGGAGTGTTGAAATATTTTTTGGAGATTGAAGTGGCGAGGTTTAAGCAAGGTATTTTTCTATCACAAAGAAAATACGTTCTTGACTTATTGTCTGAAACAGAAATGTTGGACTACAAACCAGCCGATACACCATCATTGAGAATCACAACTTAGCAGAGTATTCTGATCAAGTGCCAGCAGTTAAGGAAAAATATCAAAGATTGGTTGGTAGGCTGATTTATTTATGACATACTCGTCTAGATATAGCATATGCAATGAGTGTTGTTAGTCAGTATATGCATTCTCCAAGTGTCGATCATATGAAAGCAGTGAACAGAATTTTGAGATATTTGAAATTAGCACCAGGCAAGGGGTTACTATTCAGAAAGCATAATCATTTGAATATTGAAACATATACTGATGCAGATTGGGCAGGAGATAAGACAGATAGACACTCTACATCCGGCTATTTTACATTTGTTGGTGGTAATCTAGTCACATGGAGGAGTAAGAAACAGAAAGTGGTTGCTCGATCGTTTTGCTGAAGCTGAATACAGAGGGATGACGCATGGGGTTTGTGAACTCTTTGGTTTATATTTGATTAGTCAAATACATCAATGAGGATCGCCACTTGATATTTCCTTCCATGATTAGTTCTTTTATTTCATTCCTTCATCAATTTGTATCTTTATTCACCTATGCTTCAATAAAATAAAATAAATTAATTCATATTATGAATAGAATTTTAATAAAAATCTAATAGTTATTATAATAATAAAATATAATAAATATGTATCATTACACATTATCAAATACCTCCAAACTTAATTTTTTTCTAGTCCTTGAGCAAAATAATAAGAAAATTATATATATCATTCTTCATAACTTATTCTAATAATTTTCAATTTCTTCGTGTAGCTTGATCAACCAAAATCTTTAAAGAATAATGTAAGTATAGTAAATAAATTAACACCACTTACAAAGTCTCTTAATTGCACTATATAGTAATCAAATCACCTCAACCTCGCATTCAAAAACATATGCAACGTAGTAGATGGAAGTTTAGAATTCAATGTACATAAGTATGTTTAGAAATCATCTTCCCACTGCACATAGAAACTTTAAAGATTCACCAAGTTATTTTAAATTTTGTAATAAATGAAGTCAAAATTAGGGAGTCGTCAAAATACAAAGTAACCAAAAGCACATTTAACTTAAAAAAGAATAAGGTATACTCAAGCATTGGCCCAATTTTGTGGCTCTTTTATTTATTTAATTGCTCTTTCTTCATCGTTGTACTTTATAATGTATACTCGAGTTTTTTTTTTTTTTTTTGTATGTAAGTGCTCTTTCTTTACCCCTTGTGCTTTCCAAAGACTATTTCTAACTCTATATCTCAACTATCCCTACGAATTGAAAACAAAACAACACAACACAAAAGATACTAAGATCAACTCTAAGCCTTGCATTCTATGGTGATAGATGTCATCACTCGCTATAGACTATGAAATAAAAAACCTCTATAAAATGTATTCAATTGCATTGTCTAAAATGACAATATTTTATCAATTCAATTATATACAGTACTATATTAAGAAGAAAGTAGGTTTATTTAATAAGAATATTATACGAACAAACTCAATAAGGATTCTAATTTCAAAAGCCATACTAGAAAGAGAGTTCAAATTCATTATTGAAAAATGGATGATAGACTATCAATCGATGTTTATGCATAATTTTCTATCTCTCTCCCAAGCTTAAATTCGAAATTGTCATCAATGGTGAAAGATAAAAATGAACAATATATTAAAGCAAAGGGATATAAAAATTGAGGTGCAGGAAAACTCCCCTGATTTTTACATAGCTTGAATCTTTGATTAACTTCTCCATCAATTGCATCACAGCAATAAATCTTTCCATCATAGTGATTCTTTTGTTTTTTTTTTTTTGTTCCCGAATCCTTCAAAAATAATAAATATATCAAATCAAAACGAAAAAAATCCTACAAAATTCAAATACTACTAGAGAGAAAGGGTTTGGGTTGCCTCCTAATAAGCGCTAAATTTAACGTCTTTAGCCAGACGAAAAATTTGTCAAATAGGATTACGCAGTTGAAGAGTTGGTTCAGTTTGCATTACAAAGGTGGCCTCCAAGTATGGCTTCAAGCGATGCCCATTGACCTTAAATTGTGCTCCAGATTTGAGATCCTTGATTTCTATAGCTCCATATGAAAAAATTTCAACTATCTCATATGGTCAATGCCATTTTGACTTCAACTTTTCTAGAAAGAGTTTAAACCGTGAGTTAAACAATAAAACTTTCATACCTGGAGTAAACTCTTTTCGCTGAATTGACTTGTCATGATAGGACTTTGTGCGTTCCTTATAAATCTTTGCATTCTTATAAGCTTCGTTGTGAATTTCTTCTAATTCATTGAGTTGGAACTTTCTTTCATTCCCTGCATCCTTCATGTCAAAATTTAGCTTCTTTATAGCCCAATATGCATTATGTTCAAGTTCCATACGTAAATGACATACTTTTTCAAATACAATACGATATGGATTCATCCCTATAGGTGTTTTATATGCTGTCATGTAAGCCCATAAGGCATGACTAAGTTTTATTGCCGAATCTTTTCTTGTGGTGTTCACAGTTTTCTTCAAAATATTCTTAATTTCTCTATTGCTAATTTCTACTTGTCGTGAGGTTTGAGGGTGATATGGAGTGGCTATCCAGTTATGCCATATTTTTTTAACAAAGTATCAAAAGTTTTATTACAAAAATGTTTACCACCATCACTAATTATTGCTCTAGGGGTTCCAAATCTAGTGAAAATTATATTCTTCAAAAATTTGAGGACAATTTTATGATCGTTAGCTTTTGTAGCTTGAGCCTTAACCCACTTAGATTCATAATCAACAGCAATAAGAATATAAGAGTACCCAAAGGATGAAGGGAATGGACCCATGAAGTCTATACCCCAAAAATCAAAGAGTTCTACAATCAAAATATTAGTCAAAGGCATCATGTTCCTCCTGTTGATATTTATTTAATGCATGCAAACAATCTTTATCAAAATCAAATACAGCATCTTTTAGCCAATTAATCACATAGAGGCCTAGTTATTTTAGAAAAATCTTTAATGAATCTTCTATAAAAACCAGCATGGCCTAAAAAGCTTCTAATGCCCTTAACTGAATTAGAGGGAGGTAGATTTTTAATAATTTCAATTTTTGCTCTATCCACCTCAATTCCTTTACTAGAAACCACATGTCCTAAGACAATCCCTTGTTTAACCATAAAAAATGACATTTTTCCCAATTCAAAACCAAATTCGTTTCTTCACATCTACATAAAACCAATTTCAAATTATCAAGGCATCAATCAAAAGAAGATCCAAAAACTGAAAAGTCATCCATAAATACCTCAATGATTCTCTCTACCATATCAGAGAATATAGCCATCATGCATCTTTGAAATATTGCTGGAGCATTGCACAAACCAAAGGGCATCCTCCTATAGGCGAAAGTGACAAATGGACAAGTGAAAGTTGTTGAGTAAATTGCATGATTTTATCTCTTAATGCATCAATTTTCTGAGTTGAAAAGTATTTCTCTAAAAATCTATTTTGAATTTTAGTCCAAGTAGTAAGTGAACCAGATCTATATGATTGTAACCATACCTTTGCTCTATCTTTTAAAGTGTAAAGAAAGATTTCATTGAATGTGTTCCTCAGTAACCCCATCTGTCAAAGGCATGTTAGAAACCATATTAAAAATTTCTCAAATATGAGCTAAAGGATCCTCATTATTCAAATCATGAAAAGAATGCATCATATTAAAATGAATAGTTTTCAACTCATAGTTTCTATCAGCATCAGGGAGAACTATACTAGATGGAGATAGAGAAATTGTAGGAATATTAAGATCTCCCATTGTTTCATTTGGTGCAACAGCCATCTCTTCAATTTTAGTATTCGAATGATTTCTACGCTCACGTCTAATTCTCCTAACCTCTCTCTCAAGCTCAGGATCAAATTCAAGTGAAGATTGACTATGAGAGTGAGTGATCATGCAATGATGTAACTATAATTAAAAAAAAACTAATATACTCTAAGCTAAATGCAGAACAAATTCAAAATATCAATGAATCTAAATAAAGCTAAATTGAATCAAAGTCAAAACAAAACAATCCCCGGCAACATCACCAAAAATTTGATGTAGATAAAATCAATTAAGAAAAACTCAGTGATTCTATCCTAGTCTATCCCGCAAGTGTACGGTTATCGTCTACCGTATAGCAGATAACGAGTTTGTTCCACAGAGATTATTGTTAACTCTAATTCAAGTTTTTAACTAACAAAAGTTGTGTTTGTAAAAGCGAATCAAA
The DNA here is from genome assembly GCA_019914995.1 of Acanthochlamys bracteata. Lineage (NCBI taxonomy): Eukaryota > Viridiplantae > Streptophyta > Magnoliopsida > Pandanales > Velloziaceae > Acanthochlamys > Acanthochlamys bracteata. The sequence continues at coordinate 2,464,161 of CM034142.1, forward strand.
AGTATACGAGAGCTAAGAACGACAAGTAACACACGGATCGAGAAAACAGGTATGCAAACAACTGGAGTTTTAGAATCCACCACTAATGACTCTAATTTAATCCTTAGATAAATATGATAATAGATTATGATGATTGTGAAGATTTTGTACCTAGCACCTTCGTCCAATTATTAGATACGATTTCTAATTATGAATTTAACTTTGGTCCAGTGTAAAATCACCTATCGGTAGTGATATTATAACTCTTTATTTAGAAATTACTAACGATGCATTACGTTCTGGAAAATCATAAATCATGTAGTTACATTCACTTTGGTCCAGTAAATATTAGCTATAGTTATTAATCCTGTAATTGTAAGTTATGCTCCGATTGGTCCTTGCAAACACAACTAATATAATAATTTACATATCAAACTCAATGCTAATCATGCATGCAAATTTAACATCTAAACATCCTTTCAAATAAGAATTAACAACTCACATAAAATCAACAATCCATACATCACATAATATTCAAGAAGTAAATTAAATTAATTAGGGTTTCATCCTAACTCCAGTTTAGAAAATTTATCCACTCATATTAATACACACAATAATATTGTATGAAAAATAAAACATGAGGAAAATAAAAGAAAGCAAATCTGAAGAATTTTTCGTCTCTAATATGATCTTCTTTCTGTCTCCCGTTCGGCTCTCTCTAGGTTTCCCGTCGGCTCTCCGTTGGCTCTTCATTCGCTCCTTGTTGGTTCCTCTTGGCCTTCCGTTCATCCCTTTTTATAGTTGAACTTCCTCCCACAAAATTAGAAAAAAATATCTTCAGAATCTTCGGATTAGATTTGATACTAGATTTGTTGCTATATTTGATGCTAGATTTGATACCAAATCTTTTGTTTAGATTTGATTAATCAAATGCATCAATGAGTACCGCCACTTGATATTTCCTTCCATGATTATCTCTTTTATTTCATTCCTTCATCAATTTGTATCTTTATTCACCTATGCTTCACAAAAATAAAATAAAATAAAGTAATTCATATTATGAATAAAATTTTAATAAAAATCTAATATTTACTATAATAATAAGATATAATAAATATGTATTATTACACATTATCAGCTTGCTTAGGTGAGTGGTCTGACATTGTGGACTTTTTCATTGTGCTTATGGATAATTATCTTATAGTTATTAGAATGGAGTTTATGAATCACAGGTTGGCAGTGGCTATCTCTTTACAAAGACTATTTGTATCTTATAATAGGGGAATACCTTAATGATATCTTTATCGGAAGAAATAAGGCTCCAAACCAAAAGCATTTCTGTAATGCAACTTTGGAAGGGCGTAAAGAAGGCATAACTTGCCTTCTTGGCCGCACTTAAGGAGGAAGGTGCCTACCAACTAGGACGAGCTACCAAAAGAAAATTCATGAAGTCCTTGAAGAGTTCAAGGATGTTATGTAGCCAGAGTTATCAAAAAGAGTGCCACCAAAAAGGGAGGTAGACCACCACATCGAGTTCGAGCACAAAGCCCTCGGATGTTGTATCCTTTTCTGATGGCACCTCCAGAACTAGAAGAATTGAGACGACAATTACAAGATTTATTAGATGCGAGATATATGCAGCCTTCAAAGACCCCTTATGGTGCACCCGTACTATTATAAAGAAGCATGATGGGTCCCTTATGGTGCACCCATGCTATTCTAATAATGTCTAAATTATCGGACACTCAACAAACTCACAGTTAAGAACAAATAACTAATTCTATTGATAGCCGACCTGTTTGATCAATAAGTAGAAACACGTTAGTTCTCAAAATTGGAGTTGAGGTCGGGCTTACTATCAAGTAAGGATTGCCGAACGTGATGAGCCTAAAATAGCACGTGTCACTAGGTATAGCTCATTCAAATTTTTAGTGATGGCCATAGGATTAACAAACACCACAGCCACTTTTTGCACACATGTGAAAACATTATTCTAAAACTTCTTGCATCAGTTTGCCTTAGTGTATTTGGATGACATTGTAGTGCATAGTAAGATACAACAAGAACATGTGAAGAATGAGTTATATGTGAAGAAAGAAAAGTGTGCTTTTGCTCAATAGGATGTCACATTCTGGGGGCATGCCATTGGTAATGGAATGCTTCGCATGGATAAGGCCAAAGTAAAGACAATTTAGGAGTAGGAACCGCCGAAGAAGTTACTGGAGTTGAGATCTTTCTTAGGGTTGATAAACCATTATAGGCGGTTTATTAAGGGTTACTCATCCGTGGCAGTTCCATTGACAAAGCTTCTAAAAAAAAAAACCACACATGCTATTGGAATGCAAAGTGCCAAGACACATTTGAAGCAATAAAAAAGGCTATGATGGAAGAACCAATATTCGCTCTCTCAGACCATATTAAGAGCTATGAGGTATACACAGATGCTTCTAATTTTACAACTGGTGGTGTGTTGATGTAATATGCTCATCCAATTGCTTATGAGAACCGAAAGCTCAACGATACCCAATGCCTCTACATGGTCCAACAAAAAAGATATAGTAGCAGTGGTGCACAGTTTGAAATCTTGAAATTTCTTGCTGTTAGGTTTTCCTGTAAGATTAACTCAAGAGGGGAGGGGTGAATTGAGTTTGTCAATAAAAATTTTCGTCAAGTTTAGTTATCCTACTAGTAGCAGGCTTACAGCCGGCTGTGTCAAGTCTGTAACCTGCGGACAGAGAGAGTTAGAGTGTTTACTGACATATGTAAAAAGGACAGTACTCAGGAAATTTAACGTGGTTCGGCAAAACCCCTTTGCCTACATCCACGGTCGCTCTATCACCAGAGCCAAAGCTTCACTAAATCTTTAATAAGCTACAAATACAGTAAGAGCAAAGTGCTTCACCAAGCACACTTACTCTTACCGGGTTTCTTCGCCAAGACAACCCCTAACAGCCTACTGGACACGCCTGTCCCTCTGGCTGATTTGCTAGCTCTATTACAAGGTCTAAGAACTTTCACCAAGCTCCACCTGAGCTTTCTTTCCCGGTGCCCGCAGCACCACCTTCACAAAGTTAGTAATGGATTACAAGAAAATAAACAAAAATTGAGCACAAGATCTATCTCATGAGGGTTATGTGTTCATGAAGTGTTTCTAATGAGATTATCAGAGAGATTTCTTTAGTGTGACCAGCAGCAAGATTTGTTTTTTGTGTAGAGTAGTAGAGTTATTGTGTATCTCTATTTTGCTTATGTTCTCTCTACTCTTTCTTCATTGCTGTGACTCCCTTCTTATAATGTTTCTTCTCTGTGCAGGAACTGTTGAAGAACGTTGCCGTTGGCGCTCTTTTTCATTGGTGGTTCATCACGTTAGAGAGGGAGTAGTTTTGTCCAGCTGTTAATCAACCGCTTCCTTGATCTCTTTCGGCTGTCTTTGTGCATTGTATCTATGGCATTAAATGCATTGTAGAAATTTGAATTTGCTGCCAGGGTTAAGAGCTTAATTTAGCTAAGCTTCTGTCTGAAAATAGATGAGCTGATTTGTCTTGTTCATATTTAATGCGTCCCAGGTTGACTGCTTAACTTGATTAAAGATCTTGACTTGTATAATGTGCTTTCTTTCCTTGATTATTGAGCTTTCCTTTTCTGTGAAATTGAAGATGATTTTTGCTCGTTGTAGATCTTCTATTTGAATTGCTTCAGTGCGTTGTGAGTCCAGAGGATTTTTGAAGAAAGGAAAGTTTTGTTGCGATTGAACCCAAAGTTCTGTTTCGAAACAGAGAAGTCTTCTTGTGTTTCAGTAGTCAAGCAGCTGACTGCAATGTGACTATGACATCCTCTGTCCCGTATGCTGTTTAATTTGTAGTAGCATGACAGTTGGCTGTATGATGGCTGTTCTTGTCTGCTGTAAATGAAATAATCTTTGTTTGTCTAATCCTGCAAAACTTGATTTCAGATTATTAGTCTAATATAAATCATAGTTCTTAATTCTTTGTTATCATCAAAATTGTCTTTATAGTTCCAACACTTGCTAGGCTCTGAGTTTGTCGTCAAGATGAACAATGTGGCAATTAGTTACTTCCTCAATCAAAGTAAGCTCTCACCCAAACAATGAGGTGGTAAGAATTTTTGGCAAGAGTTTGACTTCAACATGGAACATAAGCCTAGGAAGGCTAATTTGATAACCGACACGTTGAGCAGGAAAGCCGACCTAGCTACCATTAACCAACCATCGTTTCCTTTGGTGGACCACATTAAGGAAGGGATAGAACATGACCCTCAAATCAAGGAAGTAAGAGAGCTTGCAAAACAGGGCAAGACTCGCCCGTTTTGTCTAGGTGATGAATGCTCACCACAAAAGGAGGGCACTTTTATATTCTAAAATGGGGACCCTTGAGGAAGGAGATTATTAAGGAATCCTACGACTCCAAATGTGTATGACACCCAGTTATGCATCAAACGATAGCCCTTATAAAGGATGCTACTATTGGCCACAAATGAGGGATAATGTTGAGCTCTATATGAAGATTAGTTTTGTATGCCAACAAGACAAAATAGATCAACACTGTCCAGCGGGATTTTGGAAACATTACCATTCCGAGAGACCATGAGAAAGTCTCTATGGACTTCACTGTGGGATTGCCAAAATTAGATGGATGTGGCATATTATGATCGTGGCGGATCGCTTCAGCAAATATGGACATTTTCATCCCCGCACTAACCAAGTTAAGCATTGAAGATGCAGTAAGACTATTCTATCGGCATGTGGTGAACTATTAAGGAATTTCACAAACAATTGTGAGTGAATGCGACACACGATTCACCGGAAGATTTTGGATGGAACTATTGAACATATTAGAGTCTGAGCTCAACTTCTCAACCAGCTTCCACCCACAAACCGATGGCCAAACAGAAAGGGTCAATGCCTTATAGAGGTTTGGTTTAGACATTACGTAAATGCTAACCAACGAGATTGGGTGAAATTATTGGATATCCCCCAATTCTCTTACAACTTACATAGGAGCTAGTCAACTAGGGCGAGTCCATTTAAACTAGTCATAGGGCAACAACTAATAACACCGCACACAATTGCAACCGATTACAAGGGGAAGAGTCCATCAACATACTACTTTGCCAAAGGCTGCCAAGAGCAAGCGGAACTTGCACGATCCTAATTGGTATAGGCAACCAAAAAGATGAACAAATAGGTGGCCATAAAAGGAGGCACCAAGAATTGAAGGAAGGAGCGTTGGTTATGGTGAAGCTCCTTCCCCATCAAGCCAGCATATTCACTATCTACAAAATTCACAAAGTGCCTCATACGAAGATATAAAGAACCATTTATGAGAAGAGGATAGGCAAGATGGCTTACTAGGTAAGACTATCTTCGTACTTAGAAATTTATCCGATATTTTATGTTAGCCTTTTGAAGCCAAAGCATTCTGTTAAAGAAGATTCAACTAGGAGTGAATTCTCAAGAGCTCCACGTTACGATCCTATTGTGACTCACGTTTCGACCATACAATCATATTTCGACTCACATTTTAGCCTTGTGATATTATTTCAACTTATATTTCGACAATACATCTTATTTCGAGTCCATTACGACCCTAAGAAGGGTGGTCGTAAATAGTAAGTGAAATGGTTGCAAACGAAATTAGAAAAGTCTTAAATTAAACTTTCTAAGGAATTTGGACTCATGACTTTTATATAAGATACCATTATTCTACCAAATGAATTACACCTAGATTTTGAAAAATTTTAAATATAATGTATAATAATAATGTTGATAAGAAGAAGATTTAGATGTGACAAAAATTGATTTGGAATTAAATTGACCGATTTCGGAGCAATTAGAAATTGACTCAAACTTATAGCTTATAGGGTTAGTTTTAAGTTGATTGAAAATTATATAATATTTGGCTAAGTTTTTCATTTCTTTTTCATTCAAATTTTTATTTCACTTTTCTAATAAATTTTTTATAATATATTATAAAATTTTAAAGAATTTTAAAAATATATTAAAAAATTCATAATGTTATATTATAAATAGAGTTATTATTATTTATTATTTATTTTTTGAAGTAAAAAAAATGTTATTTTTAAAAAAATTTAAATATTTTTTATTTTAGAAAATCGTTTTAAAACGACTTCTAAATTTGAATCTCATCTAAATGGATTAGTTTTGAATTAAATTTGGTCATGTATTGCTGCTCGTGTTCCAAATCCCAAAACCAATCAAATCAAAATCCAACTCGAGTAAGCTTGACCGTTTGTAATTGATTCCTGTTTAGGCGTCTCCCTTTCTGTTTCCTCAAACTCGATTCCCTCTTCTTCGATCCAATTGTTTTCCAGATAAATACATGCCGGCAATAAGCGTGAAGCGTTTGTAGTTCAACATCACTAGCAGCAGTAGCAGGCAATCGATCGAGCCAGATCTCTTTCAAATTTAACAAGAAATCTTGTAGGTATCTTTGATTTGTGTGGAAATTCGGGTTCTAAATTCGTAATTTATTTTTTTATTTTTTAATTGGAAAACATTCTTGTGTGTTTTATAGTTGATTCTGTTTCTTTGTGTGGTTAATTGATCAATGTTTTATTTGACTTCTTTTGTTGGATATGTGTTTGGATTTATACTTGTCTTTTTAATTTAGTTTATTGGTCTTTATATAGGATTATGCTGCGATCTTACTGGTAATCAAAGATTTTGTCTTTTCCATTTTGTTTTGATGTTCATAGTCTTCCACTTTGTTGCATTCATTATTCAAAATTGGATATAAGATTAGTTATTGTAGGTTTTGTTCTCGTTCTTTGCTCGATTTTCTTCATTCTGATTCTTTTAACCAGCTGTACGTGTGAATTTAATGACTGTTTATATTAATTGAGCAAGTTATCCTTGACAACATAGCACCTACTGTTGTGTTGTTTTAGCATCTCGCAAATATTCTTCTGACACATAATTTGCCGAAAGATTAAATCTTTAAGTGAAGAGGTGTACTACCAGCTGATATTGGTTCATGATGCTGCAGTATTTAGTTAACTAAACTAATTTTAGGCGTGGATTATATATCAAAAGAGTTAGAGAAACTTGACATAGAAACTGACGTTTACTTTTGTTTTTCCTTTCCAACTTTTGGAAATAGCAGTAATTGCAATAGAACACCATGTCAGAGTTTTTTTACCTTGAGGCACAAGATGGCATTCAGATGACATGTGTGCTTCCTGGCACGAAGCAGCAGGCGACAGCTTGCATTATTCCTGCTGCTGGAATCTGCACACTGTTACTTCGCTATCAGCCCCTCGGCTGCTGCATGTGTTGCTCAACACTCAACCCTTTTGCTGTTATTGAATATGCTGCTAGGAGTTGAACCTGCCCATTCTGCTTCCAGCCTAATCACTTCCCCAACCTAGATGTGGAGCTTTTTCCACAACACACTACCGTCGAGTAGGAATCAACCTTTGAATTTGGGGCTGCCATGCCTCCTGTCATCCTTTTCGTAGTTGGCACATGCATGATTGAGGAGGAAATCGGCTACCTTCAAGTCTGCACTTACTCAAGCTGTTGAATGAACTCCTGCCTGATATGTCCCTCGCTGGACTCATCACCTTTGGGGACCTTATGCAGGTGTTTGGAATGCATGGAGTGGGTTCTTTTCTAGGAAGCCACGACCTACATGGAGTGATTGCAGGCCCCAAGGATCTCAGCTGAAAGCATTGGAATAATTCCTCTTGCCTGCTTCCGAATGTCAATTTGTTTTTAACTTCATTTCAGTTCCTGATGAATACATCTCGTAAAATGAAACTACTTGCATAAAGCAATATATGAGTTCCTTAAAAAACTTTTGTGGTTATCAAGATCAAAAGGCATATTATTGTGTGAAGTTTTAGAATTTTGCTTGCCTTTATTGTTGGTAATATAACTGTGAAAATCATTTGTATGTAGTTTTAGTTCTGATTCCTTTTTGCAACCTTGAAAACTAACAATGTATTACTATTCATAAAGAATGTGACATATTTGTTTATCCTTATTGAGCACCCTCAATAAAATTTGCATTTCCTTGCGTTGGCATCAGTCCTTACATTGACAATAAATATTCTTTACTATAACTTCTAACAAGTATTTGAAATAATTTTGGTTATAGAGGAGCTTCGGAAGACCCATTGATGCCAGGATGCCAGACCACTTTTTAGGTTACTAGTCCATCTGTTTGCCTAACCACCATAGACAACTCTTTAGCCCGAATCGCTTCCACAGCATTGGTTCGATGGTATATCTGCTTTGTGGCAGTTGGCACACTGTAACTACCCATAGGATCTGATAAATCATAACTATCCTGATGCCTGTTCATCTCAGGTGCCCCTTTGACCATAACTGCCATAGGTAGGAACATTGGACTAAATAGTAAAGTTCCAACAGCTACTTGTGGAATGTCTATTGAAAACCACATTAAAAGTGGCTTTTACATCCCAACAGATCTCCCACTCATAGACATTTTTCTATGTCTTCTAGGAATTGGTACAGAAGTACTCGATTCGGATGTACTGAAAATAGGTAAGGCAGTGCGGAGTAAGGGCTGATAAGCTTACTAGCTGACTTTTTAAGTTCCTTATGCCTTAGCCAATTTTTCTCCAATTGTATTACTTGTTTGAATGTTTTCTTTCGGCCCTTGTAACAGCTGCCACTGATCCCCATGTTATCTCCCGTTGTGTCCATGCTATTTTCTTTGACAACTTCAAATTCTCCAAAATTTTAATTTGTCAAAGGAAACTAGCTTAGTTAAAGCATCTGCAAGATTCTCTTTGGCAAGAACTTTGGCTAAGTTAATACTCCCGTTGGAAACCACATTATGAACAAAATAATATTGCTGTTCTATATTTCAAAATATTAGATTTCTTGCAAGATATGAGCCAATTTGGCTATCACAAAATAGAGACGAAAACTCTTGCTTGTGGCTTAGTGCTTCCAACAATAACTTCATCCAGATACCATTTTTGCATACTTGTGTTGCTGTCATGTAATCCATTTGGTTGGGAAAACAGTTACAACAAATTGCAACTTGCTATATTGAGTAACAACACCGTCTATAAGGGTAAAATATACTTAAAGGTAAATTTCCTCCTATCAAGACACTGTATAATTCAAGTTCGCAAATCTTCGCGTAAAAATTTAGATATTTGATAACAAAATGCAGCATTTAGAATCTTTTGATGTATCGAAGGTCTCTTTTATTGCTTTTCCAGAAAGCAATTTTTCAATTTTTAATTTTACATTTTTCAATAAATTTTTTTATAAATATCTAGAGAATTTATTTAAAAATTTAAAAAGTATAGAAAAATTCTACGTAGTGAGACCTTTTTATTGCTTATTTTTATTATTTTTTTATGTCAAAAAAGTAGAACTTGGTTTTTAAAAAGGACAAGAATACCCTCCATTTTAGAAAAGCTCTATTTCAAAAGCACTCCCAGACGTCCCCAGTCTTAGAGAGTTGTCATGTAACTATTTGCCACTCTATTATTTACCAATGTCTGGTTGAGTGCATAACATGACATACATAAGATTTCCAACTTCCGATACATATGGTATATGAGATATCTCTGTTATGTTCTTATTTTAGGACATTCCAAAGAGAATAAGTTAAGAAAAAATAGAGAATGGGATAGAAACTGGCTTACTTGTATGCATGCCAAATCACTGGAATACCGTTTCCAGATCGCCAGCTTAGAATAATAGGATTTCTCTATTGCTTCTGTTTTGCTACATTTGTACTTCAAGAATCTCATTTGTTGAACCTAACTCTTTTGTATCGAGTTCACTAGCCATTGAGCCTTTAAATTTTAAATGTTTTTCATGCTTTGGCTTTCATATATGATCTATATAATGCTTTTGTGTCTACTTAAACCAATAAAGTGATTTGAATAACCATCAAATCAAGTTATCTTTGCCTAGTAAAGCATTCTGATTAGAGCATGTATATCTATTCTTCCAACTCACCGTGTAAGAATTTTATCTTTACGTTGAGTTGCTCATGGTTATAATGCACACAATGTCAAGATCACTCAAATTGTTGCCAAATGAACTATCGAAGAGGAGACTTCATCAAAATCCATTCCTTTTTATGCATAGGACTTTACCACCAATCAGGCGCGATACTATTGTACTTGATTATTACTGTCACGCTTGATTGTGTAGACTCACTTGTTCCGAATAGCCTTGAGGCCTTAAGACAGTGGTATTATTTTCCAAGTCTATTTGTGGAGTATCTCAATCTCTTCTTACAGAACATTTATCTATAGTATAACATTCAAACAAAAAAGAGCTTCCTCAAGAGTTGTTTGCTCTCCTTCTTCGGGAAGACAATTATAGAATTAGATATAGACTTCAACAAATACTCCTCTTATCTCCCAGATTCTTTTCTCTTACAAATTGAACGCCCAAGGAGTGGATACCTAGGAACTTTCACATGCTCTTTCCTTAGTTCATGTACGATATATGAGTCTTTCTTCTCATTTCATGTCTCTTTTAGACTAATCCTGATCACTTCCTAGGGCATTTCTAACTTTCCTTGACATTCCCTGTGGCACTATTCCTTTATAATGTCCTTTACAGCTTATCTTTTGCAAAGATCATAACCCAACTAAAAAAAGACCTTATGTGGGTAGGATCCCATAAACGATACCACATCACATTTTCGACATATTTCACAGAAATATGCATAGATTTTGGATCCAATTTGGATCTCTACTGTGATTCATACATCACATATACTGAATAATAAGATACTAAAGATCGAAAATAATAAACAACATGACCATTCTATAATTACATTGGCACATTCAAACCAATAGCATAATATGGTTCAATATATAAAAAATAGTCTTGACTGTCTTTGCCCAAATAGAGTTTAAGTAAATTAGCCTCTTAAGTATGGTTCTTACCTGCTCAAATATATCAATCAAGTATAGGAGCAAAAGAAGCTCCTATTGCAGTTGTCAATAATGATGATGATGATGATAATGAACTATTTGAAATGCTGCAGGATATTAATAGCAGTTTATTTGTTGTTGTAGGGATTGAGAAATATACATCCGTAACGGCTGATAATGATGACCAACTTAATAGGTTCAAAAATCATTGTTTAGGAATAATAAAGGGTCTTCATTTTAGTCATCATAGTGAGGTTGCTTAATGCGAAAGTGTGTAACTAAATAACGAATAAGATGATTCATAATATCTTGAATATATTTTGTGATATGGTGCATGAAGCCCACTCAATACCGTCATCATATTCTGAGGCTAAAAGAGTGTTGTGGGGTCATGGATTGGGATGGGAGCCTATCCATGCATCCAAGTACAATAGTGTCCTGTTTAGAAAAGAATTCGGTCGATTGGATAACTACCCAAGATGCAATGAATCGATGTGGAAGCACACTAATATTTCAACCAAGAAAATTACTCAAAAGGTATTGCATTGCTTCCCTTTGACCCCGAGATTGCAAAGATTATATATGTCATGAAAAAATCTTTCGTATATGCATCGGCATAAGGAACAACTTAGTTTATATGAAAATTTGCTAAAGCATCTACCAAACATCAGATTTTGGAAACATTTTGGTAAGATTTTGCTCTTTTGCCGAGGATTTGCAAAATGTGCAGCTTTGTTTGTCAATGGATGGTTTCACTCAATTCAATTATATGAGCAACCCATGTAGCATATGGTATGTTATACTAATGCCGTATAACTTGCTGCCGCGAAGATATATGAATGATCTCTTTTTCATATTATCTTTATTAATTTTAGACCCCAAACCAAACTGGTAAAGATCTTGGTGTGTTCTTATCGCTTTTGATAGATAAATTGAAGGAGTTGTGGGAGCCGAGAGTCAAAACATATGATGTAGTTTGTAAAAGTATGTTCAGTATGTATACTGCGGTTATTTGGACTATTAGTGACTTTCTTGCATATGGATATCTTTCTGAATATGCCACGAAATGCAAACTTGCATGTCCTATTTGGAATAAGAATACATCTTGTGAGAGCATAAAGAATAAAAAATGCTATAGGGATCACAGAAAATTTTACCTTTCAACCACCCTTTGAGAAAGAGTAAAAAGTTTAATAAAATGACCGAGAGGAGGTGTAATCCAGTAGATATGACTGTGGAAGATATATTATTGCAATTTTTTAGATCGTGACCGGAACACAATTTGGGAAGCCACAGAAACTAAAGAAACGAAAGCACGAGTTGAACATTTGAATTGGTTTAGAAAAAGCATATTCTGAAAATTACCTTATTCTAAGCACTTACTAATACATAATAATATTGATGCTATGAATATTGAAAAGAATATTGCTAAAGTATTCTTGTAACTTTGATAAAAATGAAAGGCAAGTCAAATGGACACTATTAGTGCTCGCGAGGATTTGGAGATAATGGGTATACGGCAAGTGTTACATCTAATTCGTGACGTAAATACTGTTATGAAGCATATGTATACTATGCGTTAAGGCGGGATGAAAAACGGGCATTCTGTAAATTCGTATCTCAAATCAAATTTTCAGATAGATACATAGGTAATCTATCAAGATGCGTGAGAACAACAGATGTAAAGTCATGATTATCATGTTTTGTTACAAAGATTTATGTTGAGACGTATCTTGTGAAAGAGTGCTTTCCCTTATGCTCAATGTATTTAAAAGGAGAAGAGAACATTTTAAATAAGAGGGATAGAAATGTTGATGTAGACAAAGCGTCACCAGGCTCTATTTTAGTGTTTTCAGAAAAAGTTAGGCTAATTGAAGGTATACAGTATGGCTATTTAGAGCATTACGAATTTTTTAATGCTAATTGGTTCGTTCTTTGAAATCCTTGGCAATTGTAAGTTTCTTAACATCATATTATTCCTAATATGTTAATTATGTTAACTCATACGAAATATTTGTGATATGGAATATGAAAATTTAATGCGGGTGCAGAATGCTCAGGTTGATACGAAATATTTGACTACACATAAGCATTGGAGATACATGGCACACCCACCTAAGGATTTCAAAGAAAGCAGTCGAATTTCTGATTGGTTAGATCTTTATAATCTATTCGAAGACGCAACATGGAACATAAGTCTAATATAAGCATTAGTATAATTACTCTAAATATTAAATAAGATTTCATGAACTATTTGCTAACCAATTGGTTTATATATGATAGGAGACTTCATGTACTGCGAAAAGGCTCGACTTAAACAACTTCATTCGTATCATAGTGAAAGTGAAAGTATAACGAGTATTTCTCAAAAAACAAAAAATATAATAAATTGTTTGAAAAAAATTTATGCTACTCTATTCATATCCATATTATAAAAAATATGCAGGGATAGGGACCATTCGAGACGTACATGATAGCATACACAAAAAAACGAATGGTACAAATAAAGAGGAGTTTAGTTTATAGACAACTCGAACCAATTATGTCAGTTATAGTTTTTTGGAACAAACTATAAAATAATTATATATGGTAATTTTATAATTCAAAATTAATTGCAGTAGGTAATAAGAAAAATGCCTAAAAAATCTTCACAAACTCACCAGTCGATGATACAAGAATAAGTTATGGGAACTGTTTTAGCAAATGAATCTAGTTCTTATCGTGGTCGGGGACCAGGCCGGACAAAACCACAGTATAAAGATGATCGTTCATCGGAGGTATCTAGTTTAAAAATTCAACTAGAGAGAGAAAGATAAGAACGAGATGGTATGAATGAAAGACTTCATGTTTTTTAGCATGAGATCTCAAGAGTTACTATCCTTGAGGAGGAATTAGAGCGACAATGTCAACAATTCAATGATCTCATACAAAAGATCAATATGTAACTAAGTCGTTAAATTGCACGAAATTATTGCAGACACAATCGGCTCATCGAGTGTGACTGTAAGAATAGTCGTAGTCAAATTTGGATATCTTAGGAGTAAGTTAGAACCAAATTTAGGTTTGAAAATTTTAAGATAAAATAGTTTAGTTTAAAACAGTATATGGGGTCAAATGTACGCTAAACCATAAAATAGCACAAAATTGGTGTCGACACGATCGGCTCAATGTGTGTTACTTGAAGAAAAAGTCATAATCAAATTTAGAAGTACGAGGAGTAAGTTAGAAGAAACTTAGATTTTAGAAATATTAACATAGAAATAGCTTAATTTAAAACGACATAAAAGGTCAAAATGTACGCTAACCTGTCGTACGGAAACGATCGGCTCAACGAGAGTGATTTGTAGAAAGAGTCGGAATCAAATTTGTAGAGCTGAAGAGCAAATTAGAAACAAATTTAGTTTTTAGAGATATTAATATAAAATAGCTTAGTTTAAAATAACATAGATTGTCAAAATATAAACTAAGCCGGGCACAAAATTGGTGCCAACACGATCGACTTAACGCGTTGACTTGTAGGAAGAGTCAGAATCAAATTTCGAGATCCCAGTTTTAAGTTAGAAGCAATATTAGATTTTAGATCTTGATATAGAATAGGTTGGTTTAAAACAAATTGGGTGCCAAAATATAAACAAGGCCGTCAAATGGCACGAAATTTAGTGCCGACAAGATCTACTCAACAAGTGTGACTTGTAGATTAGTCGGAATCAAATTTGAAGGTCTGATGAGTAATTAGATTCAAATTTAGATTTTAAAAACCTCAATATAGAATAGCTTAGTTTAAAATATAAATGATAAAAATATACAGTAAGCCGTCTAATGGTAAGATATTAGTGCCGACACGATCGGCTCAATGAGTGTTACTTGTATAAAGTGTAATAATCAAATTTGAAGGTATGACGAGTAAATTAGAAGCAAATTTAGGTTTTAGATATATTAATATGTAATAGTTTGATTTAAAATAAAATAGAGGGTCAGAATATAAACTAAGTCGTTAAATGATACGAAGTTTGTGCCAACACGATCGGCTCAATGAGTTGACTTGAAGAAAGAGTCTGAATCAAATTTGTAGATCTGAGTTGTGTAAGTTAGAAGCAAATTTAAATTTTAGAGATATTAATATAAATAGCTTAATTTAAAATAACATAAGGGGTCAAAATATAAAGTAAGACATCAAATGGCACGAAATTGGTGCCAACACGATCGGCTCAATGAGTTGACTTGAAGGAAGAGTTTGAATCAAATTTGTAGATCTGAGTTGTGTAAGTTAGATGTAAATTTATGTTTAAGAAATCTTAACATATAATAACTTAGTTATTTATTTTTATATATAGATAAAAATTGAAACCTATTCTAATTGTTTTCATTTCATAATTGTTTGCTCTTATTTGAAAAAAAGGATGCCCTCGGTTGTGGGTTCCTTTGCTATATAGTTTTTTATTATGTTAGAACAATATAATTTAATACTTTTATGAATTTGGTATTTGTTATGTGAAACTTTAGTTTTAGCGATTACTTAATATTGAACGAGTACGTTATAATATTTTTTATTGTAATATAAATAAAAAAACTTTATACGTAAGCTAAATTAGTAGCCATAATTTATTGGTCGATGACTTCAAACAATAGCGACCAGCACCACATGGTGGCTATTGTTAAAGAAGAAGCATAACGTAAACATTAGCAGTCGTATTCAGTAGTCACCAAAATTGTCAAAATCAAAATTTTAGATAGGATCGTCTCGCATGAGCAGAATCGTAAATAGGAATTTTAAAAAAAAAATCGTAAGATTTTACATATGTATAAATTTTACAAATAATTTTTTTTAGTACTATTAAGGATCTTTATAGAAAGATTCTAATTTTTTTTTTTTAAAAGTTGGTGCATTTAAAAAAATTGAAAATTCTCTTAAATTTTATTAAAATACCACTCTATATTTTATAGAGAATTTCTCAAAATTATACTTTTAAAAAAAACCTTCTTAATTTACATAAGACTCCTTAAAATTTTACAAAAAACTCTCTCAAATATAATTAACTACAAAAAATTTTTCAAAAATAAAATCGTATAAAATCGTAAAAAGATCGAAATATTACCATTTTTAAGATATAAATCGAAATCCTAGTAGAATTTTATTTGAAATGGAGATCATTTTGGTTAAGTAAAATAGTAGAACTTTAAAATTGAAATCAAAATTTTGATAAACTTGGTAGTCGCAAATTCTCAAATAATAAGAATACTAGCGACTGACAGCCGGCAGTCGTTAATAGCTAGTATCGTCGACTGTTGCCTACAAGTCGCAATTGCTTGTGAGAGCGACTAGCCTCAGGTCACTAAAGTAATAGTGACCACAAATGACGGTCGCGAATATTGTAACCAGCGACTGTTGTACATTGGTCGCTATTTTTAAGCAAATAGCAACCGCTTGATCTGATCACTAAACAATCAACAGTGTTAGTTGCTGTTATCGGAAACATTACAAACTTTCTGCTTAAATTGGTTGTCAAAGGATTCAGTGGCCGGTTCGACCATATTTTTATGGTTGCTAAATTCTTTAGCGACTAATTTTGGTGGTCTCTATTATTCTCTCTTGTAATGATTTTTGCAATTAAAACATGCCCTATAAGTATTTTTTTTTTTCTTATAACTCAGTTTATTTTATTAAAAAATTACTTTTTGTTTGCTTAGCTACATAAAAAATATATAAAATGTCACTTAAACTTATTCTTTTATAATAAAAATATAATAATTAAATTTATTTCTAATAATATTATTTATAGTAATTTATTTTAATAATTTAAGGTGGTAGACTCTAATCCATCCATGGACGTGATGAGAAGAGAAGGTTCGTTGCTTCATTTCCGTGTGGTTGGCGGCATCCCACATGCCGAACGCCGCGACGGGAGCCCCACACTCTTTTGTCGTTAATAGAAAAAAACCTATCTCAACCGTCCCAATCCGTGGACCATCGTACGGACTAGATCTGTGCTCCCTAACAACCGCACACTGTTCCTTCATTCTCAGTGTCGCTGGATAATAATAATAATCTACACCAACTAAACCAGATCATGAAAAGATTCCTACCTACGTTGCTTAGATAATAATTTAATCACCATTATTAGGGTCTTGCTCAGCAAAATTAGACCCCTATTCACTAATTCAAGTATAAAGATATTGTGCATACTATCAAGTTTTACTGGACATATATAGTAATTGAAATTGTTTATATATATAACCACCATTGCATCAAATATACACACATAATAATACCAAAAAGCCCTTCAAATTTATTCTTTTGAAATTTTCTTTTTAAATATCGGTTATCTTGGCAACAAAACTTTTCTACTAATTCTATTATATTATTAAGATTATACATGACAATGACATTTTTATGAAACCCGTCAATATTATCATTATATAATTATTATGCAGTAAGTGTATGCTTTATTAGACGTACTTTATTTGGCATCAGAAAAAAGTATTTGAAGCTAATCAAATCAAATTATTTATTTAGTTAGTTAATACTTTTTAGATGTTTTGTATTTATTAGCCGTTTGAAAATGCTTATGAAAAATACTTTTTTAAAATAAAAAATATTTTTGTTCTATTCAAAAATAAGTTATATTTTTTTATCTAAAATTATAATAAAAATAAATAATAATAAATTGTACTACGTGATTTATTTATATTTTAAATTTTTAAATAAATTTTGTACAATATTGTAAAAAGGTTATTGAAAAATTGCAAAGTGTTTTTTAGAAAAGCAATGCCAAAGATTGTTACACATAATAATAGTTCAATATGACACATTATGACATTAAAGAAATAGCACAACTCATGGGCATTACATTGTTCGACCAACTTAAAACTTAAAACTTAATAATAATAATAATAATAATAATAATAATAACAATATTTAATTGTGCTTTATTCTAGTCGTAACGTAAAACGCACAAAATCAAATCAAATTAAACTTAACTATAACATAATGATTGGTTGAAGTAGCTATTATATTGTATCACATTCAAACTCTAATTGTGATTCGAATTGCATTTAAGTCTGAGCCATTCAAGATTCAACCACACATCCCAGATTCAAGGTGACCCTAAATCATATAGTAGGTAGCTACTTTACAATAAGAAGCAGCAACAAGAAAAAGATAAGGAAATATTTGTTAGATTGGCTGGAAGTTATATTATCAATTCAAAGATTGTTTAAATCATCATAACCGTTGAAGAACTACTCCAAATCTTGCATCAGATATGAAACTCAATCAGGCTTTTGCGAAATAAGACTCAAGTTAATTGTCAGTTGTGTCCTAGCTAAGAATAGGTGAAGATAACGATGTCTTTGATACGATGTGCACCAACTGTTGTAAATCTGATAGCGATGTCACTTGACCATAAATTATACAAGAGTGGGAATGGCAATGAAAGCATAGTAGATCATGATGTTGAGCATTGTAAGATAATGAAGAGGATCCGCTGGTGCATCAAAGATGCTGCATTGTCTTATAGAGAGTAGAATTCATGATCAAGGATCTTTTGCATATATACTTCGAAGAGTTTAAATAGAAAATGATACTTTAGTGAATATGTGTTTTACTTTATAAGTGGAGCTGTGAGTTGTTGGTCAAAGCTGCAGTAGTTGTGGCATTCTCTACAACAAACACTGACTGCACGACAACTACCTAAGCACATAAGGAAATAATATAGATGAAAAGGCATGTGTAAGAGCTCGGTCACAAGTAGGGGAATATCTCACATAGCGCCTTACATCCAGTAACGAACTCAGCTTTCTATAGAAGTAAACACATTGAAGTCTAATATCATTTCACTCATGAGATGGTAGATAGTGCAAGTAATAAGCTCAACATTTCTATCAAAGAGAATCGTGTAGATATAATTTAAATCCAGTTACCTTTGATAAGTTTAAATTATGAAAGACTTTGTACGGAGGCCATCAGGGGAACATGAGGAAAGAATGTCAAAGAAACAATAAGGTTTGGGGAAAGCTGATAAGAGACGAGACATAATGAGAATCAGGCAGCATATATACTAGCCCTGCTTTGTTGCATTCTATCAGTTTTCAGTATCTCGATGATTTTGTGTTTTTGTATCGACTTACTTTCTTAAGTGATTGTTGCAAACTGTCTTTTAAGTTGAAGATTGTCGCAAACTGTCTTTTAAGTTGAAGATTATCGAAAGTAGTAACAAAACCAATTAGTAATGAATTTCTGACAAGCCCCAATAGCCAGCTTGGCTGCTTGGATACAATGATGGTAAGAATCCCCTATTTGAAATGGCACGGATACTAAGTGGTAACTAAAGAAGGAGAGATAGTTAGGTCATTGGGGTGCTACTCGAGTTTGAGCAGTATGCTTTAGCTGCTTATAAGCTGCCTTTATATTTACTCGGGTTTGAGCAGTATGCTTTAGCTGCTTATAAGCTGCCTTTATATTTTAGTCCGTATTGAAGCTTCTTGAAAGAAGTTTTGCATCCAACTTCAAGTACGAAACTTGTTGCCTATTTTAACTATTTCTTTCACCTGATTGTGTGGTGCTCATGCTACTTTAAGAGCTATTTCAATAGCTCTAATGAAGGTTGACAACCTATGAACGAACTTTGTTGCTAGCGAGGCGATAATCAAAATGCTGCTCACTAACTTGAAGCATCTACAAAAAGTAAGTAACTAGACTTACTTTCGATAGTAAGGGATGTATTTAATGGTTCACAATTTGTGCTTAGTGGTAGTCATTTAGATTCTAACTCGAGAGCTATTGATTTTCTTTTAGCAGAGAAATGGTTATTGATATCTAAGAGTGGAAATAAGGCGTAAGCTCTCTATTACTTGCTTGAGCTTTCTCTATGATGGCCACCAGTGTGATTTACTTTTACGTTTCTATCCAAATAAACTTTTTTCCTCCACTTCAAAATTCTTAAAAATTTGTTCTTACACAATATTATGTTTTTGCACAATCTCAAAATTAAAACCCATTCAAAATTCTTTTATGTTCTATTGGACTGTATTACTGAACTATATATTAGACAAGCTCATTATAGCTATATATATATATATATATATATATACGTCTAAACTCTAAAGAAATTGATTCATAATAATTCAATTCATTATCATACATCTATCAATTCTTTCATGGTATCACAGCCAAGTTATTTATCAAATTTTTGTGGTATCAATTTCACCACGCCCTCACCGTCCTACTACTTGTGTTACACTAGACTGTTCAGGCCAGCTGGATAGGTTTAGTTTTGCCACCCTCATCTTATACTCTCCATAGTTTTATTTGTTTCTTACTGTTATTCATACCACTCGTGAACCTAATTCTTATGAAGATGCAATTCAATACCATGAACGGCGAGAGGCAATGACGGAGGCATTTCGTGCATTTCAGCAGATAAGTATTTAGAATATAGTTTCATTACCGGAAAGAGTACAGTCTATCAGTTGCAAATTAGTTTTTAAAATTAATATCGACCTAATGGCTCCATTGAGAGGCACAATGCTCATCTTGTTGTCAGAGATTTTACTCAAAAGCATAGAATTGATTATATTGAGACATTCGCTCATGTTTCCCAAATGACTACTATTCGCACTTTATTAATAGTCGTTGTTGTACATCTGTGGCCTATTTATCAAATGGTTGTGAAGAATGATTTTCTTTATGGTACATTATCTGATGTTGTTTATATGCAGCCACCTCCAAATCTTTCTACTCCTACAGATTATGTATGTCGTTTTCGTCGTGCTATTTATGGACTCAAACAGGTTTTTAAAGTTTCATTTGAGTGTTTTCGGCAAGCTATTATAGAGACAGATTATCAGCAGAGTTTTCAAGATCATTCCTTATTTGTGCAGTCATCACCGCAATAACGGGTGCATCTGTTACTATTTATAGATTATATGATTTCAATAAGGGATGATATTACAAGTATCGCAGTTAAGAAGAAGTACCTTTATCAAAAACTTCAGATGAATGATCTTGGATATTTACGTTATTTTTTTGAATGGAGATTGCGCAAAGTAATAGAGGAATTTTTATTTCTCAACAAAGAGATATTTTTGACATTATTAAATCTATAAGCTTATTTGATAGTCAGACGGGTGATACCCTCTTAGAAATTTATGTAAAACTAATTCTACATATGGTGAGCTTCTCACAGATCCTACTCGATACAAACAGCTTGTTGGTTAGCTTGTCCACATTTGTATGACTAGGTCAGATATTTCTTATGCAATAAATATCGTCAGTCAATTTGTTTCTGCAAGCGATCAGCACACTACAGTACTTTACTTAAAATTCTCAGATATATTCAAGACACTATTACTCGCTCTCTGTTTATATCTTCTGCATCTATTTTGGAGCTTTGAATTTTTACTAATGCAGATTGAACTGGTGATCCAACTACTAGACGGTCTACTACAGAATTTTGCTTATTCCTTAGTGATTCGTTGATTTTGTGGCGCAATAAAAAACATGATGTCGTTGATTGTTTTCCAACAGAATCTGAGTATCGAGTTATGACTGCTACCACAAGGGAGATTGTTCATATGCGAAGATTATTTACTATTTATTGTGATAATCGGAGTGCTATTTAGATTACAACTAATCTAATTTTCCATAAACGAATAAAATATATTAAAATTGATTATCACTTCGTTTGTGAGGATTTTTGTCATGTATTATTTTTTTACCATATGTGGCATCTAATGATCAACTGATAAATTTTATTACAAAACTGGTTTAACACCGAGATTTCAAATATTATTGAACAAAATCGTATTATTTGACCCATCATAATTTGAGAGTAGATATTGGATTATATTGCTGAGCTAAAATATTAGACAAGCATATTATATATATATACACACGTGTAAATTCGATAAAAATTGATTCATAATATTCAATTCATTATCATACATTTAACAATTGTTTCACGCTCAAAGTACTCTCGTACTTCTCACTCTGGTTGGCCCTCTAACGAAATTCACCTTCATTGCCGTCAACTTCGAATAGCATATGCAACTAAAGGAAAATCTTCATACATCTAACATTAGTGAATTTTTTTCTTGATTTCTTCATATTTTGTAAGAACTAGACGTTAGGCATTTCTTGATAAATTTTCTACTTGTATATAAGTGAATTTCTTTTAAAATATCTTATCCAAATACTATTGAAATCGTGCTAAAATGTGGATTCAAATTTGCCTATAAAAACTGCACTTCTCAAAAAATGTGCTAAAAAATAACACTTGGTTTGATAGACCATTAGTAGGAAATCAATTTTATAATAAATGGAATAAGTTATACTATTCACTCGTTTGAGAATGAATTTAAGTTCTCAGTGATGAGTTTCTATGAAGTAAAATGTAATAAGTTCTGTCTAATAGAAGTAAAATACTACATATCTTTAAATTTTTTGTTGAACTTAAATTCTCACGATTTGATCATATCTAAAAAAATTTTTAAAGGTTATGTTTTGTATTTATTTTTGTTATACTAGTTTGTTTTTGAAATGCTTTACGAGAAATTTGAGAGAGCTTTCTAAATACTTATCATTTCAATAAATATAGTCAGACCCAACCCGAGTGTCAATTTAGAAAAGTTGTTGGCTCACCGATTTACCTAGATGTCATCGGGTTGACCTAATAAGTCAACTTCGTCGATTCCGGCTATGTTGATCGGAATTTGAATCACCTCTTCGTTCGAGTTTGAGTTTTTGGATAGATATATTGCCTTAAGCTCTGTTGATGAGTAATTTCTTAATGACCAATCCAGTTGATAAAGCTTTCTTCTCATTTTCAAATGCCCTCAGATTCTTTCACCACTCCTCGATCTCGATAACGAAGACGAAAATGATGAAAATCAACAAGCACAACATAGCAACAGAAACAAAAAAAGAGACGGAGAAAAACGAGATGAAGAAAATGAGAATGCGCCGATGATGGTAGTCCGCGGTCGAAATTTGAGATAATACTGTGGGTCTATACACCATTGTACCAGATCCATGCCTTGGTTCCGTAATCCCCAATATCAATAGGTTGCTGAAGACGAGGAAGAAAAATCGAAGGCTTCTCAACATAGAGTTTCAGCAATAAATGAGAAATCACTGGCGATGGAGATTACGGCATCTCAGAAAACACTCCGCCGTCAACTTCATCATCGAGGTCTAAAATCAGCACAAAATATTCCCCGATTTTGTTCAGTAATAAGTATGGATTTGAGATTTTCGTTAAATAAAGCAAAATTATAAATCTCGAACTTTCTTCCGCGTATCATCGAAGTTCATTTATCAGAATTAGTGAGTTCAATAAGATTGTTATTAAGCTGTGCTTCGTCGCCGGGTGAAACTCTGGCCTAGCCTAATTCTGCTTATGTTAACCAGCCTGTATAGCTTATCCATTGCCTAGTATACTATGTCAAACTTGCATCTGTAGAGAAGAAGAGTTTTCTGGTCTATGAATTTATCCGACTCCATTCTGCTTCGTGAGTGACTACATCTACTTTGCCGTCTCCGTCGCCTCTTATAAGTAATTTGGTAAATAAGTTACTCGATCGAAACAGCAACCGAAGCACCAGTTTTAGTTAGATCTGACTAGATATGTTCGAATCTGATTACACTGATTTTAATTAAGCATTTTATATTTCAAAATAATTTTTCTATAATATTTTACAAATTATTTTTAAATTGAAAAAGTAAAAAATTATATAATACAATCTTTGTATATAATTATTATTTTCTAAATAAAAATGTCAAATTTAAAAATTATTTTATAAGTAGTTCTAGATATTCTTTTATAGTTTCATCGTAAAATAAGGAGATATTGAAAAATATTTTTAAAATTTTTTCTGTAATAAAAGATATTTTAGAATTTTTTACAATTAATTTCTTTTACATCTAAAACAATAATATGAATTAGTTAATAGTAAGATTTTAATGTATATAATCTTTTTATATTTTTAATAATAAATTTTATTAATAATATATAATTAAAAATTAAAATTAAAAGTTTAATCAAATAGCATATAAAGACGGAGTTGGAAAGCAGCTCCTAAGCTGCTAACAAGCGTGAAGGAATAAATGGTAACCTCTGCAACTAGCTGCTGCTACCGCTCTACCATAATAATTAAAATATTCAATTTTTAACCTTTACACACCATCAGTGTACGGAATCATTTATTTTTCCATTCGTCTTCTTTAATCTTTTGCTTGATCTGCATCTAAATCAAATCAAATCGAATCTATCACTGTTCATCAACATGCATTCTTACGTCTTTTGAATTAAATAAATTAATTTGGATTAATTTTGTTGTAGATGTAATTCTTTAAAACTAGAAAAACTAGTTAAGAACTTTTACAATGACAATGATATAACTGTTTCGGCCCTGTTGATTAACTCCTGTTTAGTTGCATATGTCCCCTCAAAATCCTTCTAAAAATATTTCTGACAAATTCAAGAAATTCAACTAAAATTTATTTCTAGGCTAAAAAAGATGGACAGATTGGCTGGATCGAGTAAGGTTGATGCATATCTAATCTCCTACATTTTTCTACATATTTAAAGTTAACTATAACTTAATAGTATATATACACTCATAAATTTTGAATAAATTTCTGTAGTTCAAATATAAGTAAATTATATTTCAATAAAACAAAATTGTATATAGTGATTTTTTATTCTTTTATATTTATATACTTTTAGTTATTTATTTTCTATTTTTATATTTTTAATCCAAATTCAATATTATCTCGGACTGCTACAATATTAATAGTGTCATAATTATTTTTGTAAAAGTGAAGATTGTTTTATAAGACCAAAATTTTGCACAAAGATTTATCAGAACTGTGACAAACTTAAAATTTTTTTCAAAACTAATTGGCAATTAGAAGAGTGAGCCCAAATTTTTATGAATATCATCTTAGGACTATTAATAAATAATGTGAGACTAAATATTTTTTTAACACTTATCCTTCAGCGGAGTGTTGTCCTTTTTTTGGGTAAATTGAACTAATACGGGCTACGTGCTTTGTAATGAATTGAATAAAGCGGACGACCTGCTCTGAAATGAAATAGACTATTTGCTCTATAATATAGCGAACAATTGTCCTTTGAATGAAACGGACTATCTGCCCTAAAATGAAGCGGGCTAACTTTGTCCGGAAATAAAGCGGACTATGAAGTCCCTGAATATATATGGATAATAAAATTAGATTTAGTCCATATTTTGAACCGATTCGGCCCAATCCGTTCTGATATTATGTGACAAATTTAGAATTTTTTTCAAAATCAATTATTAAGAGTGAGTTTAAATTTTTATGAATATTATTTCAGGACTATTGATAAGCAAGTAGTGTGAGACTAAATCTTTCTTTAACAAGAAAAAAATTAATGCGCAAGTTTTCGAATTTGGATGAAAAATTTAAGATAATTTTTTTAGTTCCTTTTAAGTTTTCAATATCGGTGCAGCTTCAAACCGACGGCTGGGGTACATGATGGAGCGGCAAGAAAAGATTTGATCAAGTGCGTGTTTAGTTTTAATATTTACTTATTTTAATTTTAATTTTAACTATATATTTATCATAAAAGTTTTTATTATTTTGTAGAATTTTTAAAATTTGAAAAATTTATATCTTTAACATAATTGATTTATTTTTCAAATTAAAAAAACGTATTTTTCAGAATAGTATAAGGTATTTAATAATTGTTTCTAGAAAAACACTTCTATTTCCCAACATACTATCCTGCCCGTAACTTGTGGACCACGTCACCCAATAAATCCAACATAACAATGCCATGGCATTCCCGTACTTAACCGCTTGATCATGTTTGATACTGCCGTTTAAATTTATTCATTACTAATTGTAAGGAGAAGCAAGTACAGCTTTGCTATATGTATTAAATTTGGCTGAAACAGGTCCTTCATTAATTAAGATCAACAAAAGACGAAATAAACTTTTATTTTTACATAAAACTTTTCCAATATTTTTTTTTAAAAGCGTTTGAAAAGTACTTATATAAAAACTTTCAAATAAAATATTTTATCCTATTTAAAAGATAAGTATTTTTTATTTTAAAATAATAATATTATTATTATTAACACTTAACAATAATTATTAATGTTTTATTCTATTTAAAAAATAAGTATTTTTAAAATTATTTAAAATAAACTTTTTAAATATTATAAAAACTTTATTTAAAATATAAATAAAATAAAAAAAGTTCTTAAAAAGCAAGGTGAAGATCCAACGCACCCTAACTTACAACAAGATAATAAAGTTACCTCAAGGTATGTTTCGATTCATAAATAAGAAATAATATTAAGAGAACGGATAGAAAAAATAATAACAGAACGAATATGAAATGATAGTTAATTTCTTACGATGTTTGAATATATGGTAATGATAAATTTACTATGTCTGAATAGATAAGTAAATAAATGAGTAATAGAAGTAAACTTTTATAAAAAATTCAAATACCTTTTCTTATTTATATTAATTTTACTTTATTTAATATAATTTTAATTAATTTATTAATATATTTTAAAATAAACTTTATTAATATAACTAATATTAATATAAAATTATATCAATTACTAAATATAAAAAATAATCATATAATTATATTATTTTTTCTATCAATTAAAATTAATTGAAATTGAATAAATAAAAATTAAATTATTATAATAAAAATAACATGTATTAATTTAAAATTACTAAATAAAAAATAAATATTAAATTATAAGTAAATATTATAAAATAAGAAAATTAAAAGAACAAAAGAGAAAACAAATTTGCTTTCTCTCTTGTCACAATGTGTACCCACCAATTTAGTGGATACACATTTAACTATAAAATAGTGTGAAATGATGATGAAGGATTGTCAAACATAAGTAAGGATGAAAAATGTGTTAACTTTACCATCCCTCCCCATCCATGCCCATAATTCAAACGAACACCAAATTATCGACGGTATTCTTTAAAGGTATGTTTGGATATATGGTTAAGAATAAGAGTAAGATGATAGATTGGAAAAAGAAATAAAAGAACAAATAAGAAAGAGTAACTATTTAACTTTACAATATTTAGATATATAGTAATGGTAACAAACTAACTATGTTTGAATAGATAGATAAACGAATAAGTAACAGAAATAAATTTTTTATAAAAGACAAAAATGCCTTTTCTATTTATATTAATTTAATTTTTATTAATATAACTTTAAACTAATTTAATTAATATAACTTAAATTAACTTTATTAATATAACTTTTAGATTAATTTTTTATATTAATTTAATTTTTTATTAATGTTTGATATAACTTAACAAAATTAAATTAAATTTTGAATTAAAAAGTTTATTCATATAGTTTTATTATTTTCTCTACCAACTAAAATCAACTAAACTTAAATAAATATAAAAACTATAAATTAGTATAATATACTAATTAAAATAAATATTTAATTAAAAAATATTTAATTAAAATAAATATTAAATAATTAGTATATTTAAAAAATAAAAGGACAAAAGGGAAAGCAAATTATCATGTGTACCAACTAATTTGATGGGTACACATTTCACCATGAAATATGGTGAGAGATGGGGAACAATTCACCTTTCTTTCTATTAATGAAATCAAAACAAATATGATTAATATGGTAAAATGCTTCACCGTTACCATAATTTACCATCAATAATCAAAATCCAAACATACCCTAATGGTAGCAGTCTAGTAACATAAACACTTGTAAGTCTTATCGAAGCGTCTATTCTTTTAAAGGCATCTTCAATTAATATCGAAATCCAGTTCTTCTCCTAAATATGTAAGTTCAATATTTCAGTATTTCAATTTTTCTAAATTTTATATCTAAATTTATGTTTTCATTTTTTTTTGAATTTTGAATCACGTGTTTTAATTTGATTCAGAATTCTATTTTTACTAAGGGTGTATTTACCAACACTTGAAACTCCACTTTTTTTAAGCTCATTTTTAATGTAAAATAAACAAAAAAATTAAAATAAAATTTTCTTATCAAATAAATTTTTTATTTAAATCCATTTTAAAACTTTTTATTAATACAAAATTAATATAAAAATTTATTTTTTATTAAATATTTTTATTTTTTAATTTAGTTTTTTAAATTCACTTCTTAGAAACTCCACTTCGCTCACTTTCAAGCCTAGGTAAACAAGCCCTAAACTCAAATTCTTACCAAATTGTACTTTTTATGAAACTTAATTTGGTAAAATTTACTTTTAAGTAATTCAAAAGACATCTCATGCTGTCAATTTTTAAACTTCTGTTATTATTATGATGATGTGATACTCTTATAGTTTCTATAACAATGAAATTAAAAAAATAAAATATTGAATATAAATAACAAAAAAGTAAGAAAAAGAATCGTAGTCATTTAATTTTATCGTATTTGAATTAATAAAAATAAAAATCTGACCATATGTAAAAGAAAAGTATAAATAATTGAGCAATAGAATGTTGGAGTAGGATCCGATCCGAAAATTCAACCAGAAATCAATTCATTTAATTTAGATTAAGATTTATTATTATTACGAGTATAAATTTATAAATTAGATTAGAATTAGATGAATTTGACTCAGTTATTAAATAAGTTGATTTGAGTCGACTCTAAAATGACCCATTAAAATTATCATTCCTAAAAATCACTTTTTTTCTATTTTTTCTTATTGTATAGTAAAATTTTAGCAATAAAAAAAGATCAATTATAATAATTTATAAATTATTATTATTATTATTATTATTATTATTATATTATATTTATAATATCTATTTATTTTTATAATTTTATTGTATATATAAAATAGTACAAGATTAGAATTTTAATATATCAAAGTATTAGCGTTTAAGAGTTTCTGTTATAATAAATTTAAATTTTGTAAAATATTTTTTATCAAAATTTTGTCAACTAACTATGTTTATCAAAAAATATTTTGAAAATATGAATTCTGTATCTACAATTATAAAATTTTAGCTACCACCATATATTTAAATAATAAATAAAAATACAAATTGTTTGGAATATTTAAACGATCGATAAAGATATTAAAGATACACATATTGACGGACAATTTCTAAATCACTTCACCAACAACTCCGTAAAATAATCATTTCAATTGATTTTATAATTTTACTAAAATTTAGAAATTATAGAAATAAAATAATAATTTTAATTGTTAAGTAGGTCGACTTAAATTTGATTAACTACTAAATAGGTTAGATTATGGTTGATAATTTTGACGGTATAAATTTATGGATTGAATTAGATTGGACAAATTTGATCCGATTATTAAATAGATCGACTCAAATTTGACTCACCGATCTAAACTGCCAACCCTAATAAGAAATTCTGATAATATATTTTCGTATTTATTTTAATCTAACTATATGTTAATTATTAATAAACTTTAGATTAATTATTATACTAATACAATTTATAATAATGTTAAATATAAAAAATTAAATATGTCATCAATATAAAATTGATCATTGAGTAAATTATATAATTTATGAATTATTAAATAAGAAATAAGTGAACTTAAAATAAATATGCAATTATAAACTCTTATAATAAAATAAAAAACGTACTTATATCTTGAAGTTTTGAAATTTTAAAAATTTTTGATAGAGTAACAATAAAAAATTTTAATATGTAATTTTCACTTTACTTTATATTAAAGTATAAACATTTAACTCCCAAAATAGTGCTTTTAAAAATTAACATTACCCTTTCTGTTTCTTACTGATAAGGTGCTGGGCTGTTACACACCCACGGTTGTGAAAACTTTTTTGAAATAAAAAATATTTTTATTTTTAAAAATAAATTTTAATTTTTTATTTTAAAAAAATAATAAAAATATATAATAAAAAGATCTAATTACGTAAAATTTTTTTATATTTTTTAAATTTTAAAATAAAATTTATAAATACTTATAAAATATATATTAAAAAATATAAAATGAAAGATTAAAAAAGAGCGTTGTTGAAACACTCAACCAAACGCCCACAATGCTTACCCAAAAAGGTTTTCATTAATTTTTTATTTTATATTTTTTAATAAATTTTTATAATAATTTATAGAATTCTATTTAAAATTTAAACAATATAATAATTATGTATAGTAAGATTTTTTTATTATTTATTTTTATTATTTTTTGAGATCAAAATAGTAAAATTTGTTTATCAAAATAGAATAAAAATAATTTTTTATTTTAAAAAAAGTTTATTCTATAATCACTCTCAAAAGCTTTCTTATCAACTTTTCAATTTCATAATTTTTAATAAACTTTATACAATATTCTAACATTTTATTTATAATTTTAAAAATATTAAAAATTTTACCTCAGAAGATATTATTAGTTGTTTGTATTATATCTTTTATATAAGAATATATAGCTTATTTTTGAAAATAATATAAAAATATTTTATATTTTAGAAATCATTTTTTATAAATACTCTTAATTCTTTCAATATAATATTGAATAAGAGTAACACAAGGAAATTGAAATGTTGTACAAGTGAAAAGCTTTAACTTAGTACTTTTCTATCCATTCTCCGGTCATCACAAACCAAGCACTAAGTTAGACGCAGATAATATTAGCGGATAATTACATGATAAAAGCTTTTTTATTAGAGTCAAAAGAGATTTTTTATATTTTATTTCGAAATGAAATCAATTATTTTGATAAAAAAATAGAAAAAAAGATAATAAAAAAGTTTACTATATAATTTTTTTTGTACTTTTTATAATTTTACATAAAATTTATAAATATTTGTAAAAATTATATTATAAATATGAAATAAAAAATTGATAAATTAATTTCGTATAATATTTTGCCGAACAACATTATTAAAGGAATATGCATATAAGGAAAGGGACTAGATTTGCAAATTCCAGGATTGGTAAAATATGTTGCGAACTAGTGGTCTGCTTCTGTAAATTAATGAATCAGTACTATATGTAAGCCAGCCGTCGAACGGGACCCAAATTCTAATTCACTTCACTTTTTCGTTTCCTCCGCTCACTCACTCTCTCTTTCTCTCTCTCTCTCTCTCTTTTGTAAATCCTTCATTTTTCGTTGTTTTGTTCTCCACTAGAACAACGAACTCCAGAAGGAAATCAAAGAAAAAGGAAACGAATTAAAACATCTGTAGCAAGATTCATGGGAAGATACATCAGAAAGTGTCGAGGAATCGGAGAGGCAGTAGCAGTGATGGAAGTTTCGCAATTCGTCGGAGTTCGAACGAGCGCAAGAACTCTTGCATTAGCTGCATCGGAAGTAGCAGCTGAATCAGCAACTCAAGCGGAAGCGGCGGATGTCACAGGTAATAAGAGAAGAAAAGTTGTTCCTGAAGCGCCAGCAAGGGAGTTGCAGGTCGCGTACCTTGAGCTGAGAAGCCGTAGTTTGGTAATGGGACTTCCGAAGGACGAGAACGATGTGCTAGATAGGTTGTCGCAGTGTTCGAGTAACGCGTCGAGCGAAGCCCCGGTGGAGGCGGAGTGTTGGAATCTGGATGGTGAAGAAGGAGAGGTAATTAAAATTGTACTAATTCATCAGCTAGTATGAATTTTTGAGAAATACTTTGTTGCATGAAATAATTGTATTAATCATTTCGATTAAATTAGACCGGGCAGAATTTGCAAGCAGTGGCGGCGGTAGGAGATTATTTTGGTAACAGTAGAGAGAGGTAACTTTCTTGATTTTTTCGTTTCTTAATTTTTCTACGATGAGTAATTTTTGAATGGTTTCTGTTGATTATAGCTAGACTATTAAAATAAAGAAATAAATAAAATTTGTTAGACAAACTGAACGAGAATCTGCTCTTGCCTAATTATATATGGTTTTGCAGAAGCGCAGCGAGTTCCCGTACGTATACTCTGAAATTCTGTCATCTTTTCTTTTTCTTTTTGTAAGGGATTTTGTGTATACGAGATATCTTACGCAATTTATTCTTGTTTAATGAGAAATTTCAAATATTTTGAATTTCGAATCTGAAATGTTTCTCTTTTAATTTTTAATTTATATTTTAATTTTGAATTATGCAATTAATTTATTGATTCAGAAGTGCAGAAGCGCAGCGAGTTCCCCGTACGTATACTCTGAAATTCTGTCTACAATTATCCTTTTCTTTTTCTTTTTGTAAGGGATTTTGTGTATACGAGATATCTTACGTAATTTATTCTAGTTTAATGAGAAATTCAAATATTTGGAATTTCGAACCTGAAATGTTTCTCTTCTAATTTTTAATTTATATTTCATTTTGGTTATGCAATTAATTTATTGATTCAGAAGAGAGGCAGCACCGTCGAGCGATCTTCAAGCAGAGTCTGGCGATCTAGAATCAACAGTAGGGAGGCAAATTAAAATGCAACAACAACGGAAACCTTTGATCTCTCCTCCTGCGACCGAGATCGAAGATTTCTTCGCTTTTTTCGAACAAAAAGAGCATCAGCGCTTCTCTGACAAGTAAGCTATCACGGTCTCTCTCTCTCTGTCTCCTCCTTAATTTTCTTTTTCTGCTGCTCTGCCGGCGCACGTTAGCAGGCACGACGAACGTATGCTTTTTCTTTTTTCTGTTGACCGCCGCCGAGCACAGAAAGAAAGGAAATAATAGGATTTAGCAGATCTGGCAGGAAGCTCACGTTAATCTGACCGGTTGCGAATGACGCTGTACTGCAGCTGTCACAGCACTGGCACTGACACATTGCTTTAATTGTTTTTTTCTTTTACTGCTCTACTATGTCTTTCGCAGGTACAATTTCGACGTAGCCAAGGAAGCTCCGTTGGATAATGGCCGCTTCGAATGGGTTCCTGTAAATCAATTACAAAGGTAATAAGTAAATCTTTTTTGTCTTCCTGGTTTTCGTTTTTTCGTTTTTTTTAAAAAATTTTTTTGGGTTAAAGGAATCAAACATGTATTTTATTCGAATAATTTATTAATTCTGGGGTTAGCGTTGTTTCACCTGAAATTGTATGTTCCTTTTCAGGAGTGATTAATGTAAATAGTTGAAAGTTTGCTTTCTGCGTACCGATGATGATGAAGAGAAAGAACCAAAGTGAAAAGAAAGGAAGAAAGAAGCTTCCAAATGCACTGCTTTGTTCTGTTCTTCTTCTGCAGTACAGAAACAAGTAAAAAGATCTCAGCAAAAAAAAAGGAGTTTAAATTCTTTCCTTTCTCGTTTTTTTCATTTACTACAAAACACCATGGAATTCTGTTCTGCTGCAATCTCAACCGTCTGACGTTCTATAACAAGTTGTTCGTGTAAAGTGTGTACTTTCTTTTTCTTCCTTTTGTGCGTGTTTTTTTCATTACGAGTATCAACAATGGCGGATGGTACAAGGCGGTGATGATAACGCGATCGGTGAGGATACCGCTAACGGAAAGCAAGCAAGCAAGCCGTTCCCTGCATGCATGCACGTGGTCCTACGCACTATCAACTCTCCTTTTTTTACTTGCTTTTTTGCTTCGCTTCTTTTATTTTATTTTATTTTATTTGGTTTTAATTATTTTTAAAAGATTTGCTTTGGATCTGGTGCGATTGGTTTGGGTGGATTGAGGTACTGGGGATCGACAATAACAAATTAAAAAAAAGTTGGAGAAGTTTCAAATTGGTTTCGGGAGGAGTGCTGCGGAGTGGAGTGAAGGAGAAGGAATGTCATTTTATGAGTTAATTTGATAAGAAAAAGAAAATTTATTATGTTATTGATTACCATGCCCCAAATCACATGGGTTTTTCTTTTGTTTTCAATTTAATGCTATGTAAGTTAAAAGATGTAATAACTTCCGCCCATTTTGAACTGAACTTGGCACTATTTTTGGAGCCTCCATAAAGAAAAACGTAGTGGTAGTGAATTTCGATTCGACCCAAAAACGATCCGAAAAGATCGAATTCTGATCAAATCTTAGTCGAATTTGAGTCGATTTTGTGTCGATCCAAAAATAATCCGAAGATTTTAAACGGGCTCGGATCTGATTCGAATTGATCCAAAAATAATCCGTATAACTATTTATATAGTATATATTACTTAATAATTAGAAAATAAATAGCAAAAAATTTGAATTTAATTTGTATATATATATTTTTAATTTTATTTTAATTTTAACTAATTTTTATTTAATTTATAAATTTTATCAAAATTAATAATTTTCTTTTTAAATATATCATAATTAATAATAATAGTTATTATTATTAAAAATTAATATTTATATTTTTTATTTAATAATTTAATTATTAAATGGGTCGACTCGAGTTTGATCTAATTATAAATAGGTCGGATTAGAATTGAACAATTTTGATCTATATAAATAAATAGGTTGGATTAGAATTGAACAATTTTGATCGAGTTATTATATGGATCAACTCGGAACCGATCTATAAATCTATATTGCCATCAGAACACTGAACTTGGCACAATTTTTTTTTCTTTTTCTTTTTTTAGTTTAAAGTTCTCGACTTCTTAAAAGTTCAAATTTCAACTTTTTACAAGCCAGAAAAACCAACTAGTATTTTTTTTCATTATAAAAAAAACACCGAGAACCAGAGTACTTTGGCCCGGTTAAATTGTGTGTTTCATTCAGCAATTTAGGAGCTGTTTGAAAATTCATTTCAACTATTATTTTATCTTTCTTTATTTTAAATAATATTTAAAATATAATTTGTATTAGTTTTAAAATTAAAACAAAGTATACAAAACTTATAATTGTAAATAATTTAGTTCAGCGGCCAATTATGAAACAGTAGTTTTTTCAGTGCGGTGCCCAAAGATTATTTGTAAAACATTACTAATTAGATGCTCATGCCATTATATACAATGAAGAGTCTGGAATGGTTTGGATCTGATGCACATGTTCTGGATGCATAAATAAACATAAACTGAGTAAATTGGTATATACCAGGAATCAACAACAACCACGCAAGAAAGTGAAAGTGGTTTAATTTTAATGAGAAGTGACAGCAAAGACGAGTGAATGCTTAATTACTGCTCTTTCTGTCTCTCAAATCGATCAGCTAATACGCGGACATTTTAAAAATATTTATAAATTGTTTTATATATTTTAAAATGATTTTTAAATATTGATTGTGGATTTTCTATTTTATATATACATGAATTGAATTATATATGATTACTTTATGCTTTTGAATTTTAAAAAATTCTATAAATACTATAAAATAATTTATTGAAAATATAATTTTGATTTAAAACAATACATTTTATGCATATAAGTTGTATTACATATAACTTTTCGTAATTTTAATTTGTAAAATTTTATAAATACTTCAAAATTTTATTAAAAATGAATTACTTATTTAGAATGATAATCGTTTAGAACACCAAACGTGAATGAATGTTACATTAAAGGTTCGTTCTTTTTTCTTTTTTCTTTTTTATTTAATTTTATTTGTTTGCATAGTTTAGGAATTGATTATATGATTTCGAACAAATTAATTTTAGTTTCTCTTTTGCTAGGCTTTGCAAACTTTGCGTATTTTATTGATGTGATAAAGGCATGGAGCGAGTCTTGTAAAAATATTAATTTGTATGCTAGTGAGTGAAATGCTTCACGAACTAGCATTTCCGCAAATTATCATAACATTGGATTCTATTTTTGTTAATGTGTATGCATAGATAGATTTTAGAATGTTTGTGTGAAGAAATTGCAGTTTGGTTATTGCAATTAAGATTTTATGTGTGAAAAGGTTTTCGAATGAAGTTGAAATAGATGCATTTAAGTTATCAAAACAGAATTTAGAATAATTGCCTTCGTTTCATTATATGATATTACAGATGGATAAAATAAATAGTTTCAGAATGGATATTTGTGAATGGTCGATGCTTGAAAAAAAATATTTAAAAAGAGCATCTAAAATCCGACAACTATGAATGACTCTGGTAATTATAATTTGCTAACAAATTAAGAAAAGGTTGAATTTGGCCAATAAATTCCCATGAGTCCTCTTCTGCAAAATTCTGGGAGATTAATTTAATATTTAAATTTTAAAATCTGAGCATGCTGATGATATCAAATAAATGAAGATACCTAACCTGGGGAATGAATGCAGTAGCTAAAATCCGGGCTTCATGAGCTATATAAAACTAAATAATAAAATAAGTGACAGTCAAGAATAAGACTAGGGCATAATACAAAGAATAAAATTAACATAGGGATTGGTGAAAGCATCTGAAGCTTATTTAGTAACTCATCAAACTCATTTTTTTAAAATAAAATAAATAAGAAATTTAAAATAATTTTTTTAACAAAAAATATTTTTTAAAATTTAGCTTTAGTATAAATAATATAAAATTTATTTTCAGAAAAATGAATTTAATTTACAGATAAACACGCCATAAAGCTACCACAATATGCGTTGCAATTATTGATGGCTTTTCTAAAAGGATTTTTATTAAATTATTTTTTTAAGTAGAAAGAAAGTGTTTCTAATTACTTTCGAAATAAATATTTATGACTTCTGGCGTTTTCTTACCACAATACTGTTAGAGTTGATTAAACTTCTTGTTTTTCTTTCACCGGTAGCTACTCTTACAATGCCCCTCCAACCGTGTTTGTATTGCGATTTTGGCTAATTTATATTTTAAAAAATACTGCATCTGTTTATTTACATTTTTTCAAAAAAAATTCACCAAAGTATGTAACTCTAACAGCAAAATCTTCAAAGTGTTGAAAAAAAAAATAAAAAGTAGATATTAATTTTCATGAGACCTCTTTAGTTATTTTTTCACCGTATTGTCAACGATTCATCGGCCCCCACCTCATTCGACCTTGTTTGACTCTTCATTGAAAAATTCAAAAATACTGTAAGCAAGTGTAAAATTATTTTTTTCCAACTAGTTTTTCAACTAAGGTTAACTATTTTCTACTTTTTATCCGTATACGCTGTGTTTGAATGAAGAGTTCATAAGAGGGAGGAAGTAGAAAAGGAGGAAGGGATAGGAAAGAAAGAAGAAGGAAGATAAGAAGAATAATATAATGGTGTTTGGATAAATTAGTAAAAGAAAAGAAGTGTAAGAGTAAATTGTGTTTGGATTAGAAGAGGAATAAAAGAAAAAATATAAGTAAAAAAACAAAAATGTCTTTTTTATTTATGTAAGTTGTTATAATATTTATATTTATTATTTTATTTATAAATATTATTGTCTCATAAATTTATATAAAATTTAATTTATTTTTAAATTATTGAATACATGTTTATTTTTGTAGTTGTATATAAAAAAAATAATTTTTTTATTTTCTTAATGCAAATAATAATAGATGCATATGATGTGAAAATCAAAACATTATGAATTTTTTTTGTCTTTGTTTTTGCTTCACTGCATAAAAAGCTACAAATTAAAATAAATATATTTTTTTATTATCACATTTTTATACTTTGATCATATCTAATTTAAATATGTACATGTATCAATATTTATTTTGCAAGTATAGAATTAAAGAATTTTAAACTCATTTCTTAATTACACGTAGACAACTGGCTTAGTTTGTTTTTTTATAAATACTCCAGACAAAATAAAAAAACATACAGATTTTTTCAAAACAGTAGTTAGAAGTAACTAATTTTCAGAAAAGAAAAATTAAAATTCAACATATAAGTTTGGAACTTTTCTGGTGAACTAATCCAAGAAAAAATAAAAAACTAAAATAGCAACAATAATTTGTTTTCTTAGAAATTGAAATGAACACTAGAAAATAACAATAACAACAGGAAGATAAAATGCAACAATTTTCAGATTGTTCAACCAAATGAAACAAGAACCAAAATCTCAAACAACAATTCAAAGGAGGGAGAACCTACTCTATGCTCATCGCCATACTCAATCTTGAAAGCATCTCTAATAGCTTCAGCAGAAGCACGGTGCCCGCCACCAGTATCAGTCATCAAAATCAAAACATTCTTCGTCTTCTTACCAGCACTAACCTATGCCATCTCAACTTCTCCACTGCTACAATCTTTCCCACCTACTTGTGCCAACCCTGTTTCTTCTTCTTCTCCTCCACCGTAAACCGAACACCTTCTCCCAACTCTTCCACCGTATCTACACGCTCTAACACTTTCCAATACCTTCTCTCTAATCGAAACAACTGCATAGTTCACAAATCAAGATTCAAGAACAACAACAGAAGCAGAAAGATCGAATTTTTTACTTGTTCTTCACTTCTTCTCCTAATAAGAATGATTTCGATTTATAAAAAGAAAAAGAGATATCGCAGCGAAGACTGATCGGCGACAAACGGGAGCAAGAGCTAGTGGAGAGAACACCGGAGTGATCGGGAAGAGCGCAGGAGCGAGTTCGAGCGAAGATGCGGGGGCAGGAATGAGAAATTTCTAACGCGAACGAGCGCCACCGGTTCGTCTCCCAGTTCCACCCCGATTTGGGGTATAATAATTCTACTCCTATACAGTAGATTCTTTTCCTCCCTACTTCTTCCATTCCACCTCCCTTTTCAACAGTATATTGTAATCCAAACGCAGCAAAAAGGAGAATCGTTTTCCCTTT
The DNA here is from genome assembly GCA_019914995.1 of Acanthochlamys bracteata. Lineage (NCBI taxonomy): Eukaryota > Viridiplantae > Streptophyta > Magnoliopsida > Pandanales > Velloziaceae > Acanthochlamys > Acanthochlamys bracteata. The sequence continues at coordinate 2,502,628 of CM034142.1, forward strand.
CCCTCCGTTTCCTTTATGAACACCCAAACCAAACACAGCGATAAAGTCTTTTCTTTGAGAATAATATTTTACTTGTTATTATTTAGTATTCGGCCACTAGTCGAATACAACATTCTTTGAACATATTATTTCAGAATAATGGACTAAGAATTGGTCTTCCATAATAAAGGGTCTTTCGCGATTGTTAAAGAAAACTATTGACCATTAATTGAATAATATTCTTCTTTGGACTGCATCCTTCGTGGTTCTTCCATTAATTGACTATTTTTAAATTACAGTTGAAGTGCAGTCTTCTTCATAATAATTATTTTTAAAAAAATTGGCGGCAAGTAGTTTGAATATCGGAAATTCAATAATAAATTGTTGTAACAATGGGAGGGTAGTAAGTTGAACATTGAAAATTCAGTTTGAGAGCCATATACTACCATTATTCAACTCCTTTTTGAGCTTAAACGGTGAACTTCTTCGACTATTTTTTACCATTTTTCAATCTCTCCTTGACTCTTATTTTAAGAAAAAATGAATTTCTCTAAAAGTATGAAAACAAAAATTAAAGAAGAAAGTTCTAAAAAATTGATAAATTTTATGAGTTTCTAAAATAATTATCACAAAATTCCTATATGACTTTCATAATAAATTTTGTTTGACCTTATCGAAGGTAAGTCGATATTGCTCTAACAATAATGTTTTTGATTAAACATGCGCGGTGTTTGTAAGACTAAATTTTATCATAAGATTCATAAATGAATTTTGTAATACGTAACCTAGGAACAACTCTTTACAATAACATTAGAAATATGAAAACAAAAAAAATTAAAGGAAGAAGAATTTGTTCGACCTTCTTCAATGGTAGTTCGAGTATTAGTTGAACAATAATGTTTTTAGTTAGACTCATACCATTTGTAAAAGGAAATTTTATTAGTTATATGATTCAAAGTTAAATTTCGTAGTAAAAGGATTGAAAACATTTCTTAGAATAGCACTAAAATCATATAATTCATACTCAACGTTACTTCATTTGATAGGTTGCCCGTCAATTCGGTCTATTTACTCAAAGCTTTTCCTTTTGGTTACCGTAGGTACTTCCAGTCGCAAGTAACATCAGAAATCTCTTCAACTCGTATAAGACTATAATATTGAAAAAGTTTGCTAGCTTTCTGAAAGAAGTCATATTCAAAATTACTCCATTTGGTTGCCCTCGGAGCTTTTACTGGCCGCACTCAGAAACTTAATTTGAGATAAAAAGAACGCAACACATTTTGTGAAAGAGATTGGCATGCATTAAAGCGCACTTATATTGCCAACTACTCATAATTATCCAACTTATCCAGTTACACTATTTTACAATGTATAGATCATAAGTATCAAATAGTTAAAAATAAATGATCAAATTATGTCGATCTTCGACCATATATTATAGTTTGAACACCATTCTTTGAACAACATCTTCAATGCTTTAGGTAGTGTTAGACTACCTTTTGAACTAACATTGGAAATCTACCTACTCCGTAATAAATGGTTATTTTAAAACGAATGGATAGTAAGTAGTTTGGATGCCGAAAACTCAGTCATAAGTGGTTGCATTAATGGACTTTCTCGTGTAATTATCTTCTTTGGATAATGTTTTAGTTTGAACTTTAGGATTTAATTAATAGATGTTCGTATTAATGGTTGTAAGAAGTAAATAATTTATTAATAGGTAGCCTCGTAAAAGCTATGTGAGCTTCCGTATATAAATTGTCAGCGAAAGTATCTTATAATGTTGACATACTATTTTCATTGAGAAATTTGCTTTGATGGTGTTATCCTTAACCATGGTCTTGAGACACCTCCAGTGACACTTGCAATCAAAATGCACATGACAGCTTAGGGAAGTAATATTGAGCATGAGCTGCTTTGCAGAGGAAAAGCATAAAAAATGTTGGAAGCATCTTACAAATTTACGTACACATTTTTATACATAATAACTTTTATAAATGTTTATTTACAAATTCACTTACACATAAGTTGTTAGTTCTTCTGTAGGATTAACTCAAGAGGGGAGGGGTGAATTGAATTAATAAATAAAAATTTTCATGAAGTTTAGTTATTTTACGGACAGCAGGCTTACAGCCGGCTGTGTCAATTCTGTAACCTGCAGATAGAGAGAGTTAGAGAGTTCGCTGACTTATATAAAGAAGGTAGTACTCAGGATATTTAACGTGGTTCGGCAAAACCCCTTTGTTGACATCCACGGTCGTTCTATCACCAGAGCCAAAGCTTCACTAAACTTTTAATAAGCTACATATACACCAAGAGCAAAGTGCTTCACCAAGCACACTTATTCTTTCCGGATTTTTTCTTCGCCAAAACAACCCCTAGCAGCCTACTGGACACACCTATCCCTCTGGCTGCTATGCTAGCTCTATTACAAGGTCTAAAAACTTTCACAAAGCTCCACCTGAGCTTTCCTTCCCGGCGCCTGCGGCACCACCTTCACAAGGTTAGTAATGGGTTACAAGAAAATAAACAGAAATTGAGCACAGGATCTATCTCATGAGGTTATGTGTTCATGAAGTGTTTCTAATGAGATGATCAGAGAGGTTGCTGAGAGAGATTTCTTCAGTATGATCAACAGCAAGATTTGTTGTTTGTGTAGAGTAGTAGAGTTCTTCTGTATCTCTGTTTTGCTTATGTTCTCTCTCTGCTCTTTTTTCATTGCTGTGACTCCCTTCTTATAGTGTTTCTTTTCTATGCAGGAACCGTTGAAGAACGTTGCCGTTGGCACTCTTTTTCATTTGTGGTTCTTCACGTCAGAGAGGAAGTAGTTTTGTCCAGCGGTTAATCAACCGCTGCCTTGATCTCTTTCGGTTGTCTTTGTGCAATGTCTCTATCGCATTAAATGCATTGTAAAAATTTGAATTTGCCGCCAGTGGTTAAGAGCTTAATTTAGCTAAGCTTCTGTCTGAAAATAGAAGAGCTGATTTGGCTTTCTCCATATTTAATGCATCCCAAGTTGACTGCTTGACTTGATTAAAAGATCTTGACTTGTATAGTGTGCTTTCTTCCCTTAATTATTGAGCTTTCCCTTTCTGTGAAATTGAAGATGATTTTTGCTCGTTGAAGATCTATTGCTTCAGTGCGTTGTGAGATCAGAGGATTTTTGAAGCAAGGAAAGTTTTGTTGCTGTTGAACCCAAAGCTCTGTTTCGAAACAGAAAAGTCTTCTTATGCTTCAGTAGTCGACCAGCTGACTGCAAAGTGACTATGCCATCCTCTGTCCCGTATGCTGTTTAATTTGTAGCAGCATGACAGTTGGTTGTATGATGGCTGTTTTTGTCTGCTGTAAATGTAATGATCTTTGTTTGTCTAATCCTGCAGAACTTGATTTCAGATTATTAGTCTAATATAAATCATAGTTCTTAATTCTTTGTTATCATCAAAATGGTCTTTATAGTTCCAACAATCTCCCCCTTTTTGATGATGACAAACAAATTAAGAATTATTGATTTATGTTTTTATAAGCCATCATTTGGAATTGAAAGTTGTCATACCTGTGCATGACTCCCCCTCAACTGGTGCATATGTTTTATTTACCTGTACATGACTCATGGCTCCCCCTCAATTTGAGCCATTATTTTTGTATGCTATCATGCAATAGAAATAATTCTTTCTCCCCATTTTTATGCAATAGCAATAATTCTTCTTTCTCCCCATTTTTTTCCCCCTTTTGTCATCTCAAAAAGTTGATATAAAATATAACATAACTAAAAACTTAACATAATAGCACCGTCAGGATAGGCAAAAGATAACCAAATAGTTATAACAAAAGGTTCAACCATACATTCAAGCACAGCAAGGAACAAGTAGTAAGTAAACGAACAAACATCCAAACATAGAAAACAAGCCAAAAGAGACTAAAAGCAGTAATCAAGCTAAGCCTAAGCTAAGTTTTTAACTAAATATTTCTGCGCCTAGAGGATGTTCTACAGCCAGGAGGTCGAGGTCGTTGATGCTTGGGTTTTGCTGTAGAGGACTGAGGAAGTATTACTACATTCTCAGCAACAAAGGCTTGGGAGCTGGAGACTGATTTGTGAGCTTTGCGTTTTAGGTTCTTGCGTTTAGGAGGAAGGCTAGGAACGTTTGAGTGAGCTGATGGAGGGTCAGAGATAGGAGGTTCAGTGGTGAGGGGTTCACAAGGCATTTGAGCTTCAGAGTGAGTCTCAGTTGGGGGTTCTTGGGATAGTGGTTCCTCCTGCAGAGGGGCTGCATAGATGGTAATGGATAGTGGCTCAGCTCCTTGATCTGTTTCTCCAGTGGCTGCTTCAGCTGTGCACTCTGTAGGTGACTCCATGTGCAATGGTTGCTCAGTTGCATTATCTGGAATTGTAGAACGTTCATTCCTGTCCATGTCTTGGTAATCTGCATCCTCCTGTGCATCATCCTGTGTATCCTCTTGTCCATACTTGAAGTCTTCTTGGGCAGACTTGGCCTTGGGGTGCTCTGGTTGGCAGATAGCTTCTTTAAGTTCTTCAAAAGTGGTGTTCAACTTCTGATTTTCCTTTATCTGCTCCAGGATGGCATTGAGAATGTTCGTTAGGCACTCAATTAGTGGAGCTAGTGTAGCATTTGTGGAGCCATTGTCAGCTGGAGGGTGCTTGGATGCTAGTCTTTTCTCTGCTTCAGTGATTCTTCTCAAGAATTTTACATCCATCTTGAACATCTTTTTCACTTGCAAAGTCCCTATTGGCACAGTTTCAAGTCGGCATATTCTACATATGACATGAGAATATGGAAAGTGCTTGCTGCCGGACTTGGAAACTTTTGTCATATGATGCAATATCACCTCACAGAAATTAATGGGCAATTTCTTCACTAACCTCCATAGCAAAACTGCATCATAGTTGGTGATGATGTTGCGGCTCCCTGACCGTGGGACTATCATTTTGGAGATGACATGGCACAGAGCCCTCGGTCATAGAGGCAGGTGGGCAGCCAAATCGTATTGAAGCTTTGTCACCACGTCTGTGTCCAGTGCCTGCTTTAGATAATTCAATTTAGAGTCACTAGCAGGCGGCATCTCTTTCCGGTAGAGTATATCCAGCATTAGCGACATGGATCGTGCGTCTAAATTGATCTCAATTTTGTTCACCATTGTTTGAACAGAGGAGTTTCCGGTGGAATGGAGATTGGCATAGAACATTCTGACGCACTCCTCTGAGAATTCCTCCGGCCAGTCGTTGAACGCCATCCAGCCTTGCGCCTCAAAGAGTTCATCCACCTCAAGCCCAAAGTAATTGAAGTCGTCAAAATTTATGCTTACCGGCGTCAGGATCGGAATTGCTAGCTGCCGACTATATCTTTAAATTCCTTTTTCCCAGTGAATCTATCGTTGTTGCCGTGGATAGTTTTGGAACGCTTTGGCTGAGCTTTTTGATTTTTCTTGGCCATGACAGAGGTTTGGAAATTTGGAGTAAGGTTTGAGATCTAGGATTCGGAGAGGGAGAGGAAATTTTTTGATTTCAAAATGAGGACGATGAGTTGTGAGGAGCTGCCTAGTCGGTTTAGCTTATAATGCGTACAGCCTAGCATGAGTCAGCTGTGTCATGTGTTCAGCACGTGACCGGTCAGCTGCTTACTATTGTTTTAATAGCTGCAGCCGGCTATTGTGCGCCTGCTTTCATACTGAAATCTTTGTATGTACATAATAGAGAGGCAGACCAGAGCACGATTATATTATGCATAAGTCTATCTCATGGCAAATTCTTGAGAATGAGTCAAATCCTAGAGGTTTAGTGAAAATGTCAGCCAGTTGATTTTCAGAGTTAAAAAAAGTTAACACTATATTATTGTATTCAACATGCTCACTAATGAAATAGTGTCTTAAATCAATGTGTTTTGTGCGTGAATGTTGAATATGATTTTTAGTTAACTTAATGGCACTAATATTATCACAGAATATAAGCACGTTCTTAAAATCACAACAAAAGTTAAGAAGTTGTTGTTTTATCCAAAGTACCTGAGAGTAGCAACTTCCATTAGCTATGTATTCCGCTTCAGTTTGTTTCCTGTAGCACCATAAAATCAGGCAGCTTCCTATAAACTGACATGAACCATTTGTGCTTTTTCTATCAAGCTTGCAACCACCAAAATCAGCGTCAGCATAAGCATATAAATTAAGTTCATATCCTCTGGGGTAGAATAATCCTAATTCCTTGGTTCCAACTAGGTATCTAACAATTCATTTTACAGCTATCATGTGTGACTCTTTTGGATCTCTTTGAAATCTAGCACATAGGCATACACTAAATTGAATATCAGCTCTACTGGTAGTGAGATATAAGAGTGATCCAATCATACCTCTATATAATTTTTGATCAATTGATTTACCTGTCTCATCTCGATTTAATTTGCAAGAGGTAGACATTGGAGTGCTAATCTCCTTGCTTCCTTTCATGCTGTATTTTTTAATCAATTCTTTGATGTACTTACTCTGACTTATGAAGATGCCATTTTTTTGTTGTTTAATTTGCAGACCAAGAAAATAATTGAGTTCTCCCATCAGGCTCATTTCAAACTCTTCTTGCATCAAGTCAGAAAATTTTCTGCACAGTCTTTCGTTAGTGGCACCAAATATTATATCATCTACATAAATTTGCACAATTAACATGTCATTATCTTCATGCAATGTGAACAAAGTTAGGTCAATTTTATCTCGACTGAAGCCTTTTTCAATCAGAAAAGTGCTTAACCGCTCATACCAAGCTCTGGGAGCTTATTTCAGACCATAGAGCGCTTTGTTCAGTTTGTAAACATGACTTGGAAAATTTGTATTTTCAAAACTAGGAAGGTTGTTCGACATACACCTTTTCTTTTAAGAATCCATTCAGGAAGGCACTTTTAACATCCATTTGAAAAAGTTTAAAGTCTTTATGACATGCAAAAGCAAGTAGTATTCTAATTGCCTCAAGACGTGCAACAGGAGCATAAGTTTCATCAAAATCTATACCTTCTTCTTGATTATATCCTTTTGCTACTAGTCTAGCTTTGTTTCTAATTATGTTGCCATTTTCATCTAATTTATTTCTGAACACCCATTTAGTTCCTATGATGGATTTGTTTGGAGATTTTTAACAAGGTGTCATACATTGTTTCTTTCAAACTGATTTAATTCTTCTTGCATAGCAGTGATCCATGAGCTATCTGTCAGAGCATCATATATGTATTTTGGTTCTAGATTTGATACAAATGCAGAATGTTTCATGAAGTTATTTTTAAAATGAGATCTGGTTTTTATACCTTAATTTACCTCACCTAGTATGCTTTCCTGTGGATGACTGTATCTGTACTTGAAAGGTCTATTGATTTGTTCATGAATTTCTGCTTGATCGGGTAGATTTCTAGAAGTCTGTCCTTCCTCTGTTATTTCAGCTGGCTATTCGTTAGCTGTTTGAGTCTCTATAATTTGTTGTGTTTCTGTTGATGGAAATATCTCTTCTTCTTCTTCTGAGCCTGCATCTAGTTCTGGATTTCTTCTCGGCCCATTGTTAGACTCATTAAATAGTAAATGCATAGATTCTTCAACAATCATGGTTCGTTTATTAAAAATTCTATAAGCTTTTGATGTTGAAGAGTAACCGAGAAAAATACCTTCGTCACTTTTTGCATCAAACTTTCCAAGATTATCTTTTCCGTTGTTGAGTATAAAGCATTTACATCCAAAGGTTCTTAAGTAACCAATATTTGGAGTTCTTCTCTTTAGAAGCTCATATGGAGTCCTTTTAAGAATAGGGCGAATAAATGCACGGTTAATGATATGACATGCAGTGTTAACAGCTTCAGCCCAAAAATATTTAGGCAGGTTCTGTTCTATGAGCATGGTTCGAGCCATTTCTACTAGCACTCTATTTTTTCTTTCCATTACACCATTTTGTTGTGGGGTTCTTGGAGCAGCGAAGTTGTGCGTCAGACCATTTGAGTCACAAAATTTATCAAAGTAGAAAATTTGAGATTCCTTACCATGATCACTTCTAATAGCACAGATATTAAGATTGAGTTCTTTTTGGATCTTTTTGAAGAAACATGTAAATATTTTTCAAGCATCATTTTTATATGCCAGAAAATAGACCCAAGAAAAACGAGAATAATCATCTACAATTACTAAGCAGTAATACTTACCTCCCAAGCTTGCTGTCCTTGATGGTCCAAACAGATCCATGTGCAGTAATTGTAATGGCTGACTGGTTGTTATCACCTGTTTGTGTTTAAATGATGGCTTTACTTATTTTCCTTTAGCGCAGGCATCACATAGTTCATACAGACTGTAGTTTGCTTCAGGCAGACCCTTCACTAATTTTAGCTTAGACAGTTTTGATAGTATATTGATGTTGCAGTGTTCTAAGCGTCTATGCCAGAGCCAGTTGTTTCCTACTGGCTTGCTACCAAACACATTTTGTTGTTAGGGAGATCATCAATATAGAGTACATAAACATTACTTTCCCTTTTTTTATTTAATATTTCTTCTCCGGATGACAAGTTAACAATTGAGTAGCAGTGATTATCAAAATTGACTTTGAACCCATTATCACATAGTTCACTTATGCTTATTAAGTTGTGTTTTAATCCTTTAACATGAAAAATATTTTCTATGCAAAGAGATGAGTGATTACCTATTTTTCCTACACCTATTACTTTGCACTTACTGTTGTCACCAAGTATTACATTTCCACCGAATTGGTTTTGCAAACTGCTGAAACATTTTTTATTTCCTGTCATATGTTTTGAGCACCCGCTGTCCAAATACCATTTGCTATATTTCAATCGGGTTAGCTTCTCTCCTTCCTGCAAAAGAAACTTTAGAGCTTAGGTACCCAAATTTCTTTGGGTCCTAGAGAGATAGTATTGTTAAATGTTCCTTTTGGAACCCAAATCATTGTTATTTTATTGGTATTCTTTTTATACCAGTAAGAATTAATATTATGACCTTTTCTATCACAGTGAAAGCATTTAATAAAAGGTGTTGTGGAATAAAACTTATTGTCTGTGTATGCTCTAGGCATCGAAATTTTGTTTTATATCCTTACTGTCATCATACCTGTGTTGCTAGTAGAGGGCTGATCATAACTTGAGATTTATTTACCAGTTGCTTTAGATGTTGGTACAAATCATAATCATTCTTTTCTGTATGTGCTGCGTTGAGCTCCCAGTATTGCATCGAGTCTATCTCTTCCTTTTACAAATTTAGCCAGTGAAGGTTCTAGGTCGAGATTCTTGCTTTGCAGACTTTTGTTTTCTTGAAGCAGTCTTTGATTTTCTTCCTTCAGCTTACTCTCTTTCACGTGCATATTAGTATAATCAGTCATAAATGGCTTGAGATCTGGTATGGTGGGATACGATAGTCTATCCACTTCTCGACTCAGTGCTTCATTCAGCTCCTCAAGTTCAGCAATTTTCTTTATCGTGTCTATATTTGAGCTTTCTGTACAGCTTGTTAGTTCTCCAGTCTTACACTCATTTAGTTTTGCATGTAGCTTTTCATTTATTTGTGTCAGACATTTATTTTCAATATGTAGTGCATATAGTTTAGAGTTCATATGGTCATAATCTGCATGCAGTGTGTCTTTTATGGCATCAGTTTTGTCCTCTAAGGCATTTTTTAGTGCAAGTATTTCTTTTTTTAGGTATTCGTTTTCATCCTTAAATTTATGCATGCACACTTTCATAATTTTGCAGTCAGTTTTAGCATGTAAATATTTAGCATATAGTTCATCAAATACATCTTGTAGCTCTTCATTAGAATCATCATAGTCAGTAGAGTTTACCTCATTAGCATCTTCATGATCTGCCATCAGACATAAGTTGCTTTCTTCATTCTTTTCTGTCTCAGTCTGACTGTCTTTTGATGAGCTCTCATCTTCATCGCTCCAGGCTGCCATAGCTCTTTTCTTTCTAGTGTCTTTGTATTTCGATCTCTTGAGCAACAGACATTCGTTCTTGAAGTGTCCTGGTTTGTTGCAGTTGAATCAATTTGTATCTTGTCTGTGTTCTCCTCTATTGGTTCTTCCAATACCCCTTCTTTTTCTAAACTTGTTTTTTCTGAGAAAACTTTTTAAATTACGGGTTAAAAGTGCAATATCTTCATTAGAGGAGGAATCACTTACCTGCTGGTCATTTATTTTTAATGCAATCCCTTCAGGACGTTCATCAGATTTCTTTAGTGACAGTTCTTTGGCCAACAGTTTGCCAATTAGTTCATCCAGAGACATTTGAGAAAAAGTTGAAATTTCTTCTATGGCATCTACCTTTGATCCAAAGATTAGCAGCACAGCTCTTAATATTTTCCACTTCAGCTCTTTGAGTTTGAAAACTTTTCCTAGATTCTTCAGAGAATTTTTTATGTTAGTAAATCTAGTAAACATTTGAGTAATGGACTCACCTCGGTTCATCTTGAAGTTCTCATACTCATGCATGAGTAGGTTCACTCTGGTTTCCTTGACTTGAGTGGTTCCTTCATGCGTTACCTCTAGCTGATCCCATATTTCTTTGGCGGTGTTGCAAGCGCTGATTCGGTTGAACTCATTAGGATCAAGTGCGCAGTAGAGAAGGTTCATGGTTCTGTCATTCATTGATATGAGCTTGTTATCTTCATCAATGTATTCACGTTCAGTCTTGGGGATGCGTATTCCATCTGGGCCTGCTTTAGTTGGCACGATTGGTCCGTCTCGTATTATATTCCATAGTGTGAAGTCTTGTGCTCGAATAAAGATTGTCATTTTGGTTTTCCAGTAGCCACAGTTTGTTCCATCAAAAAGTGGTGGTCTATTAGAAGATCTACCTTCAAAAACTATTGGAACAATGTTAGCCATAATGATCTTTTACCTCAAGGTTGTTAGACCTTTGATTTTAGGAGGCCTGCTTTGATACCAATTGTTAGTTCTCCTGTAGGATTAACTCAAGAGGGGAGGGGTGAATTGAGTTAATAAATAAAAATTTTCGTGAAGTTTAGTTATCTTACGGACAGCAGGCTTACAGCCGGCTGTGTCAATTCTGTAACCTACAGACAGAGAGAGTTAGAGAGTTCGCTGACTTATATAAAGAAGGTAGTACTCAGAGTATTTAACGTGGTTTTGCAAAACCCCTTTGCCTATATCCACGGTCGCTCTATCACCAGAACCAAAGCTTCACTAAACCTTTAATAAGCTACATATACACCAAGAGCAAAGTGCTTCACCAAGCACACTTATTCTTACCGGGTTTTTTCGCCAAGACAACCCCTAGCAGCCTACTGGACACACCTGTCCCTCTGGCTGATATGCTAGCTCTATTAAAAAGTGTAAGAACTTTCACCAAGCTCCATCTGAGCTTCCCTTCCCGGTACCCGCGGCACCACCTTCACAAGGTTAGTAATTGGTTACAAGAAAATAACCAGAAATTGAGCGCAAGATCTATCTCATGAGGTTATGTGTTCATGAAGTGTTTCTAATGAGATGATCAGAGAGGTTGCTAAAAGAGATTTCTTCAGTATGATCAACAGCAAGATTTATTGTTTGTGTAGAGTAGTAGAGTTCTTCTGTATCTCTGTTTTGCTTGTGTTCTCTCTCTGCTCTTTCTTCGTTGCTGTGACTCCATTCTTATAGTGTTTCTTCTCTGTGCAGGAACCGTTGAAGAACGTTGCCGTTGGCGCTCTTTTTCATTTGTGGTTCTTCACGTCAGAGAGGAAGTAGTTTTGTCTAGCGGTTAATCAACCGCTTCCTTGATCTCTTTCGGTTGTCTTTGTGCAATGTCTCTATCGCATTAAATGCATTGTAAAAATTTGAATTTGCCCCCAGTGGTTAAGAGCTTAATTTAGCTAAGCTTCTGTCTGAAAATAGAAGAGCTGATTTGGCTTGTCCATATTTAATTCATCCCAGGTTGACTGCTTGACTTGATTAAAAGATCTTGACTTGTATAGTGTGCTTTCTTCCCTTAATTATTGAGCTTTTCCTTTCTGTGAAATTGAAGATAATTTTTGCTCGTTGAAGATCTGTTGCTTCAGTGCGTTGTGAGTCCAGAGGATTTTTGAAGCAAGGAAAGTTTTGTTGCTGTTGAACCCAAAGCTCTGTTTCGAAACGAGAAGTCTTCTTATGCTTCAGTAGTCGACCAGATGACTGCAATGTGACTATGCCATCCTCTGTCCCGTATGTTGTTTAATTTGTAGTAGCATGACAGTTGGCTGTATGATGGCTGTTTTTGTCTGCTGTAAATGTAATGATCTTTGTTTGTCTAATCCTGCAGAACTTGATTTCAGATTATTAGTCTAATATAAATCATAGTTCTTAATTCTTTGTTATCATCAAGATTATCTTTATAGCTCCAACATAAGTTATGTTTACGTTTACATATTTAGATTTACATAATTTCATGTTTGAAAGTAGTCCAATAAGACTGAGAATAAGATTCCACTACTGGTTGACAAAGACCTTCAATGAACAACCTAGAGCTCTTCTTCGGAACTCTTTGTGTCCGGAAAGTTGAATTGGATCCTGATTAAATTTGGATAGACTTTAGCTAATCAAAGATACAATTAGCATCTAGTTCAACTTCACGACATAAACCCTAATTTTTCAGTAGTTGTTATTTTTGTTTGGCAGTACATACTCAATATTTCGTTTTTGGTTTCTGACTCATAGTTCTAATGCCTACTCTCATGAAAACAGAATTGAGAACAAAAAAAATGCAAACACTTTTGTGATGGCGATTACTATAGGGTTAGAAAAAGTACTTTATAATGGCACCCATTAATACAAATGTGTACTTCTTACCTTCCATAGACGTCAAATAGCGCGTCGAATATATGTTCAACTATTAGTGCAATCAAACCATTTCCTGAAGTAAAGCGTTTGCAAAATATCTTTTCAGCTGGTGATTTGTATACTATCTATTAATAGTTGAAAATTACTTTTGGATGCAAATTTCGAGGAACAAGAAGAGAATACAAGTTAATCGACCACAGTCGAATAACTAGACAAAGAATAATTTTGCACTTTTTCAAACATTTTTTAATATTTCGACAGAGCACTGAACATTGTTGAATAAGATTATTTATCAAATTAGGGTCGAAGATATGTCAAAGAATGGCCAAAATAGTGTAAGAGTAATCGAACAGAGGTTTTGAGCAGATGTCGATGAACCTGAAACTCATATTTTTTCAGTTTCGTCATATAGTATTTTGAACGTAGAAATATTTGGTTTTTGCAAGGTAATGATAGCTAGTAGTCTGAATGTCAATATATAGTCTACCTAAGTAAGTGCGATTTTTTTTTAAAGTTGGTTTATGAAAGATAAAAAGTAAAATGTTTGTATTAATATGTGTCCTTAGAAAACACGTTTTTACGCATGATAGTCTCCTGCAAAAAATGTGTTTGCAATTTTTGTTCTTATGTCAATATTCATGAGGGGAGCCATTGAAGAGAGATTTTGAAGAGAGATTTCGAGTAACTCTCTCTTTTTGCAAATCTTTAAGCGCTTTGAGATTTTTCGTTGCTAGGTCTTGTATAATTTGGAGCCAATGTTTCTCATAAAATGTACATAGACATTTGCAATATTTTTCTAGTAAGATCACCGCGGTCGAGTCAGATTAGATGACGGTAGTGATTTGTTCCTTTGACGTATTCTCTTCCGCTCTTTCTCTCATCCTTCTCTCTCGTCTTCTCTCCGAGTTCCCTCTCCCTTTCTTAGATTCTTTGTCAAACTAGACAGACTTTACTGTATTTCATCTAGTGCACGGCTATGACTGAAATGATTTGGAAAATTTTGTCTGTGATTTTGTGCTCTGCTGTGATTTTCTGGTCAGATGTAATTTTGCAATGATTTTACAATAGATTGTACAATGTATTTCGACTGTGATTTGTGCTCGACTTTTATTCGGTTGTGATTTCTCAGCAAATCTCCGGCAAAAATTTTGTGCTCGGGTGTGATTTCTCTCCGATCAAGCTTAATTGGATGAAATTGATGTGGCCCGTCCGATCAAAGATTTCGAGGCGATGACTGATAGTTATAATTTGGTTGATTTGTTTTCAAATATAGTTAATTTACTCTTAATTTGATTTAATTTATTATATGGGTATATTAAATTTATTTTATGGTGTATTCATATTTGATTTGAATAATTTTGTAATATTGAAATTTGTTGATGCTAGAGTGGACTTGGACTAACAAGATGATGCAATGATGGAGAACAAATATTGACAGATGCAAGATTTGTTACTCTTTCATATTCTTTCTTTTTGACACTGTGGTATCACTTAAATTACACAACAAACTAGTGAGATGATCAGTACCAAAGTTAGGCAGCAACCATTGCAGCTGTAATTAGAGCAGATAGTTTAGAAAAGAAGCAAGCAGTGGATGGGTAAAAATAACCCTATACAAAGTTGTCAAAATTGATATTTTAAATATAATCGTTTCACTTGAATATGATCGTAAAATCAGAATTTTAACGTAACATTGTAAAATTTTATATACTGATAAATTTTAAAAATATTTTTTAATACCACTAAGGATCTTTTATAATTTTTTTAATATATTTACAAAATTTTAAAATTTTTCTAATTTATAAAATAATTCGTCTATATTTTATAAAAAATCTCTTAAAATTATACTTTTTCAAAAAACTTTCTTAAATTTTATAGAAAACTTTATAAAATATTATAAAAAACTCCCTTAAATTCAGTTAATTATAAAAATTCTTTCAAAAATAATATTTTATAAAATTGTAAAAAATATTGAGATCTTACCGATTTTAAGATTTGAATCAGGATCCGAATGAAATTTTTCAAAAAGGATTTTAGTTAAAATACGATCATTTTGTTGACGTAAAATTGAAAAATCATAAGATTTTAAGATTTAAATCAAAAATTTGATAACATTCGCCCTATAATGAAATTAGTTGAAGGAGATTATAAAGAGTGATCCTTACTATTAGGAACCAAGAAAATGTGGTCACTACTTATACCTGAAATGACAAAAAATGGAATGGGCGTTGTCATGTAAATAATATTGACCAAACACGAACTTGGTCACTATTGCATACATATTAGCAAACAAGAGCTCTTTTGGGTCGCCAATACGAGAATAGTAGTGACCAAGCAATGGTGACTGTGATCAAACAATCCTCATTTCCTCTACCGAGTTTTAGCTGTTGGCAAAATTTTGGCTTAAAACGCACACATCTTTATATACTTTTGTAATAGTTTACTAAAGCTTTAATTGAGCGGTTGGTAACACTAACTAGTATTGTCAGATTTCTTAGTGTTTATTTTTCCACTGAAATAGCCCTAAGCTGAAGGGCACAAAGAACCATTCAATAAGCATAAATGTTTTACTTGCATTCTCAAGAAAATCAGTGAGCGTCTCTTCTAATCTCTAAGTTGGTTTACATTACACTTGTAGCAATAAAACCCCAAACAAAAATGATTGACCAATCAGTTATGTGTTAGCATATGTAAATTTACAATCTTATATATTTTGAGGACAATTAAGTTGCGTAGATTATTAAGGCCAACAAAATAGAGCCCACTTAGTCCAACACAAGGTGAGTTTACTAGCCTACTTCTAACTTAACTAACTCGTCTTTTTATTCGGCACCATCATAGTCACTTACTTTACTACTCTGTGGCTTGGCTACCTGACTATCTCAGCAAGATTTAGTTTAATTTGGAGGCCCAACAAAAGTTTTTTATTGATTTACAGATAGGTTACGGTTGAAAAGCTATTGAAGTTACTTTCTAAATAAGAGGCATCAAGGCATCTCAACTCCCGAGTTTTCATCGATGGTGTACACACTCATACTTCATTGCGACCACAACTAGGTATATTGATTTCCTATCTTTTTGGTAGATATTTACACCCAAATCCACCCTTAAAGTTAAGAGAAAAGTTGGGCAACTCAATAAAAATTGACTGATGAAATACCAAACGTATAATCCAAAAGTAAACCCACTTTAACACCCTCCTGAGGAAGTGTGAAAATCTAATAAGCGTGAACAGCAGAATCGAAATGGTCAACCTTGGTTAACATAGTGGACTCTAATAAAATGCTGTCTGAATATCTAATCCAAAATCTTAAGGTTAATAGTTTTAGACTAGCTTACAACTGCTTGACCAGAAATTCAAAGCAGGTTTGAAAAGTTCTTTTCAACTCATAAAACTAACACATTAAGAGATCAAAATCATGCAAACTGCAGTAGTCAAATGAGTCATTTTCATAAACATGAAAGATTCAATAAGTTATTAGTTTAATATCCTCATAATGCTTTGATTATTTTAGTTTTCATACGTTTATCATATAAAATACTAACCAAATATATTAAAATGCATTGAATAATTATGCAGCTTGGTCTATTAAGAACAAGACACCAATAAAAGGTCAAATTTATTGAGAATCTTATTCTTGACATCAAACATATAGATTTTACGAGGAAGACGAAAAAGAGTTTATAAGGTGAGTAATGTAACAATTTTATTTCGAAAGCATAGGTAAATGCCATTGCTAGCACATTGGATGTCTTACTTGCCATAATAGAAAACTTCCAATACACAAGGTGTGTACTATTTGTGATATATTTGTTCATGGTACTATACATTATCTGCAGGAGTAAATTTCTCTAAATTCTTTAAAAAATAAGCAAATATGATAGCTTTTTATATCCGACATCTTAAAAATGATCTATATTCAAATAACTATAATCGTGTATAGAATAGTCACCCTTATTTTTCACGGAGCAATCAACATCAACCTTCCATCGACCAAAGCCAATCACTTTATTGAAGGATATGATAAGACCATCAACCATTAGTCAACCAAAAGTTTGAAGATCAGGGAGGTCAAATTGTTCAAATTTTAAATCCAGAGAGAACTTTGTAAATTTCTAGTCAATTTGATAATATTCCACACAAAATTTTAAACTAGTAATGCCATTTCTTTAAAATCAGGTAATATCATCAATAATATTGATAAAGTTGGTTTTACTAATAAACCTATAATTGCAGATGATGAGTAACAACATGCACACAAGGATGCCAGTAAAGAACAAGAAGGATGAGAGATGAATTCCTTTAGACTAATCAAAATAAGACATTCGATCATTATATTCCTCTTATTCCATTTCAGACTATTTGAAGTAAAATAAACAGGATAAGCAATTCAAATAAATTTATGATATAATAAGTAAAGTGCAAATTAACCTTCTCAACTAATGAAAAATTCATCAAAAGCTTAAAGACATAGATTCAAATTTGCACCAAATGAAAAAGTCAAGCTGTACAAAAATATAATTGTTGTGTTAAAATAAGACGTTTCATCTAAGCTTGATGATTTAGATAGCTTTGACATTGCCTTCACTATTAGTAACAAGAGGCTTGGGCGTGGTATGCTGGACCTAAGACAAACATCAATTTGATATTCTAACATGTATAGAAAGAGTTAGGATTGTAAAAAATGAAGATGACCACAATATGTTTAGAGCTTGCAGATCATTCTATATGGTACTCTAAATATATTATAAGAGATATCTCACTTCAATTGTTAAATTGATAAATTAATTATTTTTTCAAAATTTCATTATTATAGAACTGGTTGAAACTTCAACAAAAAGTGTAAGACTTCTATTCTTTTTGATCGTCCATCTATAACTATAGTAGACATATGCATAAATAGGAAGAAAAGCACCCTTTTCTGTTAGTTTGTTGGATTCTATAATTGTTGAATATAAAAACACTTTGATGAGCTTCTAATTAAGCAGTTCACAAATAGCTATTGGTAGTCTACCATTTAGTCCAACATATCTGCTATGTTAGTTATGTCCAAATTCATGAGAAAGTTATGTCCAGGTTCATGTAGAAGTTATGTCCAAATTTATTCTAACTACCATAAGAACTTATGCTAAGCAACCAATGTCAAAGAGGTGGTTATCAAGCCGAAAAGTTGCCTTGATGAGTTAGTTATTTAGCGGACTATCTATCAAAGAATTTTCTTGCATTCTATATATATGTCTCAAATATATGAAATTTGTAAAAAAGAATGCAAGTAAGGGAGCAAAGTTGTAAGCCTACATCTTAATCTTATCGCATAGTGATATTTTTTTTAGTGTAATCATACCACCATAGGATTTTTCTTTTTTTTTTCCACGTATATCTTTGTGTTTGTGTGATTGTCTTATTCATCTTTAACAATCTCAACTTGGATTGTAAGATCCTATTGTATGCTAAATATTCTGTTGTGCTACTTTTCATTCGTGCACACTACTGTATTTCTAACAGGTGGTTTCAGAGTTTACGATTTTTCTGATGGCAAACAAGTTTGAGATTGAAAAATTCAATGTGAGCAACTATCCATTGTGGAGGATGAAAATTTTGGCAATTCTAGTCAAAGAAAATTGCTTTACTGCTCTGAAGGATCATCCTGATTGACGATATGACGGATGATAGATGACAAAAGATGAAAAGATACGCTATGGCAAATCTTCATCTTTCTCTTACTGATCTTATGTTTCTTAGTGCCTCAAAACTAAAAACCGCAAAAGAGGTTTTGGAAAAAGTTTGAAAAAGTTTATACCAATAAGTCAAAGCAAAAAGTTTATACCATATCGATTCCTCATAATCGACACCCCTGCTTGAAGTTTGTATTCTCTTCGCATGACTGAAACCTTTTATATGGCTATCATCTTACTGCAATGGAGTCTCTTTCTTCTCAATTAACAGTACTAGAGAAGAAGATATAGACTGATGAGCGTGTGTCGATTCTACTCCAAAGTCTTCCAAGTTTTTATGATCAAATTGTCATAAATCAAACAGATAACGACTTGAAATCACTTGTTTATGAAGATGTTGTTGCAGCTGTTCTTGAAAAAGAAAGTTGTCGAAAGGACAAACTTGATATTATGCCTGGTGGACAGCAAGCGGAGGTTTTGTTATTGGCACAAGATAAGAAAATGAAGCAGAATTTTGGAAGTAATGGCATGGGACAACGAAAGAGGAATAAGTGGCAAGTAAAATATTTTGCTTGCGGAAAGTTTGGGTATACAAGCATGAGTGTATGTCGTTGGCCAAAGGAGAAAGGGCAGAAGCCTCTAAGTCTCAAGCATGTGTGGCATATAACTCAGATGAGGGCGAGGATTTAGTTGGCGAAATAACAATTGTTACCGAAGACGATGCCAATTTTTTGATGTCTGGATTTTGGATTCAGTGGCATCTTAGCACATGACATTCAGAAAGGATTGGTTTTATGAGTAGGAAGTCATTTCTGGAGGTAACGTGCGGATAAAAAATGGCCAAGTGTTGAATGTTATTGGAGTTCGTTCCATCATGCTCAAGGGAGAAGATGGAAGGATTCGCCTCATCAGTAATGTACACCATTTACTTGGCCTCACTAAAAATTTGCTATCTCTTGAACAGTTTGATGACCTTGGTTGTAAGATCCGAATAGAGGGTGGCGTTATGAAGATCATCCAGGATGGCCAGAAAATTTTAAAGCCAGAAAAGATTGGTTCCAATTTGTACTAAGTGGTTGGAGTGACACTATCATATGGAGATGCAAGTTTAGATGAGGTAACTCGAATGTGGCGTTTGAAGTTGGGTCACATTTCAGAGTATGGCCTTAAAATTTTTTGTGATCGGAAGCTTTTTTCCAGGACTAGTGCAAATTTTGTGAGAAGGGTGTTATCGGGAAGAAGCACCTTATTAAGTTTGAAAGATCATTCTGTAGAGCCAAAGTTATTTTTGACTTGGTTCACTCGGATGTATGGGAGTCACCGCAGTTTTTACTTGAAGGCGCAAAATATTTAGTAATATTTATTGATGATTTTTCTCGACGAAGCTGGGTGTATTCAATCCGAAGAAAGTTAGAGATCTTTGGTGTGTTCAAGTACTTTAAAGTTTGGGTGAAAGTTGATTCTAGAGTAGGATCAAGTGCTTACGGTCGGGCAATGGAGGAGAATATTACAGTGATGAAGTTCTTATTTTCTTAGTCGAGTAAGGGATCAAACGGCAGTCCACTGTACCTTATACTACACAGCAAAATGGAGTTGCGGAGCGGTTTAATACGACATTACTTGAGCAGGTAAACGCTATGCTTAAAGTGGCTTGTTTGCCTAACTTTTTATGGCAAATGCAGCCAAAACGGCTTGTTAACCGCATCCCTTCAACTGCTATTGGGTTGAAAGTGTCAATGAAAATGTAGACTGATAATGTTGTTGATTATTCTCGCCTTTATATTTTTTTTGTCCAGTATTTGTGATGTATAAATCACAGGAGCTATCCAAGTTGGATCCTAAATCCAGAAACTGCATATTTTTGTGGTATGCTAATATGTTATGGGGTATCGATTATGGGATCCCACTATCTGTAAGGTTTTTTCAGCAGGGATGTCATCTTTGTAGAAGACCAGCTACAAACGACATTAGAAGGTGATGATGTCACTTGATAAAACCACTGGAAAGCAAAACTTGATATGCCACTCAAATTCTGTGCATGAACCAAGGGATGGGCATGAGGAGGAATCCAATCCTTAGGCGTTCAACTCATAAGAGTAAAGCATTTGAGAGGTATGTTGATTATTGTTTAGAATTTATGCCTAACTTACATATAGTCTTCTTGCTGAAGAGGGGAGCCAATAACTTTTAAGGAAGCATTGGATAATCCAGATGATGCATGTTGGATGGAAGCTATGTAAGAGCCACTTCATAAGAATCGGACTTGAGAATTAGTACCACTTTCTCAAAGACGCAAAGCTATTGGTAACAAATGAGTTTATAAGATCAAGCGTGATAGCAATGATCAAATAGAACGGTTTCGTGCCCGGTTGGTTGTAAAAGGATATGCACAAAAGGAAGGAGTTGACTTTGATGAAATCTTTTTCGGTGGTTCATTTGCAACAGTCCACGTGGCATTGTGCCCATCAACAGATCACCATCTTGAACAATTCGACGTGAAGACAACATTCTTGTATGGTGAGTTGGAAAAGGAGATATACATAGTCCAACCAGAAGGCTTTGCCAAGGTAGATAAAAAGAACTTGATTTTTCGGTTAGTCAAATCTCTTTATGGGTTTAAACATGCACCAAATTACTGGTATAAAAAATTTGATGGTTGTATCGGAAGCTTTGGATACAGTAAGCTAATCTCGAACTCTTGTGCTTACATCAAACAGTTTGAGAGAGGTGAGTATGTCATCTTACTGTTGTATGTGGATAATATGCTTGTTGCGAGCCAAATGATCGAACACATCCAACAAGTGAAGGCTCAATTGGCAAGTGAATTTGACACAAAAAAATTGGTACAGGCAAACAAGATTCTTGGAATGCAGATATAGCGAGATAGAGACAATAGAAAAATCCTACTCTCCCAAGCTGGCTACCTAAATAAGGTGTTGCAGCGGTTTGGTATTCAAACAAGTAAGTCGGTATCTACCCCTTTCTCTATTAGTCTTAAGTTATTTACTTTGAAATGTCCTAGCCAAAAAAAGGAGAAGATGGAGCTGTCTCGGTTACCATATGATCTGTAATGGGAAGCCTTATATATGCCATTGGTATGCAATCGGCAAGACATTGTCCAAATAGTCGGAGTGGTGAGTTGATACATGACAAATCTAGACAATGAGCACTGGATGGCTGTCAAGAGAATACTTCTTTATATTAAGGGTACTCTAAATGCTGCATTGTGATACAAAGGGTCTGAATGTCTTGTCAAAGATTTTGTGGATTCGGATTATGCGGCTGATCTTGATAGAAGAAAATCCACTTCTGG
Source organism: Acanthochlamys bracteata (assembly GCA_019914995.1). Classification (NCBI taxonomy): domain Eukaryota; kingdom Viridiplantae; phylum Streptophyta; class Magnoliopsida; order Pandanales; family Velloziaceae; genus Acanthochlamys; species Acanthochlamys bracteata. The sequence continues at coordinate 2,524,386 of CM034142.1, forward strand.
TTATGTGTTCAACCTTGAAGGTGGTGCTGTTAGTTGGCGTTCAAAACTGCAATTTATTGTATCTCTTTCCACAGCAGAAGCAGAATATATGGCAGCAACATAAGCATGTAAAGAAGGCATATGATGAAGAGATTGTTGGAGAAACTCGGACACAAACAAGAGTCATTGTCTCTATTTTGTGATACCCAACGTGCCCTATATTCTGATAGAAATCCAGCATTTTATTACAGAACACAACACATTGAAATGCCATATAACTTTGTTCGTGATGTGGTTTCCAGTGGGAGTATTAAATTACTCAAATTTCTACCAAAGAGAATCCCGCGAATGTCTTAACGAAGGCAATTTCTTTTGACAAGTTTGAATTTTGCAGAACTTTGTATGAAATCATAATGGACAATAGTAGGGACAACACTGATAGTGGTAACAGGTATCTTAAAAAAATTTCTTAAGAAAGCAATAGAGTTGGGGGAAAATTAACTAAGGCATGATGAACTTTAAAAATCAGCTACTAAGTATACTAGCCATTGCTCCGCTCTGTCTTTATTGAATTTCAGTACCTCCGATGCGAGTACTTTCCTACCAACTTCTTATTTTTTTAATAAGACATGGCAAAGTGTATTTAAGTGTGAGATTTGTTGGATATAATGAAATTTTGATGAGCTTCTAATCAGAAAGTCCACAAGTAGCTACTAGTAGTCCACTATTTAGTCCAACATAGCTGATATGGTAGTTATGTCCAGATTCACGAGAAAGTTATGTCCAAATTCTTAGAGAAGTTATGTTCATATTCATTCTAACTAACATAGAAAGTTATGCTAAGAAACCAATGCCAAAGAGGTGGTTATCAAGCTGAAGAATTGACTTGACGAGTTAGTTATTTAAGGACTAGTTATCAAAAGATTTTTCTCGCATTCTATATATATGTCTCAAATGTGTGGAATTTGTAAAAAAGAATGCAAGTAAGGAAATGAAGTTGTAAGCCTATATTGTAATCTCATCGTATAGTGATATTTTTTTTAGTGTGCCACACTACTGTAGAATTTTTCTCATTTTTCTCGACGTATGTCTTTGTGTTCATCTTTAACAATCTCATTTTGGATTGCAAAATTTTATTATGTGCTAAATATTCCGCTGTGCTATTTTTTATTCATGCACACTACCGTATTTCTAACAATAATCACTTCTAAAATTTTACTGGAAAAAGTCAAAGATGATTTGGAAGTATACTAATTCTAGATGTTAGAGATATTGATGAATCTAGTGACATAATTGCTGCTCTAAATGTCTTAAAACTATCTCAACCTACTTATAATGCCTCATTTGAAACTCATGAGATGAATAAGAATAGAGTTGAACCATCCATTGTAAGCCCTCCTAAGTTGAGCTTAGGCCTTTACTAGAATATCTTAAGTTTGCTTTCTTTGATGATAACGAGGCATTCCATGTTATCATATCTTCAAACCTTACACTAATGAGAGAGAAAACGTTTACGTAGGAACCTAATAGAACACAAGAAAGGCATAGGTTAGATAACAATAAATTCTATATTGCCCTAAATATTTGAAGTTTTCCCATCTTCAAATAAAATAAACAAAATTCGTTTCACTGAATGCATTAAGCTTAGCGCCTTTGATGAGGCAACCCAAACTCTTTCTTTTTATTAGCATTTGAGTTTCAGTTGCATTTCTTTCTTTTATGTTTAGGATTTGCTTTCTAGAAGGATATGTCAAAGGAAATCTAAAATATTTCTATTTTCTAGATAACCAACTCAAGATGTTTCATGGCTTTGTGAGTTGGAATGGTTTACATATTCACTCACGTCTAGAAAATGAGTTTCATACCAAAGTAAACACCCCCAAAGTGAAGCTTCAGGGAGGTAGTTAGGTTTACTGGGAGGGTCAGGATGAGATTAAGGCGAGCTTGCAACTATGAACCTAACGGTTAAGAAAACATTTTTCTCTTTTCTTATCATTTGGCCTAGAAGTTGGCTGAAAATAATATGACTCATTTTATTCGATGCACTTGGCTGCTTGTGTGCTCTATGTTATTCTCGTTGTTACTTTGGTGGCTTTGTGTTTACTTTAATTCAATGCTTCAATGCACTAGCTTGTATGCTCTTCTCTTACTCGTGCTTTCTTAGCTTATTTCTTTATCTTTTACTTATTTTGCTATACACACACAAAAATAAAAAAATTGGCTCATAAAAATGAAAAATCAACATTTAAATTTTGAGAAGAAGTGTTAAATTTGCATATATTTAAATGCTTATCAAATACCTCATAATTTAAATATTTGCTAGTACTCGAGCAAAATAATTAAAAGCAAATAATCTGTATAGAACTCAATCTCTATGCATAGCTTAATCAATAGGATAATAAAAAATATTCGAAGTATAATCATCAATTTAGCACCACCTATAAACCCCTTCAAATGTATTGTATAATCAATCAAACCAATTGAATCCTTATTATTCAAATAACATTTCCAATATACTAAAGGAATTCCGTCATCCAATGTCCATAAACTTATTTTAATATCATCTCTTCTCTGCTCGTACAAGTTTGAAGATTGATAGAGTTATTTCAATGGTTACTATTGACGAAATCAAAATTAAAGGATCGTCAAATCACAATGAAATCAAGAGCATCTTCCATTTGAACCTCCATATGTAAAAGAATTGCAGATGCTGCCATTTGTGGCCTGCTACAATATCCTCCTCCTACAGCTACATCTAGTAGAACTGTAAGATATCTCATTAAAACTCTATATATGGTAGAAGATTGATACTCCAATGGAAATAGAATCATTAGATACCTCATGACAAAGATCGGTAACTAGTGGTTTTGCCTAGCGCATCTACAACTACAACTTTCAGAACTTCAACAGGAACAAAGTTACTAATCATTGTAAACATTTGACAGGTTAACTACACATTTACATCATGCATGACAAACGGTAGCTACATTCACACAGTTATCATCACTGAATAACCACAGTTTCCACAGTTCTTTTATTTACAATTTTAACAAGTTCTATACTTTCTTTGTTACTTTATTCATAGGTACTCACAAAACTTCATGAATATTAAAATTCTAACTTGGATAGCAAGTATTATGGAAACACAGTTCTTCAAGCTTTGTTTGGCAAAAACAACATGAAACCACCATCCATTACAAGCACATTCCATGTGTTGACTAATAAAATGGCTAGCAACGTCCAAACATCACAAAATAGCTTATAAGAAACTTCCTAGCAGCGATTTAGAACAATGGTTTCGCATATTCCAGCAACTAAGCTACTGGAGAAGTTTAAAAGACTAAGCATCTGCTAACCATTACTACGTACTACTCTCAAGAAAAATAAGTGTTTAGTTTAGTTGCAACCTCTTTATTACACTGAATGGATAACTTCTACGCTGAAAGTCTAATATGCAACTATCTCTTTTACTTAGTAGAAACAGCAGGATATTAAATCTTCCCAAAATGCAACCAAAATTTGAACAGGATAATGGTTGGATTCTATACACAGATAAATTTCAAGCAAGCATAATGCCTCAGTTATCATGACACGCTTGAGTTTAGAGTTAAAGTTGAGTTTTATAGAAAAGTAAAATTTTGCGTTTATTTTGTATTAAAATTGAATTTGAAAGTAAAATTTTTATTTTTAAAATATAAATTTTAAAATGAACTTCTAGCTGAACAAATATGAGTTGAAAGTTAAAATTGAGTATGAAAAAAGTAAATTTAGAGTGTAAGGGTGCGTTCTTTTGGACGTAGAAATGAGTTTTTAGAAAGTGAGTTCTTGAAAGTGAGTTAATTGAAATGGTATTATTAGAAGTGAGTTGAGTTTTTGTGTTCTTTTTGTAATTGAAGGTGAGTTAGAAATGACTTCTAATGTTCTTTTGTGTTATTTTATATTTGAAAGTGATAAATTGAAAATAATATTAATTTATTTTTAAAATATTTTAATTTAGTAATAATTTACTTATTAATATTATAAAAATTAAAAAATAGATATATTTTTTAACTATTCCATTATACATCTTACATTATACTGTACATATATATATTATAGCTATATTTTAAAATAAATTATATAATACAATTTATATTATACAATAGATAAATAATATATTTATATTATATAATTATAATATTAATTCAAAATTTTTATTATATATATACTTGGAATACATAATTTTAGTATTATAATAAAATTTTTAGTAGATATATAAATAAGTATATTTAAACATCTGTCATATTAATATTATTTTTTCAAATAATTTTTAAAAATTTATAAATTTCATGCTAAAACTAAATTTTTTTGTAATTGTTTCTCTAAAGATAAAAATAAATCTAATTTTAATTAATCAAATTATCACTACCAATTTGATTTATTTTTTCATACTTTCTCATCATCTTAAAAAAATACATTATAAATATCTTACATACACAACTACCATATACTATAACAATATAAATATAATAATTAGTAATATATATTATAATTTACCATAATAATAATTTTGCACTGCATAATCATTTACTCTACACTTATATTACACATACAATTATATTTTACAATTCTACTACAAAATATATATACTTTATATTTATATTACAAAGTTAGAACTAATTATAACATTCATTACACAAAATATCACTTTGCAGCTTCCCTCACAACATGCTGCCCTTCAAAAATGTGGAATCAAAATATATGATTGAAACATAAAAAAAATAGAAAATGTCAATACAAACTACAACAATATTTACAAAATTATATAACAAGCAAATGACTTCCATATGTGAGGTAAGCAATATTAGTAAAGTATAAAATAATTAAACATATAGCTCGTACACCAAACATTTGCCAAAATAGAAGTTAAAGATTGAATAATAACTAACAACAACATAAGCAGATCTTGTATCAAATCATATAACTATGTAATTTTCAACAAAGAGTTTTCTTTAATTAAAAATTTACAAGTTTGAACTCACCTGTATTGATCAGTACTTAGTAGCTACTAATGATGCCACCTAGCAGCTACGTGCGCCGACATCCAACGCCTTCTACTAGCATCATTTTTCGTAAGAAATCCACGAGCTTGTCGGTGATCCAACATTAATGTGTCAAATGCATCATCAATTTGTTCTTCAAAAAAATCGTCTGATAATGCGTGTAAGGCTTCATAAAGTTCAGTAGCGTAACCATCACTAATATGATGTAGCGCCACTGCAACTTTTTCCACTTCAGTGAGTAACTTATCAGGAAGTACGACGTTAGTAGTGGTGACATGAGCACGTCTACTCCTTTCCCCGCCAAAATTACTAGTGCCAAAAATTAAGACAGGCGGTACAGATTGCTGTGCACAAGAGAATGGATGTGCTTGTGACTTGGGTAGAGTTCCTACAAACTCCATAAATGCAGGAATATGCAAGTCCTCAGAAATATTATCATTGGCTGCATTGCTTTGGGCACTATAAGGGGTTGTCTCTCCAAAGGAATCATAACAAGTCCTACAAGCTTCTTCTGTGGCTCCATCATCGCCACATATCATACGCAGCTCTTCCAACTGACGAATAGGCGTGTTAATGAAAGGTCTCAATTTAGGATTACTCTGTACACAAAAAACAATAAAAAAGAGAATTCGAAACTTAATTATATGCAATAAATTTATAATATAATGTCAGCAATGAATATATACCTACACATATAAAGCACAACTATAATAAACATAATTAATCGTCAAAATTACCTTAACAAGATCTTTCTCTGTTTCCCTGTCTAGAACAACCATTTGGAGTTCATCATTCCAACCAGCACCACTTAAGTTGGTTACAAACTTAATCAGCTTATACCTTTCCCTCAATGTGCGATAATGATTATCAACATGAACTGACGTAAACTCCGTATTAAATAATTCATTGATATAGTTGGCAGCTGCAACAAATCTTGCCTTTTTAAAACCCTTATCTACCTTTTTACCTGCACGATACTGTTCAGCCAAAAAATCAATTAGTTTCTCATCTTGCTGTTGCGTCCATCGCTTATTAGGAGTACCCTTTCGCGGAGGTCGGCCACGACTTGGACATTGTCTCGAATCAGAAGATGCCATCTGCTAAATCACACAAACATTATGACAAAGATAATACGATACGATGGACTAAAATATTAGAAAAGCATGAAACTATCAAAGATTGACTAATTATTATAAAAATATTAACTAAAAAACAAATCACACAAGTAATCATTTGATAAACAAAAAGCATACCAAATATTTGATAACCTTGAAATTCTAAGAAATGCATGTTAACAAGTACAATTATAAGTTTACAAATCCTAAACACATTATAAATAACATACACATTGTTCAACAACAAGACCTTCTAAAGTGCCCCAGTATAGTCATTCCAAATATCACTTGCAATCTTATCTCTCAATTCACACCATTCTCTATTTTCTGAACGCTGCTCGCATTGGCGAAATGTGCTAAAATTGTGAGAATCATATTCACATTGGTCGTGTATCCTTGACTCATTCAAAAACTGATCATGAGGACATACATCCAATATATAATTATGTAATGTACAACAAGCCAACACAATATTGACTTGCACTGAGAATGGATAATTCGGAGATTCATGGATTATTTTAAAACGTCTCTTTAGCAATGCAAAAGCTCGTTCAATCGTGCTTCGAAGAGAAGAGTGCCGAAAATTGAACAACTCCTTAGGGTTCTCTGGTTTACGTCCGGCAATTTCTTTCAAATGATACCGCACCCCTCGATAAGGAGATAAAAAACCTGGCATTGTTGTGTACACTCCATCGACAAGGTAAAATTTACCTACACTCAAAAAAGTAACAAAATATTTGTATTTTACTCACCGATACATAAAATTAAATCAAATCAATATAACTCAATTATCACTCAATTATCATCTTTCGGGACAAGTAATCGACTCGGTGGAGGTCGCTCTAATGCATCTTTTAGTACCGTAAAATCATTAGCTGATCCTTCCCAACCAGCTGACACGTACGTGAACCTCATATCAGGGGTGCAACATCCTAAGACATTTTGAGTGATACCCTTTCATCCTCGAAAGCGTGCTGCTAATGTAGAAGGGACTTTGGCAGGTATATGGGTACCATCAATTAGACCGACACAATCCTATAAAGTGTTTTGAAAATATTAGATGAGATAAGCCATAATGCATTGAGAAAAGAACCCTATATTAACGTATTGAATATACCTTAAAATAAGAATACCAATTACAATTTGCTCGGATATATGGGTGTTCATCTGGTACGCTTTGGGATATAAACGCATGCTTAAGCGTAGATATTGCCCCAAGCACTCGATGAAAATAGCGACTCAAAGTTGAACCTGATCGTAAAAAGTCAATCCGCATTGCTCTATTGGTTCGGCTATACCCAACAATATGCAAAAAGTAAGCAAGTTGCTTCTCTACCGTGACATGTTTTGAATCATTTAGTGCATGACTATCTCGCATCATTTGTGCAAGGTTTATGAAAGCATTTGCGTCCATTCTAAAATATGCAATACAATTGTCAGCTCCTCCGGATAGTATTCTCCATAAGTGTCGTAGTCTATGTATACGTCTAGCTAACGATGGTTCTCGAGGAATCCTTGAATGTGTTGCCATCGACGCATTGCTAACTACTTCTATGACACATAACAGTACATGTGATGCAGCAGTGCTAACAATGAGCTCCTCACTCTCGTCCATTTCTTTTCGAAAATCCTTGTAAAAAGATAACACACAACCAAGCATAATACAATCATATCTTCTAGTTATATAATCAATACAATTAAAATATAAGTCATCACATGAATAACATCGTAAATTAGTAAGGACACATGTTAAACAAAATATGAAACTCTTGCCAGACTGAGGTATAGTGGAAAAAGTTTTTTGTAATATGTTTAAGTTTTTTAATAACGAAGAAGCATGATTGCATGTTTTCTAAAAAAAACAAACTAAAACAATCGCCAGTGGTGAATTAGCATGCCAAACCTGCTAACTAAAAATCCGAACTACCTTCCAGCATACTAAAATCTAACTAATGCCAACTATGAGACTATAAATTATACTTAATATTTTTGACAGAAAATATTGTGCATACACTCAACCAGATTTTAAAAAAAAAAAAAAAAAAAAAAAAGACAATGTCAAGCATAGTTTCATCCGTCAATAACACCAAAGCTAAAAACAACAATATTCAAAACAAACAAAAACGTAAGAAATAGAAACAGTGAAATTTTTGTGTTACGAATCTGGCGATATTTCTCAGATCCATCCACCTACACTGTGTTTAGACAAAGAATTAATCCAGATCAAGAAATATAATAAACAAACAACTTACAAAACAAAGAAAATTTTGCAATCCACGCTTAACTTTGCTTCTAAAACTAGATCTCTGTTTCAAAGTTCTTAAAAAATTTTTACTAAAATTAGATCACAAGTTTGAGCAGTAGATCTGACAAAAAATAAGTAAATCCAGTTTTAAAAACGAAAAGAGATGTACTGAAAAGCCAATGCTAGAAAGATCTAGCAAAACCAACGCAAAGAAGATCTAGTAAATAATATAATCCAGATCTGGCAGGAGATCTGTACCTACTGTTCTTGTAGCTAGTTGTCGAGATCCGACGGTGAGAGGACTAAGCGTCAGCGAAGATTGCGACTGGAAGAAGTGGAGAGAAATTTCAGAGGAATTGGTAGAAACAGAAACGCAGCTGTGGTGATTGTAATGGATTTCTTCACGAGACAACACAGTCTAGCAGCAGGAGAAAGAAATGAATGCGTAGCAGAGAAAAGAAAATGAAGTGGGAGTTCGGAGAAAGGTGGAAATGATATTTTTATATCTTGAAAGTTATTTTTATTTGGAAGTGTTTTCGGTAACTTAAAAGAACACAGGAAGTTTTTTCAGTCACTTCTCGTTTGGATGGAAGCGACTTCTCTGTTGAAAAGAACAGACCCTAAGTAAACAAACCCTTTCTCTCTTTTTTTTTGGAGAAACAGAACAACCACGGTTGAAAGGAATCCTCTCCACACTAGAACCTTCCAAGAGTTCTGATTTTCTTTCATTCTTTTAATCTTTTATTTTCGAGTGAAATTTCTTCCCAAAATTTAGAAGTAGTTTTAATATTAATAAGATGTTTGGGAGCATCCGAAGAAGGAATCAAACATAGCTATAAAGAAAGCAACCGAAAGCTACTGAACTGCAAGAGATTAACCTTCTTTAAACTTACATTTACTTTGTACATTAGAATTGTAATTTTATCATTAACGGCAAGTTCCTCTAAACTGAAGTTATGGATGAAATTCAACTCTTAATTATTATATGATGTATGAATTTTTATTAAATTGTGAGTTGTTAATATTTATACAAAAAACTATTTAGATGTTACTGTTATAGGTCTGATCAAAATTAGATTTGATATCTTGACTTTCTAATTAAATATGTTCATGAGTACCAATCGAAATATGATTTATGAATACAGAATCAGTAACTATAATTGGTATTTACTAGAGCAAATTGAATACAATTATATGATTTTTGACTCCCATATGTTAATACATCTCTAGTTAAGTTTAATAAGAAGTTAGGTGATTCTAAATTGGATAATGATAGAACACAATGAAATCAAGTCTAAGAACTGGACAAATGTGCTAGTTAGAAAATCTTTATAGTCATCATGATTTGTTCTTACATATGTTTAATATTAAATTAATGGTATTAGCGGGAGATCCTATCGTACATTTTCAAATTAGTTTAAAATATTTGTCATAGAAATACAACTTTTGCTAGTTTTCTTTGAGTTGAAGTTAGTAACAAGTTTTGTAAACCAAGCTTGTTATTTGCTATATAGTACACAACAATCATCCAATTACAGAATAAATTAAGATAGAATTTTGAGAATTTTAGATGATATTCACTTCATTGTTAAATAATGATATAGACCAACCATGCAAGTGCAAAGAAATATGAACAAAATTAATTAATGGTCGGATATTAATGCTTTGAGTCTCAAACTTAAATACATAATACAAACTCAAATCGTATAAATAACAATTATACATTGAAGTTCTCCCTTGCAAAATCAATGACATATAATCATAAAATATTTTGATGTTAAAAATAAAATTTATCTTAATTTGATAATTAAATATTGAACCTACACAAGTTTCCTATGTTCAGATATACAAAACAAATCTAGCAGAATATAAAAATTATAACGTCATGTTAACAAATTATCAAAGTTATCAATCAACCATTTGTGATTATTATATATTTTATAATCATGAATTTTAATTAACAACATAAATATTTAATATAATATTATCTCAATTTTAAACATCACATACTTATCTATAAGTAAATATATAAACCATACAATTTGAAATTCATTAAAGGTGACTAATAAATAATTGTAATGCTAATTCAAATTATAGGAATTTAAATTTTGGCCACTTTGATGACTAAAGAACTATCATAAGAAATTCAAATTTAAGAAAAGCTATAAGAGAGCTTTTACAAGGCAATCTGGGAGTACTTACGAAATAATTTTTTTTTAAACAAAGAGTATTTTTATTATATTTCGGAAAACAAGTTCTATTTAATCTTAAAAAATAAGCATAAAATTTTCTATATTTTTAAATTTATAAATAAAATTTATAAACTATTATAAAAATTTATTAAAAAATATAAATAACAAAGAGCTTTTGAAATGCTCTGAAAGGCACTCCAAAACGTGCTCTTATTCATATAACCATCCAACATTAAAAGGTAAAACTGACTCATCACTTTGTATGAGCCTAAGAATAGGTCCAGGGGCTATTCATTACTTTAGTTGTTAATGAAGCATTGATGAGTAGCTGTAACATTGAAAGCTTGAGGCCACAGCACAGTTATTTAAGTGTTTGGCAAAGAAGGCTTTAAGCCGTAAGAAGCGGCTTTTAATAGTTAAAAATAAAAAGCACCAATTCGGTGCTTTCAAATAAAGCCGCACGCGGCTTTGCGCTTCGGATATAGAAAATGACTATTTTATAAATATGAGTTTTGCAAAATTACAGACTGATCTATATTTTTTACCGTATGTCGTAATCTCATTTCATTGCTTCCCTCCAATCGTTTCTCTTCGCTGCCGCTTTACCCCTTCCTCCTGATCAATTTTTTTTCGATCTCTTCGTCTCCAACACCGATCAATTTTCCGTCCAATCTCTCCGTCCATGTAGATCGTTTCAAATTCGATCTCTGTCCCTGTAGGATTTCAATTTCGACGAAGGCGGAATTGAAGCGCGGCCACGAAAAAATAATAAAAATTTATTTTCTTATTTCGATTTAATTATTTGGTTGTTTATTTATGCGTTAATTTTGAGTTAATTAGTTTATTTTTGTTGATTTTATTCGTGTGGATGGACGGATGAATTTGTGCGATTTTAAAAAAATTAGTGACAGTGTTATTGACTGTGATCATTATTTAATTTTTATTTTTCGTTGCGTTGATTTCATTCCTAAGGTCTATTGATTTATTGATTCCCTAAATTTTTTTTCTTCTTTGTTTGCATCCGAATCAATCAAAATGTTCACAAATTATAATTTTCTTTCTTCAATCGATTTCTTCTAAGAATTTTCAAAAGAACGTCGATGCAGTTATCGCTGTGCAGGTATTAAGAATTAATTCGGATATTTGTATAACTAAATATGTTAAATTTTTGTACTTGCTGGTCTGTTAATAATTTTGATGGATTTTTATCCATCCTTATTGGTTTGGCTTAGTTTTTTGAAGTGGTGTTGTATATAAAAACACTTACTGGCACTATGATAAATTTTGAGAGATTGTTGATTATCTTTACTAGCAAGTAAATATTTTTTGAGATATGTTGCCTAAGCTAATTAAATGGATATTATTGTTTTTGAAAATTGTGATATCATAAATTTTAATTAACAACATAAATATTTAATATAATATTATCTCAATTGTAAACATCACATACTTACTTATAAGTAAATATATAAACCATACAATTTGAAATTCACTAAAGGTGACTAATAAATCATCGTAATGCTAATTCAAATTATAAGAATTTAAGTTTTAGCCACTTTGATGACTAAAGAACTATCATAAGAAATTCAAATTTAAGAAAAGCTATAAGAGAGAGCTTTTAGAAGACATCTGGAAGTACTTACGAAATAATATTTTTATAGTTTTCTTTTACACAAAGAGTATTTTTATCATATTTTAAAAAATAAATATTATTTTTTTAAAAATAAGTAATAAAAAAATTTTATGATATAAATTTTTTTATATTTTTAAATTTTAAAATAAAATTTATAAAATATTATAAAAAATTAATTAAAATATATAAATAAAAAAGAGTTTTTGAAATGCTCCCAAACGCACTCCAAAACGTGCTCTTATTCATATAACCGTTCAACATTAAAAGGTAATGCTGATTCATCACTTTGTATGAGCCTAAGAATAGCTCCATGGGCTATTCATTACTTTAGTTGTTAATGAAGCATTGTTAACGTCATTGATATCTCTAATGGCATCAAACCGTGCCCTATTTGGAATAAGATAAATATTCGTAACAGTTTGTTGGAATCAGAAACAAAATAATCTAATGATAACTTAAATGATAAACTCAAACACAAACATCCAACATTAATCCTTCCGAACACAGTTTAAATCCACTTATCAGATATTAACTCTGATAAGTAATGATTATGCTCACGAATATTAATGTAAGTGTAAAAACATAGATGCCCAAAAATTATTAGTTTCTAAATCATAATTTGAAAGAAATAATAATTTTTTAATGTGTTGATTTGTAAAATTTTGTTATAATATCAATTGTTAACGTTTCTTATTCTTTGTAATAAACAGTTAACATAGATCAAAATTTAATATCTAGAAACTCAATATGTTTCACCAAAGATTTTAAATGAGGAAAAGCAGAGCTCGATCTATATCATTTTTTCTTGATCAATTATTTTGCCTTTAGAAAATCTAATTTTTTTTTTGATCAATTCTTAATTCTAAAGAAAACCTTTTATGATGGTATAGATAAAACTTCAAATTTAAATTATGGATAGAGAGAGAGGACCAAATCTACTTTTTTAGAAATTCAATTATTCACTAAGTTTTAATCATAACGAGTACCTAAGTGATTACTCCACCGATGAAATTTTTACAGATAATATTTATTAAAATAATAAATATATCAGGTTGGTCAAATCGATCACTCTATTGATTCAGAATTGGTAGATTCGATCTGAATGTTGACCCACTATAACAGCAACTTTGCTGAAAATTAGTAATACAATTTGAATAAAACAAATGCTTTGGTTGAGAATTGAACTCAAGACCTCCCGCCTACTTATCACACGCTATAACAACCGTACATTTGAAGACTTAAAAAAAGAATATTTTGTGTGTTTATCAAATAAATTTTTTTAAAATAAAAATTATTTTAAAAATATTTTAAAAATAAATTTTGTTTTGTTTAGTATAAAAAATAATAAAAGTAAGTATTAATAATATTTTATGACATATAAATTTTCTAAATGTTTTTAAAATTTAAATAAATTTTATATATGTAAAAGAAACACAACATCAAAAATTGAAATGAAACGCTTTCCAAATGGTGCCACAAAACAGTGAAGAGAGCCACGAGGCCAATATTTTTCTATTATCGTATCTTATCTTTTTCCTCTACGATATTACCAACTGCTGATCAAGCAGAACAACTGATTCAGAGAACCATGGCTTCTTCTTCACTCCTTGGTTTGGTGTTGCACATGAAGCTAGACCTCGACACATTCCGAAGAAGCATAGAACCTGCTTAGGATGCAGCGGGTAGGAACGTAGCTCCAACATCACTACATATGGAAGGGTAACACCAATACTTCGTTAATTCTATTCTAGGATTCTTATTAGAAGAGCTATTATCTTTCTAGAATTCTTGTTAGGAAAGTAGTAGTAGAATTTATTACAAATTATGTATGTTCAAGCCTATAAATATTGGCTACTCTTGTATGCAGGGGTAAGAATAAAGTGTTATCATCCCCTCTTCTAGTTGTTCTCTTCTTCTTTTGGCTTCCTCCATCTTCTTCCTTCTTGCTACCTTCTTCTCCTCTCTTCTTAATCCTGTCATCTCTCTCCTGTTTTTAATATGGAAACACAATAATTGATATCAATGGCTAACGACCTTGCGACTCCCTGAAGAAAAAACTATTTCAATCTTATTTCTCTATTATTCAATACAAGTACATATATATACACTACTTATAATACTAAATAAAGAGAGTTCTAGAATAATAAAAGACATCTAATTCTAAGGAAAGAAATCTAAAATAATTAGGAAAGATATCTAAAATAATTATGTGTTGACTCATGCCAATACTTTCCCTCAAGTTGGTGCAAAGATATCATCAATGCTCAACTTGCTTAGTGAGTCATGAAAGATTCTACTCGAGACATTTTTGTCAATATGTCTGCTAGTTGTGCTTCGGAGTTCACAAAAAGTAACTCAATCAATTTTGAATTCAGTTTTTCTTTGATGAATTGTCGATCCACCTCAACATGTTTGGTCCGATCATGCTGCACTAGATTATGAGCAATATTTATTACAGCTTTATTATCACAAAATAGCTTCATAGAACTCTTTGGAGAAAAACCAAGCTCTATCAATAATATTCGAAGCCATAAAAGTTCACAAACTCCATGTGCCATTTTTTTATATTCAGCTTAATCAGAAGATCGAGCAACAACTTTCTGTTTCTTACTCCTCCATGTGACTAGATTACCTCCAATAAATGTAAACGTAGCTAAATGTAGAGCGTCCATCTGTCTTATCTTTTGCCCAGTCTACATCAGTATATTCATCTATATTCAAATGATTATATTTTCTGAATAATAATCCTCTGCATGGTGCAGATTTCAAGTATCTCAGAATTCTATTCACAGTATGATCAACAATTGGAGAATACATAAACTAGATGACAATGCTCACAGAATATGTTATATCAGGACGAGTATATGATAAATAAATCAATCTACTAACCAATCGTTGATATTTTTCTTTAATTGCTGGCATTTGATTAGAAAGCTCTGCTAAGTTATGATTCTCAATGATAGGTGTGTCGGCAGGTTTGCAATCTGACATTCCTATCTTAAATAATAAGTTAAGGATATATTTTCTTTGTGATAGAAAGATACCTTACTTAGACCTGGCCACTTCAATGCCCAAAAAATATTTTAACTCTCCAAGTTTTTTAATCTCGAATTCAGAGGCTAAATATGTCTTCAATTTCTGAATTTCTTCATGATCATTACCTGTAACAATCATATCATCAACATAGATTATCAAAGCAGTTACCTTATCATTCTGGTTCTTCAAGAATAATGTATGATTAGTATTACTCTGTCGGTAACCATATCTGCTCAAGGCTTGATTAAATCTACCAAACCATGCTCTTGGAGATTGTTTCAGTCCGTATAAAGTTTTTTTTAGCCTGCAGACATAGTCAGTTCTTCCCGATACAACACAACCAGGCGGAAGTTCCATATACACTTCTTCTAACTCACCATAAAGAAATGCTTTCTTTACAACAAACTACTGTAAAGGCCAATCAAGATTTGCTGCAAGAGACAGAAATACTCTAATATTATTAATTTTTCCAACTGGGACAAAAGTCTCGTAATAATCCACTCCATAAGTCTGTGAGTATCCCTTGGTCACTAATCTTGCCTTATAACTCTCGATCGTTTCATCTACTTTGTGTTTGATGGTGTACACCTATTTACATCCACTATTTTCTTTCTCTGTGGTAGTGACACTATTTCTCAAGTCAAATTCTTCTGAAGTGTATCCATGTCTTCATTCATAACCTTAGTCCATTTAGGATCTAATAAAACTTCTCTAGTGCTAGCAGGAATATTCACAACTGCTATTTGATTAATAAATGACATATATAATGGAGAGAGTCTATGAGAAGATACGTGATTAGCAATAGAATATCTGTAGACTTTTCCTTCTGGTGAATATCTGTTAGGAGGTTTTTCACGATTTTCTCTATGTGGCAATTGATAATTCCTTTTCAGAATGTGAGAATCATTCAAAATTTTGTTTTGAGTTTCAAAATTTACCTCACAAATATCTTCAGAAACTAGAGCTGGTACTGTCGGGTGAGATAGAGAAACTTCTTCCACATTATCAGTTCTGTCCTGTTCTGATTTTCTCGGTATGGATTCAGTAGTATGAATGTCCTCCTGAGCCAATTTATAACTTTCTGGTTGTCTCTGATTGTCTTCAATGTGCGTTGAGCTTTCACCAAACTTAACCGTAAGCCAATTCAGATCTTTAGTAATTTTTATCTCCCCTTAAAGATCAGAATGAGATATGGAGTCTCTAAAGTACATTTTTTACTTAAAAAATATCACGTCCATAGTAACAAAAGTACGATGTGATAGGGGATAATAGCACTTGTAACCCTTCTGATGAGGATGATACCTAACAAAGATGCAGCGAAAGCACATGGATCCAATTTATTCCGTTGGTTTTTCTGCAAATATGCCAACGCAACAGATCCAAAAATTTTAGGTGGTAGTGAGAGGACAGATGATATAGTGACATATGTAGATAAGATTTCAAGAGAAGTTTTATAATTAAAAACTCTAGACGACATGCGGTTTATTAGATATACTGCAGATTGAACTGCTTCAACACAATAGTATTTTGGAATATAAGCACCAAATAATAAAGCACGAGCTGTCTCCAAAATATGTCTGGTCTTTCTTTCAGCCATTCCATTCTGCTGTGGTGTTTGTGGACAAGTGGTCTTATGTATAATACCCTTCTCTTGAAAATAATGAGCCAAAATTGTATTAATATATTCTCCCACATTATCCGAGCGTAGTATTCGTATTGAGAATGAGAATTGTGTCAGCATCATTTTATGAAATCGTATAAAAGTATCCACAACTTCACTCTTACTTTTCATAACTTATAACCATGTCATACTGGTACAATCATCCAAAAATATCACAGATCATCTAATGCTAGTAAGTAACAGGAGAGGGTCCCCAAACATCCGAATATACTAATTCAAATGGAATTAATTTTTTCCTCATAGTAGAAACATATGGCACCCAGTGACTTTTTGTAAGAATACAAGTTTCACACTGAAACTCAGACTCCTTAAGGCCCAAAAATAAAGATGGTAATAAATGACGTAGATAGGTAAAAGAAACATGACCTAATCGTCGATGCCAAAACCAATCTGTGTTCTTCTTATCAACATCAAATCCATGAGCGTTATGCACTCTTCCGAAACTGATAATCCAAATAATATAGGCCTACTCTTTTAGTACCACGTCCTATAATTTCATTCGTCTGGATATCTTGAAGTAAACAAAAATTTGGATATAACTTAACAATGCACCTCAATTGTTCAGTGATTTGTCCAATAGATAATAAATTATTTGATAAAGACGGAACAAGTAGGCAATCTTGTAGAGATAAAGATGGTGCTAACATCACTGTTCCAGCACCTGTCACCGGGTAAGTGTCTCCATTAGCATATGTCACAATATGTCTAACTAGAGTAGATGTGGTCTGAAAATTTGTCGAATCAAATGTCATATGATCCATGGCTCCAGAATCTAAAATCTATCTTATATCTTTTCTAAAATCTGAAATAGTATTTAGAGCACAAATTTGGTTACCTGAGTTTGTAACGTCCGAACTATCCGGTGCTTTTTTAAGGACCTTTTTTTTTCTTAATTCTTCCCACCAATCTGGATATCCAATTAATTTAAAACATGAACCTCTATTATGACAAAACTTACCATAATAAGGACATGTCTCCATTTCTCTTGAAATTAGTTAAAAAATAGTCCTAAAAAACTTTTTTTTTTTCTATCGAGCTGGGTCTGCGGGTCGTGCAGGGTCGGTTTAGTTGATCCGAATCTGATTCAGGTTGATATGTCGGACTGGCTTGGAGACGGAGATCGACGACGGAAGTTAGGTCTGGCGGATGATCTACGATGAAAGCTTAGGGCGGCAATCGATGGCGAAAGCTTGGCGGTGGTGATCGGCGTAGCAGCAATGATTGCAGCAAGAAACGACGGTGGCAGAGGTGTCGACGACGGAAGTTTTTTTGTGTGTGTAGATCTAATTCAATTAAATCGCCGGATTTGTTGTAGTCGAAATTTCTAACCGTTGTAATCGTATTTCTACGATCTCAACGGAAAGTCTGGTCGGAATCTAATCGTAGTAGTCGTTATCTCCACGAAGGCAGCGGCCAGATCTAGAGTTTTTGCTCTGGTACCATGAAGAAAAAACTATTTCAATCTTATTCCTCTATTATTCAATACAAGTACATATATATAGACTACTTATAATACTAAATAAGGAGAGTTCTAAAATAATAAAAGACATCTAATTTCAACGAAAAAAATCTAAAATAATTAGAAAAGATATCTAAAATAATTATGTGTTGACTCACTCCAACACTCCCTCAAAGTCATCCAGGCCAGAGTATTTGCAATCAGTAGTTTCAACCCCATCGGTGGATGCAGGACATTTTCTAGACTTGCCCTTGTCACCAATCCCCTCTTGAGCCAAAGGAAAGATTAACTGGAAAGAGCAATATCACAATCTTGTAGCGAACACTACAACAGTTAACTCGCAAATGAACAATGAGTGAGTGGAGATGCATCAGCTCATGCAAAAGTGGATGCGTAGCTGCAACGAAACTGCCAGCCCCTCAATAACAATCCCCACCCAACCTAACCCTACAAAATTACCTTACTAGCTTTCCAACACGCTACTGCTCCAATATAGCCCCTACTTGCACTAACCAAGTCCCAAATCCCTCTTAAGAGCCACCTCTACTACCTACACCAAGCTCACAAACTCATATGCCACCAAATAATGACACCACTATACCAACTCTTGGCCCTAGATCCTTATAGCTATGCTTACCAGAACAACAACCACACAACTCCCAACATCCAATTCAACTCCTCAGAACACCACAATGTTTTACTATTGTAAACAGTATAAATTTCCACCGTTTGATGGTACCGAGCCTTGTCAATGGCTCTACTCAGCAACAAGTCCTTCAAATTTTACAACACTCCTCATGGAGAAGAGGGTATGTACTCCAAATAAGCCAACCCTTGGTATCAATATTTTGAGCAGGATATACCACTCCACTCTTGGTAAGAATTATCGACAACTCTTATGTACCCGTTTGGTCCAATTACAATTAGAGATCCATGCTATGCCTTGCATCAATTATCTCAAATAGGATATGTAGTGGAGTACCAAGGGGTCTTCGAGGATCTTTGGATATGTCTATCGACTCTTGATGAAAAGGACCTAATCAAAAATCAACTTAAGAGTGAAAGTGAATTGAATTATGGTAAAATAAAAATCAAATAACTCTACTGTTATGGAAATAATCATTGATTAGTTAGCAATCAGTCGATCAGAAGGTTACTGAGTAGTGATTGAACATTAATTCTATCTAGCACCGAAGTGTTAACGCAATATGATTTAAATAAAATAATGAGAAGTGCTAATATATGCAAACTAGTTAGCATATTGAGAATTTACGTGGTTCGACATTGCAATACATATGTCACGTTACTTGACACACAAGTGAGATCCACTAACGTTGAAGCAAAATACAATAGCCGATACTTGATATTTCGCAAAACATCTCAGCCTCAACCGAGTCTCCTAGCAAGGAGAACTCCAACCAGCTTTCTAGAGTTCACAAAGTTCCTTCGACTACAACCGTGCACGGTTTCGCAAAAGCCTAGCACAAATCAGTAAACTACACCTACGCTACCAACTCGAGAACTCACAAGTTTTCCTACAATCATTCTCAAAGTTACAATGAGACCACGGGTTTAAACTCAAGTGGTTTCTCTAATGATCTCTAATCACTAAACAATAACGCTCAAGGGATCTCACATGAAAGAAACAAAGAGAAACTGATGCCTAATGAATGCTCTCGATGAAGTTGATCTTTTTGTCGGATAGCAAGATGATGGCTCATTTTTGGTGCACTGAGAAATTCTATATCTTGCTGTCCTCAATGCTGCAGCTATCTAATTATGCCTCCTCCTCAATCATAGGAACAATTTACTACAGTGAATGAATCTTCCAATGGCTAGGAAGAATGTATGGCCAAGATCAAAAGAAAACTGCTAATAGATGTGTTTTTCCTGTTGTGTTGTCTTGTTCTATGAAAATTTATTCGATTTATTTCCTTGGTTGACCATCGCTGGCTGATGTGGATGTCTTCTGATATGACTCAAGAACACGTCTTCAAAGTCTAAAGTGAATCGGATGTCATATGGTGCTTCGAAACAATCCAATGGATCAAGGTGTCCTCAAAGGTTTCTGCTGCTTTGTCATACGAATTTTGTGGCAGATTTTTTCTAAAAACTAATATGAATTCATTCCACAGAACTAATCTCCATGATGTCCTCTTCAATTTGTATATAAAGATCATGCCGAAATTCAAAAGGACAGTTGAGATATAGTCATTTGAATTTGATTGATTTAGATTGTGTCCATGCTGGAAAACTTTTCATCTTTGCAGATTTGCTTGAAATCCTCTACTATTCTCTCTATATAATCTGAAAATAAATACAATGACAATCTTCTTGATTGTTTTAACATCTTCTCAGGGCATTTGCAGTTGGTTGGCATGCCTATAAATTCAGAAACCATGTTTGGCACAAATGAATATCTCGATTGAGTCCTTTATCTAGCCTAGTCTGTGCTGTCACTTTGCTGATTTTTCTTGACTTCGTTAATGGATGAATGTGCCCCATATTTGAAATATAAATAGCTCTTTGACTTAGATTCTAGTACCAAAAATCAAATTTTCAAAATGTGACTCGAGCTGAGAGATATCCAATTTACAGGCTGCCGTTCAGAAGAGGTTCACTCGGGTGCATTCCGAATTGATAGGTGCAAAATATCGAGCTTGTCCGATTTTTATAGGATTCATTTCTTTAAGAAATAATGACATGATTGTTGGACTGTAGAAACTTTAACATGTCTTCTATTCATAAAAAAAATCAGATCTCAAAATAGTATTTTAGCTGAGAGATATAACATTTGCTGCTGACTATGTCGAGGTTTTATCTAGGTGATCTACTGATGTTGAGCACTGTGATCACTTCATAGAATTTTTCTGTCTTTGATTCGCATAACCCAGTATTCAATATCCCTGATGGTAAAATTTGAACATACAAGCAGATTGTTCAACGATTCCATTGGTTCATGCTATCGAAAGATGTACAACAATATATCAGCCAACCACCCTACACCTAGAGATTAAGAAAAAGGAGTGGTGAAATTAGTACAGACAAAAAAAGAAGAAAAGAAAGTGAGGAATTTCATTTCCTCCGGTGACTTCAACAAACCCTATCAGGAAGTGGCGAAGCTTCTCACACCGCCACCACTGACTCCTTCACATAAAAGGCTTCGTCTATCTACTCAACACAAGAGTCTCCCGGGAGAGGAGTGATTCTTTAAGGAGATTAGGGGTTAGTATAAGAAGGAGAAAGAAGGGAGGCGAACAGTGCCGGAGAAACGATGAGGAGTAATGAGACATACGACAGTGATACAGGGATTGAGCCATACGAGAGGACGAAACTTTAGATCCGGTGAGTAGCCACCATCATCACCAAATCAAAACAAAGGTAGGAAAGCATAGACAGCAGCAAGAGGATGCTAAAGAGTGAGCCAAGGGAGACAAAGCTACAGGAGAACAACATTGCTGTTTTACAAATTTAATTTCCCGAACTCATATTTATTTTATTTGACTATTATTTGTAATCTCAATATGAATAGCTAAACTCTCTTAACTAGAACTAAAGATTAAATCTTAATAAATTTAATTTATCTCTTAAAGACTATGTGATGTATGGATTTTTTGGTTTGATTGTGAGTTGTTAATTCTTGTATGAAAAAATATTTAGTTATTAAATTTATATGCTTAATCAATATTGAGTTTGATATTTAGATTATTTTATTAAATGTATTTGCAAAAGCTAATCAGAATATAGTTTCTGAATTACAAGATTAATAACTAAAATTAGTATTTATAGGATCGAATTGAATACAACTACATAATTAATAATTTTACAAGATTTAATGCATCTTTAGTAATTTCTAAATAAGGAGTTCAAAAAACATAAGATATATGTGATTTTATACTAGACCAAGCTTAAAATGATACTTAGAAATCGTGCCTAAAAATTGGATTAAGCTGTTAAGTACAAAATCTTCATAATCATCACAATCTAATATCATATTTATTTAAGGATTAAATTAAAGGCGTTAGTGATGGATTCTAAAACTCCAGCTATGTTGATCTCTGTTTTCATAATCCTTACTTTATTTTTCGTTCTGAACTTTAGTAAACATGAGTTTTCACAAAAATCCTAATAAAGTTACAGTGACCAATTATGTAGATGGATCT